>OY804596.1:51100822-51536831 GCA_963680895.1 Fragum sueziense
ACATATGATATAGTTGCTTTAAAACAAAAAGCTTGGTACTGCATCTATATAGATATAAGAAGCAAGCTGCAGTAATGAGGTTTTTGCTGAAAAGTGACAATGTACTTATCGATGCTATATATCTTAAGTGGCAAAAAGTTGGACTGGTCCAATTTGATAACTGCTTCAGACAATAAAGTTGATGTCAGTAAAGTAAGAATTTGATTTTAATATAATAGGCCTGTCCCACCTAACCGAATTTTTACACTGAATGCGTACCGAACTTAATTCAGTGTATTCGTTAAAGGTTCGTTCCACAAACGGTTTGTGTTTGGTATGTTTACGGTGCCATTGGGTGCTTTTCGTCGACATTACGCGGTGTTCGCAGACGCCTAAAAAGTTTTTGAGCATGCACAAAATTTTTCAACGAATGCAGCGAATCAAAATTTCGGAATTAGTTCGGTAATCGTTCGCAGAGGGATTGGTAGGTGCGCGTCTGGCATTCGTTACTTTCGTTTTGGTGTCGGTAATAATTCGCAGACGAATTCCTGTTCGGTATGTTCGTTATGATCTCACCGAAGGACTAGCGTTTGCACTCTGATGAAGGTGCGTTCCTTTACCGATCTGGCCGAAAAGGTTAAACGAACCGCTAACGAAACACACCGAACCTGACGATGCCATTCCGAATATAACATTATATTCGTTACTCAAACGGTATGGGTTCGTTGATGTTTGGGAATGAATTGGGGGATATTTCGGAGAAACAATGTTGGCTGTTCGACACATTCGCTACAAGTTTGTTACATGTTCGGTGTATGGTCGGTACAAAATTGTTGAAAACCAAAGTTCACCGAATAAAATGACAATGAACACTGCGAATTTCGCACTTGACATTCGGTATGAATTCGCTGCCAATGTTCGGTAAGGTGGGACAGGCCTATAACACAGAAATTATTGAGATAAAAGGAGAAAAAGCTTCATAGCTCAATTAGGGCCTGTAGATATAGTAGTATGTCACATTCTAGTTGACAAGCCTATCAACTGGTAAAAAGGTAACCCTGCCCTAAGGTTAATAAACAATATTAACCGTACATACTTTTGTCTTAACCCATATCTGTATCTCTTGCATGGACATATCCAATAGAGTTAGAGTTGGAAATCAAAGAGGGAAAAGAAAAAAATGCTGATAATCAGCATTTTCTCCTTTTTCCTCATTAATTTCCATGACAAAAACTATTCATTTTGTTGTCTGGAAGTCGAACAGTTGACAATCTATACAAGCTAAAGTTTTGTAGTTTGGGAAAGGGTAAAAGTATGTGGCTGTCAATGTATTGTCAATTACATGTATTACTAAAAGTTGCTTCTGAACCATTTTCTTTATGATAAATCTTGACAATGATTGTCTCTTTTCTTCATAAAGCTCATAACTTCAGCTTGGTTTAAACTGCAGTAACAAGGTATTCAAAGAAAAGCAGGGATACTGACACTAACCCAAACAATTCTTGGCTTTGTGTCCTTAGTAGGCAAAGGTTTTGAAAATATATAGACAAAGGAAGAAAATGCTGATTCCATTGTTTTTCTCATTTTCCCTCATTATTTTTGTGTTATAGTAACAATGTACATGAATTCCATTTCCATTATCATTCATTAGCGAGCCGGGACTTTATGTCCAGGGAGCTAATGTCACAGCCCTAGTGTCGGCGTCCCGTCCCGTCGTGTCTTCACTTGAAAAACTTTAACCTGGTCTATATCTCAGGCACTATAAGAGATACAGCCTTGATATTTCATACATAGATATATCTCGACAAAGACCTTTCATTTGGGACCACGACCTTTGACCTTGTGACCTTGACCTTGGAGTTTGACCTACTTTTGAAAAACTTTAACCTGGCCTATATCTCAGGCACTATTAGAGATACAGCCTTGATATTTCATACATAGATACATCTTGACAAGACCTTTCATTTGGGACCATGACCTTTGACCTTGTGACCTTGACCTTGGAGTTTGACCTACTTTTGAAAAACTTTAACCTTGCCTATATCTCAGGCACTATTAGAGATACAGCCTTGATATTTCATACATAGATACATCTCGACAAGACCTTTCATTTGAGACCATGACCTTTGACCTTGTGACCTTGGAGTTTGACCTACTTTTAAAAAGATTGCTGTTTTTGTGACAAGCTCTCTTATAGGCGAGCTACGTTGTCCGCGGACAACTCTTGTTTTGTAGTCTACACCATCTCTGAAATTTGAGCCGTCTAAAATTGTTCCATTGTTAACCTTCTCCCAAATGCTTGTTAACAATTTCTTCTTTTCTCTCAATGTTTTTCGTACCTTTCTTTGATAGAGCAATCATAGAGCAATCAAGACAGACATTATTTTGGAAAGGGCTAAAGAAAAAGTATTACTGCCGATTGTGAAATATTGATAAAGTAACATACATTGTAATTGCTTTTAATTTTGGTGTATTAAATTGTGCAATTAATTGTGATCATTTCAATTCATAAACGCTTATTTTAAATGAGTAACCTACTTTCTTGGTGGGCATATCATGCTTTTACCTCTTTCATGCCTTGTTATAATCAGCATTTTCTCCTTTTGCTCAATATTTTCCTTGCCATATCATGCAAAAATCCTATCTTTATCAACATTTTGTCATCTGCTGCAGCTTTCAAATTAGACCACCCTAAAATCATGCCATATGGTAATTGATTAAGGGTCTTTTATGAAATTCTGAATAACTTGTATTTTTCAGGAAATTGGTATCAGTGATGCCCCACCAAGCTACGATCAGCCCGGGGATCAAATCATGACAAATGTCCCGCCCTCCTACTCTGCCACTGCTCCCCAGGATGATATGGGTAGGTCATTATCCCAACGACCCTTTTTAGCTCGCCCGGGACGATAGTCTCGGAAGAGCTATTGTCATACCCCCGGATGTCGGCGTCCGCAAAAACTTTAACCTGGCCTATATCTCATGCCCTGTTAGAGATACAGCCTTCATATTTCACCTGTGGGTACCTCTAACCAAGACCTTTAATTTGAGACCATGACCTTTGACCTTGTGACCTTGACCTTGGAGTTTGACCCACTTTTTGACCGTTTTAAAAAACTTTAACCTGGCCTATATCTCATGCCATATTACACCTACAGCCTTCATATCTCACATGTGGATACCTCTCACCAAGACCTTTCATTTGAGACCATGACCTTTGACCTTGTGACCTTGACCTTGGAGTTTGACCTACTTTTAAAAACTTTAACCTGCCCTAAAAAAACTTTTACCTGGCCTATATCTTATGCCCTATTGCACATACAGCCTTGATATTTCACATATGGACACCTCCTGCCAACACCATTCACATTTGACCATGACCTTTGACCTCATGACCTTGACCTTGGAGTTTGACCTACTTTAAAAAACTTTAACCTGGCATATATCTTATGTCTTTTTACACCTACAGCCTTGATATTTCACATATGGACACCTCCTACCAACACCATTCACATTTGACCATGACCTTGGACCTTGTGACCTTGACCTTGGAGTTTGACCTACTTTTAAAAAACTTTAACCTGGCCTATATTTCATGTCCTTTTACACCTACAGCCTTGATATTTCACACATGGACACCTCCTACCAACATAATTCACATTTGACCATGACCATGGACCTTGTGACCTTGACCTTGGAGTTTGACCTACTTTTAAAAGACTTTAACCTTGCCTATAGCTCATGTCCTTTTAAACCTACAGCCTTCATATTTCACATATGGACACCTCCCACCAAGACCTTTCATATTTGACCATGACCTTGGACCTGGTGACCTTGACCTTGAAGTTTGACCTACATGTTCTTTAAAAAAAACTTTAACCTGGCCTTTATCTCATGTCCTTTTACACCTACAGCCTTGATATTTCACACAATGACACCTCCTACCAACACTTCACATTTGACCATGACCTTGGACCTTGTGACCTTGACCTTGGAGTTTGACCTACTTTTAAAAAACTTTCACCTGGCCTATATCTCATGTCCTTTTGCACCTACAGCCTTGATATTTCACACATGGACACCTACCAACACGGTTCACATTTGACGGTGACCTTGTACCTTGACCTTGGAGTTTTACCTACTTTCATAAAACTTTACCTTGGCCTATAACTCATGTCCTTTTACACCTACAGCCTTGACCATGGAGTTTGACCTTCTTTTACAAAATTTCATTTTGGGCCATGACCTTTTTACCTTGACCTAGGAAATGACTTTTCTTTGTGACAAGCTCTCGTATGGGCGAGCTTTATTGTCCGCGGACAATTCTTGTTGATGCCTGCCAGGTAAAGGCTTTGGAAAACATTGTGGAAAATGAAGAAATTGCTTGTGACAAGCAATTTCTTCATTTCCCACAATGTTTTCTACTCCAAAAAGACCAAATGATGTAGAAATTCATGAATTTACTTGAAATTGTTGTCTGCAACATCTTTGAATTTGGACTAGTTTATAGCTTTGCTGTCTGGTAGATGCTAGTGGACATCTCCATCTGCTTTAACCCTTTCCCAAACAACAAAATTTTAGGGTGATCCACTGCAAAAACTGCCAAAAATGACAAAATGGAAGTTATTAAAGATAGGATTTGTGTAAAATATGGCATAGAAAATATTGAGACAAAAGGAGAAACTGCTGGTTATCAGCAGTTTCTTCTTTTGGCTCAATGTTTTCCCAAGCTTTTCCAATTTTTGACGTCAAAACCAGGTCTTGTTTGGGAAAGAGTCATCTGCAACATCTTTGAATTTGGGCTATTGTAAAGCTTTCCTTTCTGGTAAATGCTAGTAGACATCTCCATCTGCTTTAACTCTCCCAAACAAAGACGTCTCTTGACGCTCAACTAGATAAAGGCTTTGTAAAACATTGTGGAAAATGATGTAATTGCTTGTCACTGGCTTGCTTGTCACTGGCTTGTGACAAGCAATTTTTAGCTCCACTGGCAGTCAGGCTAGCAGTCTATTGTTTCATTTCCCACAATGTTTTCTACACAAAAATGATAATGTAGAATTTCATTTATATAAAATTGTCATCTGCAACATCTTTGAATTTGGATTAGACTTTAGCTTTTCTGTCAGATAAATGTCAGTAGATATCTCCAATTTTCCATCTGCTTTAATTAAGAATTGTTTGAAGACCTATGACAGTGTGACTTTAGGTTTTTAACCCTTAACCATTCCCACACAATGATGCCTTCTGACGCCTCTCAAGAAAAAGGCCTTGGAAAACATTGTGGAAAATGAAGAAATTGCTTCTGACAAGCAATTTCTTCATTTTCCAACATGTTTTTTACCCCCAAAAAAGCAAAAATTCATCCACTTGAAATTGTCGTTCTGCATGATCTTTGAATGAGAGTTTTTCAACATTGGAATTTTTCTTGCAACGTCGTTAACAATTTGTTGTTTATCTGAACCTATTTGGGTGACATCGTAAACTTTCAATGGGGAATGTTCCAACACCGACAGTTGACAACGTCGCCACCCTAAAATTTCGCTGTTTGTGAAAGGGTTATAAAAAATCTTATTTGTATTTTTCAGCTCCACCTCCATCTTACGAGTCTCTGTACGGGAAGGTCAAAAGAGCGAGAGAAGAATCAGATGGACATATGGACTTTGGGAAGAAAGTTCTCATACTTTTCTGCTCTACAAGTAAGGAAATTCTTTCACATTGTAACCATATAGAATCAATTTTTAGCTCCACTGGCCTTCAGGCCAGCGGGCTATTGTCATGGCGCTGTGTCCGTCGTGCGTCAGTCCGTCCGTCCGTCCGTCCGGTCGTCAACTTTTTCTTTAAAAATCTTCTCAGAAACTATTGGATGGATTTCAATCAAACTTCACAGGAATTATCCTTAGGTGGTCCTCTATCAGATTCCTTCAATTAATTCTGATTGAACCAGAAAGTCTGGAGTTATCTGCCCTTGAATTAAAAAATGGCTGTTTTGACTTTGTTTTCACTCTAGCCACTATAAATATTGATCAATCAAGACAAAACTTGGTCAGAATGTTGTGGCTAATAAGATCTTGCTCTAATGCAATTTTCAGCTTGATCTGAATATTGCGTCTTGAGTTATGTGCCCTTGAAATTGGCAAAATTACCATTTTTGACCTTATTTTCACTCAAACAACCATAAATATCCACCAATCAACATGAAACTTTCACATTATCTTACTGGCCATAAGATCTTGCATGGGTATAATTATCAGCTTCACAGGAATCTTAAGTCATGATTTATCTGCCCTTGAATTTGACCAAATTGCTGTTTTCGACTTTGATTTTACACTCTTTACATCCACAAATATTGAACAATCATGTCAAAACTTAAACAAGTTGTAGGTGAAGTTAAGATCTTGCTTTAGTGTGATTCTTAGCTAGATAGGAATATAAAATCCTCAGTTATATGCCTTTCAATTTGACAAAATTGCTAATTGTGACTTTGTTTACACTCTAACAGCCAAACCCGCTCTAACAAAGACAAAGCTTGGTAATCAATAGATGTTATATGAATGTATTTTCAGCTTTCTATTGACTTTTTATTTCTATTTATTTATAGCAACAAGTATTGAAAAATCTAATCAAAACTTGGACTTAATTGATATTACAAGAAATTCATGTTTGCCATTTGCATTAATTTTGGAATAGGGTATTTCCCAACATCTATTTTTAGCTCAAAATCTATTTTTAGCTCAAAATTTATTTTAGAAATATGAAATATTTTGGAGTAATCAATGATCTGTTAATTTAGATCTGTTTGGAAGAAGTGAAATTTTAATTGCTAGTATCATCCTTAGCTGGAATGTTCTCCAATTGCCTTTTACCCTTTCTCAAATGGCAAACATATAGTTTTACTTTCTTTGCTTCAAGAACCACACATTTTGAACAATCTAGTTTTGTAACTTTCTTTTTGCTCTATGAAACACAAGCATTGAACAATCTAATAAATACTTGGATTAAATATTACATGAAATTCAGGCCTGTGGAGCGACTCAAGACCTTCAGGTCTTCTAGTTGACACTTTGTACAAACTCAATTATGGACCCCCATTTGGATTCACCCATGAAACCCTATCCCAAACAAGTCTTTCATTAGCTGATTATTATTGTTTGTATGAGTGACCAAAGTGCTTGATTGCTACATGACCGTGCAGACTTTAATTGGAAAATGCCAAAATAACAACAGTGACACAGTAAATGATGTCACAATTTACTTAATAGTTCAATTTTGCTTTACAACAGAGTTTGAATCAATCTGGTAGAGATTACAAGATTTGAAGAAAACCTACAATAATTCTGTTAATATGTGGCCAATTTGAAATAATCTGAAACAGAAAAGGCAAACAAACGACAGGAAATTTCTTGATGTGGTGGATCTTTTAAACAGCATCTGATAAATAAAAGAGTCATGATTGTCAACAAAATTCTGTTGGGTTGCCAATAAATTTTTTGTCAGAAAATCCATGTCATTTTACGCCTGCTCTACTTCAACCCAAATTCAAATTGTGTCATGGTTTTCTGCCGTCTATGTAAACCACATTTTGATTCTACTAGTAGCCGAGTGTAGTGTAGAGGTAACTTGTACTATCTCGCTGTACAAGCTAGCTTTTAAAGCAAAGTGATGGAGTGTTGGCTTAGTGACAAAGAGGTCCTGTATTCGATTCCCATAAGGATTCAATATTTATTTCCATGTATTAAGTTTACCTGTGTATTTCAGTTGGGTGTACCATTATGCTGGGTATAATGCTGGCTATTCCTATCTCTATGATAGTTATGGGTAGGTATTAATTTTGTTTAACCCTTTCTTAAATAAGACCTGGTTATGATGTTCCAAGGCCATGGCAAGAAAGGTAGAAATTGCTTTTGATCATGGGTGATATTACACTTTCGAAAAGGGAAAAGAGGACTTACGCAAAAATGCTTGTTAAAAGATTTTGATAAGATATTCTCAGAATGTTCATAGTCATAGGCATATAGTCATATTGAGCCACACTTTGTTTTGTTATTTGGAAATGCAATGCAAAAATGCAGCCTATATTTGATTGTTGTATTAACCCATGTTACAAAGTTGAGTATAATAATGCTGAATTGTCGTAATATGTCCACTAAACAGTAAACACACACTGTTTTTATGACACTCTACGAAGTAATTGCCTTTGTTTGCTATTGGGGGTTTGTATTGTAATAAATTATTACCATATATTTCCAGGTGCGGTATACAAAGATGACTGTCCAGCTGAACGTATGATCCCGATCTACCTGATCGTAGGGGGATGTTTCACGATCGTCAAGAATCTGTCCACGCTTGGTCAGCGATGTAAAAATAGAAATGACGAGGATAGCGAGGAGAAGAACGTTAAAACAAACCCGTTTGACGGAATCCTGAGCTGCTTTTTATTTGCATGGTTTATTGCTGGTAGGTATAGGATATAGGACATTAGTTTAACCCTTTCCAAAACGGCAAAATTTTAGGATGATCAACTTCAAAAGCTGCTGCAGACGACAAAATGGAACAAGATAAGGATTCAATTTGTGTTAAACATAGCAGAGAAAATATTGAGGCAAAAGGAGAAACTGCTGGTTATCAGCAGTTTCTTCCTTTGTTTCAATGTTTTCCCAAGCCATATCTATTAGGGACGTCAAAACCAGGTCTTGTTTGGGAGAGGGTTAAACATATTTATTTTACACCAACTAAACATGTCCATTTTTTTACTACAATTAGACAAACAAACTCTTCAATTTAGGGAAATTCCATTTTAAAAACTGCAGCATTTTAATTCAACTACCCTAAAATTTCTTTGTTTGGAAAAAGTAAAAAGATGGAATGCTAGGAGCCTAAAATACAGGCATATACATGTACCAGGGCATAAAACTTTGAAATGTGTGTAAAAGACTTAACTTAATATACATACATACATATCCATTTTTAGCTCAACTTTTCAAAGAAAATGAGAGCTTATACTGTCACCCTGGCGTCGTCGTTGGCGTTGCCGTCGGCATTGGCGTCGGCGTTGTAACAAAGGTTAAAGTTTTTTCAAACATCAATGACTTCCATACTATCAAATGGATTCAACCCAAACTTGGAATACTTATTCACCATCACACCCTCTACCTTACTACCAGGGCCCATGACCCTGATTCCACTATATTTGGAGTTATGCCCCCTTTATACTAAGCAACTTAGAAAGTCGAGCGCGCTGTCTTTGGACAGCTCTTGTAAAGTCTGTTTTCCTCTACCGAGGGTTGGACTTGCCTGACAGGTCTGCTGCACAGTCGTCCTCTCAAACAGCCCTAGTTTTCTTCTGTCATCCAGCACAACTTCTTCCCCTGTTTTCTTGGGTCTTCCTGAACTTTTCTGTGTAGCAACGTTCAGCGACGTATTTGTATTATGATTGTAGGTAATGTATGGATCTATAGAACATACAATGAGTGGAAGAGCGACCCTAATGACCGCAACTTTTGTGACCCGACCTAGTATTTAGACTAGTCCAAACTTTACTTGTTTTAGAATGTGTTTAATTATTATTTGTGTCATATATTGTAGGTAATGTATGGATCTATAGAACATACAATGAAAAGGAGAGTGACCCTAATGACCCCAACTTTTGTGACCCGACCTTGTTTTTGGACTAGTCCAAACTTTACTTGTTTTAGAATGTGTTTAATCATTATTTGTATCATATATTGTAGGTAATGTATGGATCTATAGAACATACAATGAATGGACGAGCGACCCTTATGACCTCAACTTTTGTGACCCGACCTTATATTTAGTCTAGTCCAAACTTTACTTGTTTAAGAATGTGTTTAGTCATTATTTGTGTCCTATATTGGAGGTAATGTATGGATCTATAGAACATATAATGAAAAGGAGAGTGACCCTTATGACCCCAACTTTTGTGACCCGACCTTATATTTAGTCTAGTCCGAACTTTACTTGTTTTAGAATGTGTTTATCATTATTTGTATCATATATTGTAGGTAATGTATGGATCTATAGAACATACAATGAATGGACGAGCGACCCTAATGACCCCAACTTTTGAGACCCGACCTAGTATTTAGACTAGTCCAAACTTTGTTTTAGAATGTGTTTAATCATTATTTGTGTCCTATATTGTAGGTAATGTATGGATTTATAGAACATACAATGAATGGAAGAGCGACCCTAATGACCCCAACTTCTGCGACCCGACCTTGTATTGGTATGCATTCTGGATCACCACGGCGACCTACATCATGATGGGAGCGGCGTGTTGTTGTGTTTGTACGGTCGGCATACTAGCTGCCTGCTGCGGAGCTGCGTCAGATAAATAGATACATAGGTCAATCTGTTATCATAGCCAAGTACTTATGCTGTTTAAGGATTGCAACCCATGATTAGATACCAATCACTTCTTAACCCTTTCCCAAACAAGACCAGGTCTTGACGCCCCTAATAGAAAAGGCTAGGGAAAACATTGAAACAAAGGAAGAAACTGCCGATAACCAGCAGTTTCTCCTTTTGTCTCCAGATTTTCTATTCCATATTTTACACAAATTCTATCTTTAATAACTTCCTTTTTGTCATTTTTGGCAGTTTTTGAAGTGGATCACCCTAAAATTTTGCCGTTTGGGAAAGGGTTAATCTTCTGGCATCATCTGTGGCAACAGAAATTTACGAGGGATACCCTCGTCAATTTGTGTTTCTACGGATGACACCGGATGATGCATGAAGTGTTTTGTAGATAATGATTGGTTGTAATCCTTAACCCTTTCGCAAACGACAAAAAAATAAGGTGCCCCAATTTTTAAGTGACTCAGACGACAAAATCCTTGATACAAAATCAGGGAATTATGTGGGTGACAGAATGAAAAGTACTGAAAGAAAAGGAGAAAATGCTGGTCACCAGCATTTTCTTCTTTTCTTGCAATGCTTTTCTAAACGGTCATGATAAGGTACGTCAAAACCAGGTCTTGTTTTGGAAAGGGTGGAGATAAAAATTCCTGGAAATCAAATCAATTTTTTATTAGTGGACATCTGTAGATGTAAATATTCTATTGGAATTATTTGAAAGTTATTTTGAGAGCTAATTGCAAAAGTATTGTAGGTGTATATGATTTGATATGCACTTAGAATAGTTTTGCGCCCCGAATTATGCACTTGCTATGAAACAAAGATGGACATTTTGTGAACTTACAATAGTTTTGATTTGAACTATTTTGATATGTTTAGATGAAAAAATGTTGAAAAATTATTCTATTTTTTTAATTGACTAAGATAGCCTTTTGTTTACCTGAGTATTTAAGACAGCATTTAATCAAATTCTTGTTTCCTATGAAACATATGATTTTCACATTTTTGTCAAAAAAGAGAAAAAGAAACAATTTATTTGCTGGTTTCTGCCATTTTATGACCATAGATGTTCTTCCGCTTTATTTTCTTTGACTGAATTTCTGATATAGGCCACATGCATTTTTATTGGCCAGTTTTAATTTTGAATTGTTAAACAGATTTTGACTGGTTTGTTTAAAAGGGGGTAGAAATTTTCAAGCTATTTCGTTGTCTCCCATTTTGTTATTCAAAAACACTGTCTTCAATTATTATAAGCTCGAAATATTTTTATACATCATTTTACCTCAATCATATGTGATGACCCCTTCCCAAACATCAAAATTCAAGACTGGTCGCAATTCAAGGATGTTGCAGAAGACCCAATAAATGTTATCATTGAAAGGGAGAAAATGGTGGTTCAGCAATTTCATATTTACCAAGGGCGGAACCAGGATTTTTTTCCGGGGGTGAGGGGTGTCCAAGCCCAAATGATGGCTTAAAGTGTGATAAAAATAGTTCCTTTTCAACGAAAACCTCGTAACTGCAGCTTGTTTTAAGCTGCAGTTACAAGGTTTTCATTGAAAAGCAGCAATATGTAACATTATACTTAAGTTATAAGGTCAAAATTCAATTTTTATGCCAATGCCGGGCGTGTGTGTGTGTGTGTGGGGGGGGGGTTCCGGACCCCCTGACTATCCCCTTCCCCCCCTCCCCTGACTACCCCCTCTCCCCCCTAGATACGCCCTTGTTTACTCGCCAATACTTTCTTTGCTATGTTTGTCAAAACCAGGTCTTGTTCGGGAAATGGTAAAGTGATGCAACACACACAAATCTTGTGCTCACAAATGATTTTATCCTGTTGTCTCTTGTGTCTAACCGATTGTGTTTGTTTCTGTTAGAAGTATCTAGACACTCTAAGTCACTCTTTGAATAAGAATAGAATTAGCATTATGATATCGCTACTCTTTTTGTAAACTTTTTCTCAAACGGCGTAAATTTTTTATTGTCCAATTGGAAAGCTGCTGTAGACAATGAGTTTGATATAAACATACATAGCATTTGTGTACAATATGACAGAGAAAATATTGATGCAAAAGGAGAAAATGCTGATGATCAGCATTTTCTTCTTTTGCCTCAATGTTTTTCTTGACCTTTTCTTTTGGGAATGTCAAAAGTAGGTCTTTTTTGGTAAAAGGTTACACAGCCAAAATCATATTGTTTTGTTATTTAGGGTAGATAAACAGGGTTTGTTAGCTGAATGATTAGGCCTTGCCATGCTTATCCAGGCCCCGGTTCCTCAAAAAAACTTAGGTATATTCTCAGGAGAGCATGCTCAACTTCAAAGGGATACTTTCCAACGTTGAAGGGTATTCGATTGAAGTTCACATGGATTTCGTGCGATTTGAGCACTGTGCTCAGATTTGAGCGTGAGAACGTACTCAAGTTTATTCGAGAAACCGGGGCCAGATCTGTAGTGCTCTATCCAATCCGTTGCTGCTAAATTAGTCCTTTCCCAAACAGCAAAATTTCAGGGTTTTCACGTACGAAAGATGTAACATATGACAAAAAGGGTGTTGATAAAGATAGGGTTTGTACGAAATATTGTGTAGAAAACATTGAGACAAAAGAAGAAAATGCTAGTCAACAGCATTTTTAGCTCACCTGAGCACGAAGTGCTCGAGGTGAGCTATTGTGGTCACTTTGTGTCCGTCGTCCGTCCGTCCGTCCGTCCGTCTGTCCGTCCGTCTGTCCGTCTGTCTGTCAACAATTTAGTGTTAACACTCTAGCATCCACAAATATAAGCCAATCTTGACATAACTTGGCCAAAATATGTTTGACCATAAGTTCTCGGATGAGTTCGATTTTTGGTCTGATCGGACCAGAAAGTCCGGAGTTATCTGCCCTTGAATGCGAAAAATAGCTACTTTTGACTTTGTTAACACTCTAGCATCTACAAATATTTACCAATCAAGATTAAACTTGGACACAATGTATATAACAATTAGATCTTGGACGAGTTTGATTTTGGTTATGATCAGACCAGAAAGTCATGAGTTATGTGCCCTTGAATTCGACGAAATTGCCATTTTCGGCTGTTTTCGACCTTGTTTACACTCTAGAATCTCTGATTATTATTCAATCAAGACGAAACCTGGACACAATGTTGAGGACTATAAGATCTTAGATGTGTTTGATTTTCAGTCTGATCTGATAAGAAAGACGAGAGTTATGTGCCCTTGAATTTGACAAAATAGCCATTTTCAGCCATTTTCCACCTTGTTTACACTCTAGAATCTACAAATATCAATCAATCAAGACAAAACTTGGATATAATGTAGGGGACCATAAGATCTCATATGAGTGGGATTTTCAGTCTGATTTGATCATAAAATTGAGAGTTACGTGCCCTTGAATTTGACAAAATTGCCATTTCAAGCTGTTTTGGACCATGTTTACACTCTAGAATTTACAATTATTAATCAATTAAGACAAAACTGGGACACAATGTTGGGGACCATAAGATCTCATATGACTTCGATTTTCAGTCTGATATTATTAGAAAGTCCAGAGTTATGTGCCCTTGAATTTGACAAAATTGCTATTTTCGGCTGTTTTCCACCTTGTTTACACTCTAGAATCTACAATTATATTAATCAATCAAGACAAATCTTGGACACAATGTTGGGGACTATAAGATCTTAGATTATTGCGATTTCAGTTTGATCCGATCAGAAAGTTGAGAGTTATGTGCCCTTTAATTTGACAAAATTGCCATTTTTGGCTTTTTAGCTCACCTGAGCACGAAGTGCTCAAGGTGAGCTATTGTGGTCACTTTTTGTCCGTCGTCCGTCTGTCTGTCCGTCTGTCTGTCCGTCTGTCCGTCCGTCCGTCCATCCACAATTTCGTGTTTACACTCTAGCATCTACAAATATAAGCCAATCTTAACCAAACTTGGTCAAAACATGTATGGCCATAAGATCTCGGATGAGTTCGATTATGGGTCAGATCGAACTAGAAATGCAGGAGTTATCTGCCCTTGAATGCGAAAAATACTTAGTTTTGACATTGTTTACACTCTAGCATCTACAATTATTGATCAATCAAGACAAATCTTGGACATAACATTGCAGACCATAAGATCTCGGATGAGTTCGATTTTCAGTCTGATATGACTGGAAAGACGAGAGTTATGTGCCCTTGAATTTGACAAAATTGCCATTTTCGGCTGTTTTTGACCTTGTTTACACTCTAGAATCTACAATTATTCATCAATCAAGACAAAACTTTGACACAATATTTGGGACTATGAGATCTCGGATGAGTGTAATTTTCAGTCTGATCTGATCAGAAAGTCGAGAGTTACTTGCCCTTGAATTTGACAAAATTGTCATTTTTGGCTGTTTTCGACCTTGTTTACACTCTAGAATCTACAATTATTGATCAATCAATCCAAAACTTGGACACAATATTGGAGATCATAAGATCTGAAATGAGTTTGATTTTCAGTCTTATCTGATCACCAGAAAGTTGAGAGTTATGAGCCCTTGAATTTGACAAAATTGCTGTTTTTGACTGTTTTCGACCTTATTTACACTCTAGAATCTACAATTTATGACCAATCAAGACAAATCTTGGACACAAGGTTGGAGACCATAAGATCTCAGATGAGTTTGATTTTCAGTCTGATCTGACCAGAAAGATAAGAGTTTTGTGCCCTTGAATTTGATAAAATTGCCGATTTCGGCTGTTTTTGACATTGTTTACACTCTATAATCTACTATTATTTATCAATTAAGACAAAACTTGAACACAATGTTTGAGACCATAAGATCTTGGATAAGTTTGATTTTCAGTCCAATCTGACAAAAAGTGGAGAGTTATGTGCCCTTGAATTTGATCAAATTGCCGTTTTTGGCTGCTTTAGACCTTGTTTACTCTCTAGAATCTACAATTATTGACCAATCAAGACAAATCTTAGACACAATGTTGGATATCATAAGATCTCGGTTGAGTTTGATTTTCAGCCTGATCTGACTAGGAAGTCAAGAGTAATGTGCCCTTGAATTTGACAAAATTGCTGTTTTCGGCTGTTTTCATCCTTGTTTATACTCCAGAATCTACAATTATTTATCAAACAAGACAAATTTTGGGCACAATGTTGGGCAAGATGAAATCTTGGATGAGTTCGATTTTCACAATGTTATTGACCATAAGTTCGTTTTCAGTCTAAAAGTCATAAATATTTTTTGAATTGAAGAAAAGTATTGCTTATATCATTTTGGTTCAGGTGAGCGATATAGGACCATCATGGTTCTCTTGTCTTCTTTTGCCTTGATGTTTTCGCAAGGTTTTCTATAAGGAACGTCAAAACCTAGTCTTGTTAGTGAAAGGTTTTAATTCTGTTGTTTTAGATAAGAAAACAAATTGGGAGAGGAATTCCTTTCTGCATGACTAGGCTGTAAGTGTGGCTCATTAGAAATATACTACCGGTGGGGGTGTCGAAATCTCGTAACTACAGCTTGAAAAAGCTGGAGTTACAAGGTTTGACCTCCCACCAATGTTAATTATTATATTCATTCTATATGTTGTTATAAATATTTTGTAAGTTAATATTTGATTATTTGATATTTATATGTAAGGATGTACTCATTTATGTTTTACACATATCATAATATCATAGTTATAGTCTGACAAGATTAACCTGGCATGAATGAATTTAAATCATTGCATTTGTGCCAGGTTTATTTTGCCAGATTGTAGCAACTTTAGTTATTGATTTTTAGGGGTGTGGGAAATCTATGTAAAACTTTGTTAGAAAATGTCATGAAAATTTGCCGTCATGTCAGGGTTTGATTGTTTGTCTTGCTCAAAATTTTACAACTCCTGAAACATGATATACTTATTTATTAACACCATTCTTGCTTATTTATCAGCTCGGTTTGTTTCTGCAAAAAAATTAGGACTCTTCCAATTTAAATGCTGAGTTGCAGATTACACAACAGTTGATTTCGAAGACAGTCTGTTATCACAGAAAAAATTCAGGCAAAAGGAGAAGATGCTGGTTATCAGCGTTAACTTCTTTTGCCTCAATGTTTTTCCAAGCTATTTCTGTTAGATGTATCAAACTTCGTCTCTGTTTTGGAAAGGGTCAAAGGCAATAATCGCACATATAATCACTTTTCAACAAAAACCTTGTATCTACCGCTTTAACCCATTACCACACAGTGACGCCTTTTTTACTCCCTCACAAGAAAAGGCTTGGGGAAAACATTGTGAAAATGAAGAAATTGCTTGTGACAAGCAATTTCTTCATTTCCCACAATATTTTCCACACAAAAAGACCAAAAAATGTAAATTTTCATTCAGGTTTAATTGTCGTCTGCAACATCTTTGATTTTGGAGGAGTCTAAAATTTTGTTGTTTGGTAAAGGGTTAAACAAGCTGTAGATTCAAGATTTTTTGTTGAAAAGCAGTGATGTAAGTAATGATAATCATGCATATGATTCTGGATAGAAAACAGCCTTGTGCTTTGACTGTTAATTTTATGACTTTGAAAAAGTCTCTGAGAAATTTTTTTTAGTGATCAAGTATTTAACCCTTAGCTAAAGTTCTATAATAAAGGCTTAATCTTTAGAAAAGGTCAACACTAATAATAAATTATGTATTGTCCATAACAATATTAAAACATGTTTTCAAAATTTGTGTATGTAAACATGATATAGAACTCCAAGAGTTTTGCATGTGATGGTTCAAATATTCGTACCATCACATGCGGAATTTTATTGGAAATTAAAAGAGAAGGCTAGCCTTTATTTCTTTCAGGTTAACACTAGCACTAAATAATGTTTTTCTCAAGAGAGAGATTCATGTTTTTGTTCTTTAGTACATTCTATCTTTTCTGTGATTTTTTTTGTTGTTTTATACACTTTTTTTTCCTGTTCTTGAAAATCTCTTGTTAACTCGTGCCTTTTTCATGATGAAATTTAAATTATCATTCCATGATCATTAATTTCGATGTAATTTTATAGCATAATCACCTAATGTATTCACATGCTTAATTTTTTTTAAACTAGGTGGCATAGTTTTATGTGAATTTTGACCACAGTAAAAACAAAATGAGCTTGGATCTTGAATAAATGGCCTTTAATGCATTTGAGACCAACATGGATCCAGATCAGTCTATGCATATGCACAGTCTGATCAAGTTCCATGCTATTCTGAAAAAGATTTTTAATTACGTTTGTCAACCCTTGGAGAGTAGTAAGGACCATAACAATGTTTTTCAACAAAAATCTCATAACTGCAGCTTGTTTTAAGCTGCACTTACAAGGTTTTTGTTGAAAAGCGAAGATATGAGAATGCTCTCAGCTACAGAAATGGTCTGGATTTTCACGTCCGTTTAGGGTGCCTTAAAGACCCTTTATCCAGAACCTGGCTCAAATTGTGATACCCACTTACCAAAGATCCTTTGAAAATCAAAGAATTGGTGCAAACACGTATTTTAAATGTTGAAAAATAACAAGCGAGAAAGTGAGGCTAAATTCAAAGATGTTGCACACAACAATTTGTGAATGAAATTTTGCAATTTTGGTCTTTAAAGTGACATTTCAGAATTTTTTGTCATAAATATTACTTTTGTTTTTATCTGAAAGAGCATATTTCCTTATGAAAATTCTGAAAATTTCAAGCCAAAATATTGCACCGTTTACGAGAAATTAATATTTTTGTGTTGAAATTGAACAAATTGTTGTGGACAACAGTTCGGATTTATATGCAATTTATCGATTATGTGTCAACTTTAAATGCGTGTATCTCGCTTACTGGCAACAACTTAAAAAAACTAATAGTATTTATACTCATCAGAATACCCAATCTTGGCATCAAGACATACTTTAAAAAATTGAAATCGGAATGAAATGTCTCTTTAAAGGTTAAAAAAAATTGAGGGAAAAGAAGAAATTACTTGTCACAATTTCTTCATATTCCACTATGTTTTCCAAAGCATTTACCTTGTGGGGCATTAAAGAGCTTCATTTTGTGGGAATTATTTAATAGCCAAAATGTCTTCACTTATGTTTGATCAAAGTGCAGTTATCGTCTTTTGGCAGTCCATTGACATTGTATAATCATAAATTCTTATTTATTTTTGCTAGAAACTGTATTTCTGAGAAATTGACATGTCCGATTGCTATTAAACAGCACAGAACTTTTGTAATGGGCACTCTTTACTAATCACTGCAATAATTTGGAAATTAAATTTTGTTAGATATATTATATGAGTTTGTCTATTCTTTATCAATCTCTTTTCCAATTGCAAATATTGGAGTGGTTCAAAGTTAACCCATTACCAAACGGCTAAATGTTGGGCTGTTCCAAATTCAAAGATCATGCAGACGACAATTTCAAGTGGACGATATTCTACCTTGTTAATGTTTGGTCTTTGTTGATAGAAAACATTGTGGGAAATGAAGAAATTGCTTGTCACAAGCAATTTCTTCAATTTCCACGATGTTTTCCAAAGCCATTATCTTGTGGGGAGGCAAAAAGAGCTATTGTTAAAGCTGGCGCAGACAGCAAAACAGATATTGATCTAGTGCTCCCACGATTTTGAATCGCGCCAAACAATAAAACATTTATCAATTTACTAATCATAGGTTATAAAGATCAAAATAAAACCATATTGATGAATCAGTATTTTGATGTAATATTGACGAGACGCTTTGCACGTGCGTCTCTACAGTTGTCGCCAGTTTGTATGGCACAATGTTTATATTTTGTTCAAATGTAGTTGAACATTAAACAAAACATAAACATGTGCCATACGATGTGGCGACAACTGTACAATAACATGTTTTTATAGGTTAAATGTTTGTTTATAAATACCAGAAAAGCATGGGACACCTATACAAGTTTGTCTGTTCCAAGTATTGCAGACAAGAATTGACCTGGCAGAGCAGTCCATGCTAATTGAATGGAATGCTCTGCCAGGTCAATTTTCATCCGCTATAAACAAACTGCTCATCCAATGTTGACAAATTGTGACACCCATTTTGAATATAAAGTTGAAACTTGTTGTGCTGAAGTAGTTTGGAACATCATTTTACTTCGACTTCGACAGAAATTAGACTTATTCCATTTTTGATTTTGTTAGGGTTTTGCGCCGTTTTCAACTACTATGATCATATCGTGGCGGCTGGAGCACCTCACCATGGATTCCTGTCGTTTCTCATACCAGTACTACCACAAAACCCTAATCGAGCCTCCAGTTGCTCCCCCACATATGTTCACGATATCAAACCATTGATGGGTGACATTTTTGTCAGAAATGGTATTTGCCACAGCCGGGTATAGAACCAGGGACCTCTAAAATGAGAGGCAGATGCGCTACCAACTGCGCCATGCTTATTCGATGTCAACATATCACATGCTACTCTCCAAAGCCGAGGTCTATTGATTAACCATCAAATGTGACCTCTGTCGTTTTTGATACACCAACAGCCTATTTGGTCGTCATAATCTAATTTTAGCACATCATTTGAATTATCGAATCAAAATCATTCAGTTTTATCTTGCATGATCATTAAAATGACATTTCAGAATTTTTTGTCATAAATTTTACTTTTATTTTTATCTGAAAGAGCATATTTCCTTATGAAAATTCTGAAAATTTCAAGCCAAAATATTGCGCCGTTTACGAGAAATTTATATTTTTGTGTTAAAATTGAACAAATTGTTGTGGACAACAGTTCGGATTTATATGCAATTTATCGATTATGTCTCAACTTTAAATGCATGTTTCTCGCTTATCGGCAACAACTTCAAACAAGATGGCCCTGTATCGCTCCACTGGCTTTTAGACAATTAGACTACGAAATTCTTCAAGGAATACAATAGAGGTCTATCCAAAGAAGGTTCATGCTACGCCAGAATGAAATCCAATAAATGATTAAGGAGCGGAAATGTTTTTAAAATTTTCTTAAAATTACACTATGTTTCATATAGCAAAAATAAAGCCTAGCCCACAGTGGCCAAGCTTTTCATCCAATCGTGAAGGAATTTGGAAGAGATTCATGCGAAGTTTGTTAGAAATTGGTTCTGCAGTTTTGGAGAAGGAGATTGTTTGACAATTTTTCGAAAATTTAATTTAATTAAATGAATCAAAATTTAAGTTCCACACAGATTTTTTTCACGAATTTAGAGGAGATTCATGCAAGGAATATTCGTGTGAAGTTCAGTTAAAATTTGTCCAGTAGTTTTGGAAAAGAAGATTTTTCGAAAATTTAATTTAATTTAATTAATCAAAATTAAAGTTCTACACAGAATTTTTTTTTAGAAGGAATTAAGAAGAGATTCATGCAAGGATCATTTCTGTAAAGTTTGGTTGAAATAGGTCCAATAGTTTTGGAGAAGAAGAATCTTTAAAGATTTTTCGAAACTTTAATTTAATTAAATCAATTAAAATTTAAGTTATACACAGAATTTATATTTTTGAAGGAATTTGGTAGAGATTCATACAAGGAAGATTTCTGTGAAGTTTGGTTGAAATTGGTCCAGTAGTTTTAGAGAAGAAGAATTTTAAAGATTTTTCGAAAATTTAAATCAATTAAATTAATTAAAATTCAAGTTCTGCACGGATTTTATTCTTTTGAAGGAATTTGGTAGAGATTCATGCAAGGAAGATTTCTGTGAAGTTTAGTTGAAATTGGTCCAGTAGTTTTGGAGAAGAAAATTTTTTAAAGATTTTTCGAAAATTTAAATCAATTAATTTAATAAAAATTCAAGTTCTAAACGGACTTTAATTTTTTGGAGGAATTTGGAAAAGGTTCATGCAAGAAAGATTCCTGTGAAGTTTGGTTGAAATTGGTCCAGTAGTTTTGGAGAAGAAGATTTTTAAAAGATTTTTCGAAAATTTAATTTAATTAATTTAATTAAAATTCAAGTTCTACACGGAATTTAAATTTTTGAAGGAATTTGGAAAAGGTTCATGCAAGGAAGATTCCTGTGAAGTTTGGATGAAATTGGTCCAGTAGTTTTGGAGAAGAAGATGTTTAAAGAAAAAGTTGACGCACGGACGGACGGACGGACGCACGACGGACACAGGGCCATGACATAAGCCCCGCTGGCCTTCGGCCAGTGGAGCTAAAAACTAATAGTATTTATACTCATTAGAATAACCAATCTTGGCATCAAGACATACTTTAAAAAATTGAAATTGGAATGAAATGTCCCTTTAAGTATACATTGCGTCGCTTCTATTTTTGGCTGAAGCCTGTAACATTTGAATTATCGAATCAAAACTATTCAGTTTTATCTTGTTTGATTACATATACATTACGTCGCTTCCATTTTTAGCTCACCTGAGCACAAAGTGCTCGAGGTGAGGTATTGTGATCGGTCTGTTGTCCGGCGTCTGTATGTCTATCTGTCCATCCGTCAACTTTTCACAAAAAAATCTTCTCCTCCTAAAGTACTGGGCAGAATTCAATCATATTTCACACATATGATCTATGGGTCATGCTTTTTCAAAATACTTCAAAGAATTTGAATCGGAGCCATAATGGGGTCAAAAAGTAGGTCACTAGGTCAAATCTTCTTTCTGCTCTAGGGGCCATATTTGTTGCTCAATTGTTGTGAAAATTGATCAGAATATTTGTCTTGATGATATTTAGGTCATGATAAAAAAATAGGTCAAGCCAGATCAAAAATTAGGTCACTAGGTCAAATATTGTAAAATCCATCTTTTTACACAGGAAGTGCCATATTTGGTCCAATTTTTGTTGAAATGGTCGTGAATGTTTATTTTGATGATATCTAGGCTATGTCAAGAAGTGGGTCATTCCAGGTCATTAACTAGGTCATGAGGTCAAATCTTGTGAAATCCTTCCTTTTGCTCTGGTTGGCTGAAGCCGGTAATTTGAAGCAACAGCCAATGAAAGTTTGTATCAGATTTTTCAATTGTTTTGTTGTGTATAGCTAAAGATTGGATACCGAAATCCTGCCAAGACCCCGAGATTAGAAGTGAAATGACCCCGCAGGAACAGAGCATCATTCTATCATAATGGAATGAAGAGAGAATGTGCTCTGTTCTTAAGAGAGTAATCACGTGAGAACTAAAACAACTTGTTTCATCATTTTATTACAATGTGTATAATTGTATAAATATGGTCTGAGATTCTAATGTACAATATAGAAATGTAGAAGAAAACATGTACAAACAAGATGTGTTTGTGAAACACAAATGCCCCCGAAATGGCCATTTTTCTAAAATGTTAAGTTTTCGTAGAGTAAAGGGTAAATAAGGGTTAACAGATGACCTTGAGGAAGGTCAAGTTGCTTGGAACAGATAGATATCATTGAAATGAAGTTGCATACCAAATTTGAGCTTTGTATGTCAAATAGTTTTGGAGAAAAGGCAAAGGTTAAGTTTTCAGGTTAAGTTTTCGGACAGACAGACAGACAGACGGACATGAATAAAACAATATGCCCCCCGATCTCTCGATACGGGGGCATAAAAAAGAGAGAGAAAAAATGTCATAAAGATTCAAGTAATCAGGAAAACACCCTGTCATAGACTTCAGAGCTATAGTTAAGAGGAGGTATAACTCATGATAAATGACCTGGCAGAGCATCTCTTGTATAATGACTTTTCAAACTGCAAAATTTCAATTATTATTCATCGATCCCAAGGTTGTGGTTTCCCCTAGGTTGTGGTTTCTCATTTGAATTGTCTCATCAAGACAATTCAAAGGAGTACCCACAACATAGGGCTTTTATTTGAAATAACAAAATTTGACTGCTTTTACCCCCTCTTATCTGGAGCTCTGTGTAGTAATGAGAATTGAGTAGAGCAACGTCGGGCATTATCGACAGTCGGCAGTTATCGTCAGTTCTTTGATATAACCTTTATTTCGTAGAAAGATGAGCAAAATGTATTCCTGTGACGTAATATATGACATAATTTGTTTATTTTTTCAAGTTCTATCGATTGAAGTAAGATCACAAACAAACAATTGGTAAGTATCAAATCTTACATCTCACGAATTTAACTCCGATAAACTGTGCCGTAAGGAGGGTGTGTTTTTCACATACATGTAGCGCGCATACTGCAGTGTGGTTTTGTGTGGTTTTAAACTCGGATAGATGTTTTACTTGGAGAATAATGTTCTAGTAACCAAATCGAGCGTGTATTGTTCAACATAATGCATTTCATAGGGTTGTCGATATATACCGACATCTATTCTTGTGATCGGCAATTATCGACAGATTAAAAAATAAATCAAATAAAAGATAGACCTTTGCACTTTTCTCCAAAGAAATAAAAGTAATTGTCCCGAAAAGTTTGCCGACAATATTGAAATATTGTGAGAAGGAGAGAAAATACAGGTAAAAATATTTTCTCCGAGTTTCAACATTGCCATTAATAAGTGGTGTCGATAACTGCCGATCTCGGCGGAAATGGATTCCTGGTTCTGCACATTTTCTGTGTGAAATTGAAATTATTACTGGTCCGAAAAATAGATAAATACCTCAAAATGTCAGGATAATGCTACTTAACACTCAGGTGATAATAATACACAGGTAAGAATATTTTCTCTGAGTTTTAACCTAACCATTAATAAGTGTTGTCGATAACTGCCGAAGAATGTCGGTAACTACCGATCAGACTTGTATGTAGGGAAATGAAAATTTTACGCTTGTGTTATTTTTACAACACCGTAGGTGCGTATAAATTGTCCAATCAGATGTCAATACATGGGATTTTCCAACAACACGTCACTGGAAGGTAATACTTTTGATACTGATTGCTTTCAAACGTTAAAGTGTCGATAATACCCGACGTTGCTCTATTGTAATGGAATTGCCGTTCAAGATTATTGCAATATTTCCTGATTTGTCCATTTGTCAAATCCTTTTACAAAGACTTCTTTTAATGACTCATGCGGAAATATGCTGATAAGCAGCATTTTCTTCTGTTCCTTCAAGATTTTTTATGCTTTAATCTTGTGGAGCATCATTAAATAAATGAATGGGGTTAATCAGATCAGTTGAATAGAAGTAATATTGCAATATGGATAACAAGCATAAAAGATATTCACAGCTTACTAATAGCGAGAAAGCACATTTATAGGCATCAGAACATGATTATAATACATTCTCTCGACCATTTTCCAAACTGACTTAAAATGTCCATGAATTTATTGTAGGATGGTCCTCTTGGGTACCACGGTACTTAATGGCGTCCAGAAAAATCAATAATGAATGGGGACATGAAAACATTCCATGATTTCTCTTTCTCCCTAAATCAAATGCAACCGAAATTTTATTAAAAGTAATCACCTATTATCAGAGTTTATGATTTTGCTTTTAATTTTGCTAATGCACGCAGTTGGTAGATGATACTTGTCCGCAAATGAACACTGTTTTGAATACCGCGGTACCATAAAAGACGCGGTACCGAAGCGGACTAGATCTACTATACATTTACAACAAAAATCAAACGCATGTAATCTATCTTTTGGCACAAAAAAAAAGAGAGAGAAATATGTACACATTCTAATCTTCACAATTTTAACTCTATAATATTGCACAACTTGATTTGTCCAAGCTATATCTCCTGGATCATAAATATTACAAACCTTGAAATTCATACACTTATTGATCCTGTTTAGACATTTCATGTGAGACCATGACCATGGTAATGTTACCTTGACCTTGTAGTTTGACCTGTTACCTGTTCCTCGAAGCCATTCAAACCTACTTTTTAAAAATTTTAATCTGGCCCATATCTTATGCACTATTATTGGGCAATGGTTGATTAACCCATTCCCACACAATTACGCCTTTTGACGCCCTAAAAAATAAAGGCTTAGGAAAACATGGTGGAAAATGAAGAAATTGCTTGTAACAAGCAATTTCTTCATTTCCCAAAATGTTTTCTATATGAAAAGACAAAAAATGTAGAATTTCAATCACTTGAAACTGTCATCTCTTAGATCTTTCAAATTAGAACAGTCCAAAATTTTGCCGTCTGGTAATTGGTTAATTTTAACAAACGTTGTGACTACTGTCATGATGTTTTTTAGATGAGGTTTGTTACTTTCATTTTTGTTTGAAACAATCTGCTGGATTAACCCTTTCCCAAACGGCAAAAATTTAGGGTGTTCCAAATTCAAAGACATTGCAGATGAAAAATTCAAGTGAATGAAATTCAAAATTTGTTGATCATTTTGGTTAAAAAACATTGTGGGAGATGAAGAAATTGCTTGTCACAAGCAATTTCTTCATTTTCCACAATGTTTTCAAAAGTCATTATCTTGAAGGGAGTCAAAAAGAGTTATTGTGTGGTAATGGATTAAGTCCTGTAGATCATTCCGCCAACATGCCAGCCTTTGTGAGCCCATCAGAATGTATATTACTGTTGTAGAAGATTGTTATGTCGCCAATCAAGCCTCACTTTCGTAACTGATGGGACTCCGTTTGAAACAATCTGCCGGATAAAGTCCTGTAGATCCGTTCACTAATACGCCTGCCTAGACGAACACATTAGAATTCATTTTACTGTAGAAGATTTTGACGGAATCATCATGCCTCACTTTCATTACTGAGCGGACTTGGTTTAAAACATTCTGCTGGATAAAGTCCTGTAGATCCGTCCGCTAACATACCCACAAACCAGCCTACACGATCACACTGAAAATACACAAATAGGTACAAATTTGGTGATCTACATAAACTGATTTTACCAGCGCAGATTGTTATTTGAAAATCTCGTAACTACTGCTTCAATTAAGCTGTAGTTACGAGGTTTTAGAATATACCAAAACAAATTTCGGAAATATAAATCGATTTTACACGAAAAACAAACCATTATTCTATTTCTTTGATGCAAAAATTAGACAAAATGCAAAAAATTTATGACAGATTTTTGTAAAGCGCGTCATTTTGCATGTGGCTGCTATGCACCGCTTATGATGACTTCACTTATTTGGCCCAGCTTATATAACGTCAGATAGGGTGAAATGAACGAAAGCGGGGCACAAGTTTTTGATAATTTCACTGGATAGGCGGTGAGTTTATCAAAATGATAATCTACCGTTATTTCCCGATAATCCATCGAAAAGCATTAAAGAAATGGAGCACCTATATAATTATAATAATAACCTTCGATTTCTGGTATTTATCACACCAGTTCTACCACAATATCAAAACCGAGCCCCCAGCTGCTCTCTCACTTAGATGATTCACAACCATTGGTGAGAGACAAATGACATTTGTAAAATGTCATAATGGATACGGGCTAAACCGGGTTTCGAACATATGACCCCTGGATTGACAGACTCCAACGTTACCGACTGAGCTATCTGGGCTCGGTGGCAGCGTTTGAAGTGTACCATCCTTAACCCTTTCCCAAACAAGACCTGGTTTTGACGTCCCTAATAGAAACAACCTTGGGAAAACATTGAAACAAAAGAAGAAACTGCTGATAACCAGCAGTTTCTCCTAAGAAACTGCTGATAACCAGCAGTTTCTCCTTTTGTCTCAATATTTTCTGTGCAATATTCTACAGAAATCCTATCTTGAATAACATCCATTTGTTACTTGTGGCAATTTTTTTGAAGAGGATGACCCTAAAATTTTGTCGTTTGGGAAAGGGTTAAATTTTGCCATTTGGGAAGATTACTTACATCACTGAGTTCCTTGACAAACGTCCCCTCTGTAAATGAGAGTTCCTCGTCAGTCTGGGCAGTGTATCCTCGTACAGCTTGAAACAAGGTTGGACCCCTGCAGAAAATGATAGCAAACGATTAATTATGAAAGTTGTTTCGTAAAGATTTAGTGACAGATTTCTAACTTACATCACAGAGATCCTTAACCCTTTCCCAAACAAGACCTGGGGCCTATTCATCAATACTCTTAAGACATATTTTTGACTCACCAATGTCTTAAAAATTGCTTAATACTACAATTGCATAACTCATTCTTGATAGATTGTAAATATGTGTTTCTTGCCCTAAACTTGTAAGTTGTCAGTAAGACAAAAATATGTCTTAAAGTTTTGATGAATCTGTTCCCTGGTTTTGATGTCCCTAATTGAATAGGTTAGGGAAAAAATTGAGACAAAAGTAGAAAATGCTGAAAATAAGCAATTTCTCCTTTTGTCTCGATATTTTCTGTTCTACCTATATCAACATCCTTTTTGTCATCTGCAGTATCATTTAATTTACACTAGAAAGACCTGAAGGTCTTGAGTCGCTCCACAGGCCTGAGCTTCATTTAATATTTAATCCAAATCTTGATTAAAATGTTCAATACCTGTGGTTCTTAGAGCAAGAAGAATGTAAAAAAAAACTAAATGTTTGCTACTTGGGAAAGGGTTGAAGGAAATTCCAGCTTAGGTCCATATTAGCAATGAATATTTTCCTTCTTCCAAACAGATCTAAATTTATTTATCAATTACTCCTTAATATCCTATGTTTCTAACCAGATAATTGGAAAGGGTTAAATGAAATGGGAGATAATTCCAATTTTGGATGATACTAGTAATGAAAATCTTTAGATCTCTAGATCTAAATTTACCTATGAGTTGTAGATCTTCCTAAATATACCATATTTCTAATAAATGTTTTGCCATTTGGGAAAGGGTGAAATTCCATTCACTGTTAGCCAGCCTAAAAATTTGCCATCTGCTAATCACGGTGGGGATTGTGCATGATGGGATGGATAACGAATATTGAGTATACGGACAAATTTTGCCTCGCTTCAGGTAAGAAATTTTGCAATAATTTTCTTATTTCTGCTCCAATTTTCAAGCGGTTTGTTGCATGTACCCCGCATTAGTGAGCTCTTTCCTCGGATATATGACTTGTTTGTAGAATCTTTGTACTTTGTCCAAAAATTGATCCCAACCGACCAGAAAAACGACAAAAAATTCAGGCCCTTTTTCTAGTCGTTTGGGATCGGTTTTTGAGAAAAATACAGGGAAGTTCCAGATAAATAATACATCTGAGAAAAGGGCTCAGTAAGACGGAGTACATGCAACAAACCGCATGAAAATTGACACAGAAATAAGAAAGTTATTGCACAAATTCTTACCTGAAGCGTGGTTAATTTGGCCGTAGTTGTTACCATTTCGCTTTCTGGTCGGTTGGGACAATATTTATGAAAAAGTATCATGAGTTATCTAATATGTCATACATCCAATGAAAGAGCTCGATAAGGCGGGGTACATGCAGCAAACCGCTTGAAAATTGATACAGAAATAACAGAGTTATTGCAAAATGTCTTACCTGAAGCGAGGCGAGTTGGCATCAAATTTTGTACAAAAAATAGACTGAGTTTACCGTTATGTTTTGATAAACCGTCGGTGTTGTTATAACATCTCGTAACTACTGTTTGATTCAAGCCGTAGTTACGAGATTTTATAACAACACCAACGAAATACTATTTATTTGTCCGAAATTACGTCACGGTTTACTTGATAAAATCGTTCCCTATTATCGGTAGTCGTTATCCATCCCATCATGCACAATCCCCACCATGTAATGGGTTAACACTTCACTATGACCCACTCTTTTATTTAGTTAACACATTTGGGGATACACTGTGCCTTCTAAGTACACCCTTAACTCATTACCACACAGTGACTAAAACAAGAAGAAAGTAAAGGAAAGAGTGGACATCCAGCTTAGGATGATACTGGCAATGTAAACAGATACATAGTCCATAAAATTGCTCAATGAACAATTGAAACTATCTATAGCTAGTTTAACCCATTTCCACACAAAGACACTTTTTGTCGCCCCTCAAGATAACAGATTTGAAAACAATGTGGAAAATGAAGAAATTGCATGTGACTATCACTTTCTTCATTTTCCACAATGTTAACTTCCTCACAAGACCAACAATTAACCAAAAATTGTTGTCTGCAAGGTCTTAGAATTTAAACTGGACTAAAATTTTGCCCTCTGGTAATGGGTTAACTTGTATCACATTTTCATGATAGTCACAAACAAAGCTTCAAACAACACAATAATAACCACTCTGTTGTTTAATTAATACCCTTTGGGTGACCCTCTCTGCACTTCCAAATACACCCCTTCATAACCTCTAAGATAAATATACTGCAAGCAGTAACCCTTCCACCCATTGCACACTTTACTCATTACCTGGCTGAGTTTATGCCATATAAATGAGCTCTTAACTCAGGCAGTGAAATTCCGATCAAAACGAAATATACACTCATGCAAGATCTACCAGTAACCAACATTCTGTCCAAATTTTCTATTGATTGGTCAATATTTGTTGTTGCTAGAGTGATAAAAAGCCAATAGGGACATTTTGATATTCAAGGGCAGATAACTCCAGACTCTTATTCAATCTGAATAATTTCGAGAAATCTGAGAGAGGGTCACCCAAAGATCATTTCTGTGAAGTTTGATTGAAATCCATCTAGTAGTTTCTGAGAAGAAGATTTTTAAAGAAAAAGTTGACGACCGGACGGACGGACGCACGGACACACGCACGACGGACACAACGCCATGACAATAGCCCGCTGGCCTGAAAGGCCAGTGGAGCTAAAAATGGACAGCCTTAAAATTTTGCTGTTTGGGAAAGGGTTGACAAAAGTCCCCTCTGTAAATGAGAGTTCCTCATCAGTCTGGGCAGCATATCCTCGTACAGCTTGAAACAAGGTTGGACCCCTGCATAAAATGATAGCAAGACAATCAGTCATGATCTGTGAAATGCCAATTCAACATAACACAAATGGCAATTTCATCTAATCATTTCTCAAATGACAAAGATTTAGACCAGTCAAAATTGAAAAGAGTTGAAGTTGACAAAATATCGCATATTCTACTTTTCTAGTCATGTTTCTTTTTCCATTGAAGATGTCAAAATGAGACACAATTGTTCATGATAAGCATAAAAAGTGACCTTGACAGTCTTCCAATAGGTTGGTACAAAAAGATGGGCAATTGCAAAATGCATAATTTTGATATTTATACCAATTATTGCATAAAATGCGTGTTTCCAGGCCATTGAAGGCATGCATTAACAAACAGAGATCCAGCGTTTATTGTAAGAAAACATGCATTATTCTGTGAATTCATATGCCGTTAACACCCAGCTTTGTGCTCAAATATCTTTATCAGAGGTTTCTGATAATCAGCACTTTCTCCTTTTGTCTCAATATTTTTAGGCTATAATGTACACAATTTCTTTATTCAGTGATCTCAATTTCGTTGTCTGCAGAAGTTTTCAAATTAGACCACCCTAAAATTTTGATGTTTAGGAATGGATTAATTGATGAAAATTATGTAAGCATAGTACCTATTGTTTGACTCCTCTGGTTGTGTTTTTAAACTGGCAGCTTTGGGTAATTTCGAGACAGGTATTCCAGACTTGTGTTTAGTGGGTGGAGTAACACCATTTGTACCATCCATCGTTTTATGTATCACAGGCAACAAACTTCGACCATGTTTTGGCGGTTTACCATCCTGGCTCTTCTGTTTTACAACCCGCGGAGGTTTTAAGGGTCGGTCAGGTTTTGGACTTATAGCTTGTGGATCAAGGTCATCGTCCGTCATGTCAAAGGATGTGTCAGGTGATTGGTTGGCTGACACTGGCGTCATGTGATCGCTCATTGGCGAGTGTTGTGTTTTAGGAGTTTGTATTTTTTTCGGAGGTACAAGTCCACTAGACTTGTTTGCTGTTGGTATGCTGGTAGGACTTGGAGCTCCTGGTGTCCCTGGTGATGGCGTGTTGGGAGTTCCGGGGAGTTTTGACGAAGGGCTGTTGGAACGCTGTTTAAGTGAGGTTGGAATCCCGGTTCTGCCATGTGGGCTGTTGGATCTGTTTCTAATTGACTTCTCATTGTTGACAATTTGTTTGGCTGCGCCGCGGCGAGCCATTGCAGGGCTCTCCGGTTTGTTGGCGTGTGTGGATGTTGGAGAAAGGGGAACATCACTGTCACTCTCGGAGAGTTTGTGTTTATTTGTAGGTTTTGATTGTTTGTCTGAATTCTTCATCCTCATCAATGGACTGGCTGGGATACCTGACTTCTTCATCTTAGGAGATTTTTGTGCTATTTTAGGCAGTTTGGACACTCTCTGAGATTCTTTGGTTTGTTGTTCACTTTCAGCAGTTATGGTATCAATACTGTTTGAGTCTTGGTCAGTTTTATTTATGGCATTATCAGATATATCACTTGGTCCATCTGGGATTTTAGAGCCAGAGCTTGGCTTTGGAAGACCTTTTGGTATAGTCTTTTGTTTTGGTTTGGGGGCAACTGGAGGTTTGTTGAAACTTTCTGACCTTGACCTTGAAGGTTCAACTTCAATCTGATCAGATTCGGTGGAAATGTCTAGTTTGTGTTCAGGTGGAGTTATATCTGTGTGATCTATAACAGCACTATCATTCACTGTATCTATTTCATCATGTCTATTTATAGCTTTAACTGTATTTATTTCATCATGTCTATTCATAGACTTCGATTTATTTATTTCATCATGTCTATTTATAGCCTTATCTTGTGCAGTGTCTATAGTGACCTCACATGAGTCTTTACTTGATGGGGTTGAAGACATGGGAATTCGAGACATTTTAGGAGTTTGTTTCTCTTCCTTAGCAAGTTCACCGATACTTATATCCGGGTCCATCTTTTTATTTTCAACATTAGACAGAGAAATATGTTTCGGAGGAGGAAGTCTAGACACTGTTTTTTCTTTCTTTTGTAAAGGTTTTTCAGTAATTGTTGTCTGCACAGGTGTGTCATTTATGGCTTTATTTTCACAAACACTTTCATAACCAATTCCTGGATATATTGTCTGTTTTGTATCTATCTTCTCTACTTTATTATCACTGTAACCACTCTGAACACCTAGAGCCTTTTCAATATCCTGTAACTTATTCTGAAAACTTTTTTCAGTAAAATTCTCATCCTGATTAACAAACACTCTTTCATCCTTTTCCATCACTGGTTCAGGATTAAAACTATTCTCCTCTTTCTTACCAAATGTAGAACCAAAACTGGACATGCCTCTGTAGATAAAGTCTACATCCATGTCCATATCAGAGGAATCTTTCCGCGGAATCTCACCAAACTTGTTTTGAGGAGGCAAGTGGAAGAATGAATCTTCATTGTTATTGTCTAACTCTGGTTTAACAGCTTCCTTCACTTTGTGTGTGTTTTCTGCCTGATATTTCGGTGCTTCTACCGGTCTAGGGGGAGGGGGAGCTCGTGGTCGTGCAATGTTCGCACTTCCTGGTACACCATTAGGTGGTCCTGTACCAGGAATGTTTATCTCACTCCGCGGAATCTTGACTAGTTTTGGTTTAATGTACCTCTTCGGGACATCAGGTTTGGATTTGTTCTTTGGTGTGTCATTTTGTTCATTATTTGGATGTTGTATGAGGTCATACAGTCCATCATGTCTAGTTGTGTTGATCAGGATCGGTTCTGATATATGGTTAGGACGTCCATTACCAATAGCCTCGTATAGAGGATTGTGATCAGGTGATTCATCCCTGACAGGCAGAGTGGGCGGTGTGACCTTGACCGGTCTCGGAACCTTCGGAACTTTACTCATCGTCGGTGTTGGAATTTTGGACTCTGATGCATCTGATGATTTAGGTGTGACGGGTGTTGATGGTTTATGCTCCGATGATCCATCCAACCTTATTGGAGGTGGTGGAGCTTTCCTGACTGGTCGAGGTTTGTTTTTGAAGGGTGATGCATCGCTACTCGCGTCCGTGATGGATTTTGTCTCATCGCTGCTGACTGGACTGTCTGATGTCTGGGAACTGTTGCTAGGTGACGGAGCTGATCTGTTGTGTGGTAACCGTGGTGACGGCTGAGGAATCATCTGAAATAGTGAAGGAATACACTCACAGCTATAGATAAGAGGTAATGACTATTCATCAAACCCTATGTTGTGGGTAACGTTTAAATGGCTTAACTTATCTAAATTTCAAAAGATCACATGCACAACAAGACATCATATATATTTTTCCATTACTAGGGTATCATGACCTCAGTAATTTACTTATTAGACAATTTCAGCAAATATTTGTCAATTACACTGGCTTTAATTCGCAGCAAAAACACACCACATTTTCAGTCAAATATAGCATTTTTATTGCCATTTTGGCGGCCATCTCCTATCTATTCGTAATTTTTGCCATATATAGCATACCAGAATCTTTGTGATTTACTTATCTTGAATTTCTGACAAATAATTGCAAATTGAACTGGTCTTAATACAATATGGAGGCTGTATTTTGGCCCTACATAGATAGCTGGTGGCCATGTTGGACGCCATCTTGAATTTTTCAAAATGCTCAATGATGACAGGATGTCATCAATCAGATTCTTTAATGATAGCATCTAACAGGGTGTCCACAGTTTGAGCAAAGCAAAACTCCCTGACTTTTCCCTGACTAAAATCAAATTTCCCTGACTTATGTTTACCGTATTTTGCACCTTATTTTATGAAAATGTTGGCCTCCTCCGCCCCTACAGCCAACTCTTTCCACATCTAACTTTACTAACTGTAACTGTATTTCTATTTGTATGATTAATTTTTTTTCTTTTTTTTCTTTTTCTTCATACATACACAGGGCTTTTTTTTTAAGGATTGTGGGAAGACACAGGACGCTGGTAGAAAGGGGAACTAGAAAGACCTGAAGGTCTTGAGTCGCTCCACAGGCCTGAATTTTTTTTAATATCAAATCCAAGTTTTGACTTGGTTTTTGAATACTTGTGGTTCTTACAGCAAAAACAAAGTCAAAAGCAGCAATCATGTGGTCAATGCAAAAAGAAAGTAATTGATTGACTACTATTTTAGGGATGTTAGAGCGATAATAAAATTGAAAACTGTGATTTTGCCATATTCAAGGACACATAATTCAGTATGTATATTTAAAATCAAATCGAAAATTAAACGCATGCAAGATCTTATGGTCACTATCATTCTGTTCAAATTTTGTCTATATTAGTCAATATTTGTGGCTTCAAGAGTGAAAAAAGTGTCGAAAACTGAAATTTTGTCAATTTCAAGGGCAAATAACTCAGATTGTAACAGTGTGATCATGTCAAATATTACACATAAGCAAGATCTTGTTGTCAACAAGATTCTTTCCACATATCATCTTGATTGGTTAACATTTGTGGTTGTTAGAGTGAAAACAAAGTTGAAAATGGCAATTTTGTCAAATTCAAGGGCACATAACTCATGATGTAAGATTCCGATCAAGCTGAAAATTACACCCAGGTAGGATATAATGCTTATATATATTCTGTCCATGATTGTCTTGATTGGTCAATAATTGTAGATTTTAGAGTAAAAACAAAGTCAAAACCAGCAAAATAGAGCCGAAAATGACACTTGGCAATTTCAAGGGCACATAACTCATGCTATAAAATTCAGATCAAGCTGAAAATTGTACCAAGGCAAGATCTTATAGTCAGCATCATTCTGTCAAAGTTTTGTCCTGTTTAGTCAATATTTGTAGTTGCTAGAGAGAAAACAATGTCAAAATACAGCCGAAAATGGCAATTCTGTCAATTTCAAGGGCACATAACTCATGATGTAAAATTCAGATCAAGCTGAAAATTTTACCAAGGCAAGATCTTGTAGTCAGCATCATTCTCTTAAAATTTTGTCTTCATTGTTCAAAATTTGTAGATTTTAGAAGAAAACTAAAGTCAAAACCTGCTATTTTTGACATTCAAGGGCAGATAACTCGGGTTATTCTGGTTCAATCCATATTCTTTGAAGGAATCTGAGAGAGGGTCACCCAAGGATCATTCCTGTGAAGTTTGGTTGGAATCCATTCAGTAGTTTTTGAGAAGAAGATTTTTAAAGAAAAAGTTTACGGACGCACGGACGGACGGACGGACGGACGGACGCACCACGGACACACCGCCATGACAAAAGCCCGCTGGCCTGAAAGGCCAGTGGAGCTAAAAATCACATGTGGTATCATCGTTTTGGGGGAAAATTGTATAATATAGAAAAAGTACATTTTATAGGCTAAACCCCTCTTATACCCACTACTGTAGACTTGAAAACAAGCAGGGCTAGTTTATAACGCTACAATAATTGTGTAAAAGCTTTCTTTGTTATTTCATTTGGGTTTTTAATGTGATTTATGAAAATAAATCTTGGGGAAAACTTACTTTTTGGGGGAAAAATTGCATTATTTCTGGAGGGGAAGACGCTGGAAACCAGTGTCACTTTCTTAAGGGGAACACGAGCTGTCACTGTAAGATGACAATGCCCCCGACACCGCTTTGATTTTAAATTATGGCCAATCTATGTTCAAGGTCAAGGTCATCCAGGGGTCAAGGTCACCAAAGTATGTGCCTACAGAAAGGTAATGTACCAAGGAATGTTGTGGTAAAGTATGAAGCGAATATGTTAAGTAATAAGGAAGTTATGGCCAATGTTAAAGTTTTTGGACGGAATGACGGACAGACGGACGGACGGACAGACGGACGGACGGACAAGTCAAATTTATGATGCCTCCCTATCGGGGGCATAAAAAACCCTGAATACATAATGCATGTTTTATGAACTTAACCTATACTGCTGGGTGTGGGTTTTGATAAAGATTTTTTTTTATCTTTTTATCATTCATACACCAATTATTTCAGAATTCCCTGACTTTTCCCTGACTTTTGCTTAAACTGTAAAATTCCCTGACCAATTCCAAAATTCCCTGACAATTCCCTGACCTTGAAAAAATATTTTTTTCCCTGACTTTTTCCCTGACCGTGGACACCCTGTCTAAGCAACAAGAATCGGTTGAGAAAAAAACTTAATACCTCACTTCCAGGTCAAGTTTGGAATCTGCCGGACTATCATGGAAATTCATTGTTCTAAGTTTGAACTTATTCTGATATATCTGATATACACAGTAGGAGTATTTGTATACATGGACGCGACGTCAAAAGTTGGGGTACAACAGCGTAACGTCACGTAACCTCGATTTTTGTCATTTTAACACCTTACGTGCGTGGTATACGAGTACTTATTGATAAACACAAGACTTCGCTTATCCATCTGCCAAATCTATTGTTAAAAATGAATAAAATTAAATATGTATTATCCATAATTGAATGATAAAGCTAGACTTATCCTTTACTTCATAAATATCTAAGCCATTTATTTCCATGTAGATTTACGGCGATGTATATTTCTGTTTTACAAGGGAAAAGCGGACGTTCCTATAATTCATCTACATGTGATATCATCTCTTTTTAAAATGGATAATCATAATTTGAATGAACTCACTTGTGTTAAAATATTGTTGCCAGGAATTTGACGGATTTAAACATATTGCCATATATGCATAGAGAGGTGCATTATAAAGCATTTGTTTACGAGAAAACGTACAGATGTGGCCATGTCGTTTTTACCTGCGGGAGTTCAAAATAAATCCCGAAAGCGATGTATTTGATTCTTTATTAGTTATTAAACTACAGTAACTGTTCATTTGATGAACTTAATTATGCATTTTATGTTACATATCACGCTTAAAAATGGGCGCATTTTTCAATAATTCACTATCGAAATTCTGGACTTTCCATTGTTTCACGTCCATGTAAAACTATATAGACCTACAGACAAATTAATAAATACAGAAACAATTTATATCAAGAAAATGATTCTCCAACAGATATATGGGTATTCACCAAGGTATCGTTCATTGATGACTTTTTTTTCACGACTGATCGCAATTATTTAACGTGTGCGACATCACCTGCAAATGACGTTAACTCATTTTTTTTTGTAAATTGGAACATTTTTGAAACGCTGCTTAAAACACAACCATTGCTTTACTTTACGTCAAATCATTACGAAATTTTGCATGTCGTAAATATGACTCAGATGTATTCTTATTACAAGCTACTTCTGGACAATTCTAAATGCAGGGGCAAAACTCTCTGCTTTAAAAAAAAACACTATCATGCATATGCGACGTCACCTGCAAGCGATGTTAACGTATAATTTTTTTAAATTGGGACATTTTTGAAACGCTGCTTCAAACACAGCCATTGCTTTATTTTACGTGCAATCATTACGAAAGTTTGCATGTCGTAAATATGGCTCCGATGTATTTTTATTACAAGCTATATTTGGACAATTCTAAATGCAAGGGCAAAAATCACTGCTTTAAAAAAACACTATCGGGTTTTCATGCGTTTGCAACGTCACCTGCAAATGACGTTAACGTATTTTTTTCTAAATTGGGACATTTTATGAAACGCTGCTTCAAACACAACCGTTGCTTTATTTTACGCGCAATCAATACGAAATTTTGCATGTCGCAAATATGGCTTAGATGTATTTTTATTACAAGCTATATTTGGACAATTCTGAATGCAAGGACAAAAATCGCTGCTTTAAAAAACTACTATTGGTTTTCATGCGTATTTTACGTGACTGGGACATTTTATGAAACGCCGTAAAACAGTAAAATTACATGGGTTGCAATTAAATATCTTAAACCATATTTAAGTCGATTAAAATATAGTTGAAATGTATCTCGTCATTCAAATATCACGCAGATTTCTTAAAAAAATGTTAATTAAATCAATGCTTTAAAAATTGACCCTTGAAATTTAATTAAAAAGTTACAAAACTTAAATGTGCCATTTTTCGCCACCACCTTGCTGCCGGTTGACACCATTAATGTGAAAATCGCACAATGTTTTGGCTAGCACCAGTGCTCTTCTGTGATGCAATTTCGCGCGTTTTATATAAGAATTCGCAAAACACCTATATTTGTTCCTTTCGATGCAGAGCGTAAAGTGTTACATGTTACGATGTCATTTTTGCTGTATTGTGCATGCATTGTATTAATAAAATGGCAGTTATTTTTGTCTCAGTTAGTCGAAAGATATGTGGTATAAAAGAACAAAATAACAGGATTCCAATGGTATGGAAGTATTCTATATGTTTGTTTACAAGAAACAAATGTTTTCCGTTTAGTACACTGAGTAACGTTTTTTCACGCGTGTACCCCAACTTTTGACGTCGCGTCATGACATTGCTGACAGACAGTCGACAGCCAGATGAATGGAAGACTAGGGCCACAACATAATATAACCTCTTGTGCAGATTGAAAGGAAAGTTGAATTGTCAAAAGACAATTACCTCTACGTATGCTCCAGGGAACCAGCCTACCAGTTTTCCTTTACTTCCCAACCACCAACCATTCTCTAGAACCTGAAGTTAGAAGGATACAAACATTGATTAGAACATGAATGCAATAAACTTTGAGTGCAGCCATTTTTTTCTCATAAAGTTTATGTTTAAAATTCCATATTTTACTCTTTAACTACATGATCATAGAATTTCAAGTCGGCTGCTAATATGTGGTGCCTTCGGCTAGCCACAGCAAATTGGCTTTTGCTCTCATATGTACCCATTTTTACACCAGGGTGAAGCAGAGCAAGATAGAATAACTTTTTAGCCTAGAAAAATTCCCTTGGCCTTGATGGGATTAGAGCACAGGAACCTTCAATCACAAAGCCTGTGTCTTGCCACCAGACCATTGAGACCCACATGCTAATAGAGTTTGAGTTTATTGGGGTTTTACGCCGTTTTCAACTGCCAGGGTCATATCGCAGCGGCTGGAGCACCTACCCATGGATTCCTGTTGTTTCTCAAACCAGTACTACCACAACACCCTTCCCAAGCCTCCAGCTGCTCGCCCACTTAGGTAAACGATTTCAAACCCATTGGTGGGTGACAATGTTGTCAGAAAGGGTATTAGCTGCGGCCGGGTATCGAACCCAGGACCTCTCGAATGAGAAGCAAATGCGTTACCAACTGCGCTAAGGCCGCGGCCCACATGCTAATACAAGCCATGTTACTCACCTGAAAGACCGTGATCAAATCCCTGTCATTAAACTCCAGAGGTGTGTTCTTTACTGTGAGACTGTGAGATTTTTAAGATTCTTACTGATGAGTTCCAAATGCTCCATACTTTATACAAATGATGTCATTATGACATCATTTGTATAGAGTATGGAGCATTCGGAACAGCACAGTTTATATAAATTATAGAGCATTTGGCACAATTCACTCAATGCTCTCTTATATTGTTTCTGCAGTAATGGCGCTTCCCATTGAGCAGCTTAAAAATGATGCTCTAAAGAACTCTATCTTAAAACATCTTAAGATACCTTTAAAAATCTCGCGATAAAGAATGCGCCTGTGATCTCCTGCTTTATCTGGACTGAATGCATAAACAGCCTTGTGTATAATACAAACCCATTTTTTTTGTAAATACATATAAATGCGGTATCTACATGTATGTTAATTCTAGCATAGAAAAAATTGAGAGAATAAGAGAACATTCTAGTAACTAACCTGAAAGACTGTGATCAAATCCCCGACATCAAACTCCAGATCTCCCGCTTTATCTGGACTGAATGCATGAACAGCCTTGTGGATAATTCCTACCCAATCTTTGTCTACGTTTTTGTTGGCCTCTAGCTGTTTGTATGTGAGTGGGTCGGGGCTCAAACTTGTCTGTGAATCTGAGTTTGGTGTCACAGCTGGGTCCAACTGCTGTATCTCTTCTTTGTCCAACTAAAATTGGAAAATACTGAAATCCCTCTTTCCCAAATGACAAGATGTGTTTGTGAAACATAATTGCCTCCAAATTGACTAATGTTAAGTTTTCAAGTTAAGTTTCCGAGTGACAGATATATAGACAGACAACCATAAAACAATATGCCCCCAATCTTTTGATACGGGGGCATAAGCATTTTTCCAGATCCTTGCTCAATCATGTGTGATGCATTTTTCCTAATCATTCTGAAGATTAATATATTATAAAACTTTACTGTTACATGTTCAAAAGAAGGAATTGTTTTGAATGCAAGACTTGTACTTGCTGATGGCAAGATGCTTTTTGTAAATTTCAAGGTCCTTGTTTTGATAAAACCTTACCCTATTAACATATTGTAGAGGGCACCATCCCTCAGTATTTGTAGTTTCATTGAAGCCCTTCATCCAACCATTTCTGTCCAATTCTTTCCCCTGAATTATGTCCCCTTTGTTGATGGTTAGCTCCCCTGTAAAATGGCCCCCATATGAATAGATAGCCATGTACTTGGACCCATCCTCTGAAAATTAAAATGTCACCTTTGAGTTATCACTTCAGAATAAATCATTGTTAGCTCACCTGAGCACAAAGTGCTCGAGGTGAGCTATTGTGGTCACTCACCGTCCGTCGTCCGTCTGTCCGTCTGTCTGTCTGTCCGTCCGTCCGTCCGTCAACAATTTCTTCAAACATCTTCTTCTCCAAAACCAACTGGCCAATTTTGACCAAACTTGGCAGGAATGTTCCTTGAGTGACCCTTCTCAAAACTTGTTCGCAGATTTTTGATTGGTCAAAAAATGTGGGCGTGGCAGGGCGGGGCTTTTCGGACTTAGAGAAATCCTAAGAAAATTCTTTAAAAATCAGCCAAAGGGCCAATTTGAACCAAACTTGCCAGAATTGTTCCTTGAGTGACCCTTCTCAAAACTTGTTAGCAGATTTTTGATTCGTCAAAAAACGTGGCCGTGGCAGGGAGAAAGGGGCTTATCATACTTAGAGAAATCATAAGAAAATTCTTTAACAAGAGGACCAAGATGGTCCTATATCGCTCACCTTAGAGCTCCCTGAGACATACTTTTTAACAAACCTTTTAAATCTCCGGGGATTTTGAAAAGAGGATTTTGAAAAGGAGTCATATGACAATAGTTCACACTTAATTTCAAAGCACAATTTGGGAAAAGATTGTCAAAGATTTTTCACTATATCTGTATTTAAAATCAGAAAATCCACAACATGTTGCTGAATTTCCATTGCACATAGACAAATTGAAGCATTAATCTTGGAAAGAGGTCATTGGGCTATAATATTTAGAAACCATAGAAAGTTTGGAAATTCTAAGACAATTTTAAACCTGTTCCCGCTTTTTCAAATCTAGAATACCTCATGGTAGAACTTATTTTCAAAGCGAAATGATAACTTGAACTAATCTGTTTAACAAGACAATAATTTTTATGACAAACACAACTTATATACACTTTTTTCTGTACAAAATGCAAGAGCCTAAAGAATAGGAATAATTCTAAAAGTTCTTAAACGAGGCAAAAAAATTATCTTCAGGCCTTAACAACTTTAAAAGATTGTCAAACATTGCCCTCTATCATTTATATGGAACCCACAACATAGGGGAAATATTCATTGAACAGTAAGGATTTGGTTATGGTTAAACCTTTTCCAAACAACATAACATAAGAGCAGACATAATTAAAAGCTGCTGTAGATGATAAAACAGGTGTTGATAAAGACTGCATTCATGTATAAAAATGCAGAGAAAATAATGAGGCAAAATGAGACAACACAGGCTATCAAGTTATCAACATTTTCTTCTTTTACCATATCATTTACAAGCCTTTTCTGTTGGTGAGGCAAACCTGTGTATGGTAGAGAAAGGGCATAACGCTTTCCCATACAGAAAGGTAAAGAAAGGAAATAGACTGTTCCAATTTGAAAGTTCTGAATACAAAATTGACAGCGGTACAAATAGGATTCGTTTACAATAAACTAGCATATAAAATATTGAATAAAATAAAATAAAATATTGAGGTAAAAGGAGAATCAGCACTTTCTTCATTTGACTCATTAATTTCCAAAGCCTTTTCTAATAGGGACTTCAAAACAAGGTCTTTCCAGGAAAGGGTTAAAGTATTTAGTTGATCCATAGATCGAGTAAACAAACATATTAAGTGCCTTGCATTCCTTATCAGATATGATCTGCATAATCTGATTAAAGGGATATAGTGATATCCTCGGTGGGGAGTCAAAACCTTGTAACTCCAGCTTATTCAAGCTTTAGTTACGAGGATTTGACTCCCCACCAACGATATGTGATAAAATCTACCTGGTCAAAACAATTCCTCACTTGAAAATTCCAGAACCCATAACATAGGACTTCTTTCCTTGCAATGTGATGACTTTTAGTATTCTGTTAGAGGTTTATGAGATGTAAAGTCATGCAAAATTTCAAGACTCTAGGCCGAATAGTCTTTGAGAAAACTGTGTTTCAGTGTGAAACCTTAAACCCCACAACATAGGGCCAATTTTTCTATAAGCACAATTATTTGAAGTATTTTGGTAGAGGACATTGAGACAATACTACATACAAAATTTCAAGACTCTAGACCTTATAGTTTGGGAGGAGAAGATTTTTTAGTAATTGTGGACAGACAGACGGACAGACGGACGGACGGACGGACGGACAGACGGACGGTGAGCGATCACAATAGCTCACCCTCAGCACTTCGTGCTAAGGTGAGCTAAAAATCAATCATTGGGCCAATTTGAATCAAACTTGGCAGAATTGTTCCTTGAGTGACCCTTCTCAAAACTTGTTCTCAGATTTTTGATTCGTCAAAAAACGTGGCCGTGGCAGGGAGAAAGGGGCTTATCAGACTTAGAAAAATCATAAGAAAATTCTTTAAAAATCAACCATTGGGCCAATTTGAACCAGACTTTGCAGGGATGTGCCTTAAGTCATTCTTTCTAAAATTTGTTCACAAATATTTTCATTTGTAAAAAATTGTGGCCATGGCAGGGAGAAAGGGGCTTATCAGACTTAGAGAAAGCATAAGAAAATTCTTTAAAAATTAACCATTGGGCCTATTTGAAGCATACTTTGCAGGAATGTTCTTTGAGTCTCTCTTTTCAAAACTGATTCACAAATTTTTACATTTGTCAAAAAATGAAGGCGTGGCAGGGAGGAAGGGGCTTATCAGCCTTAGAGAAATCCTAAGAAAATTCTTTAAAAATCAACCAATGGGCCAATTTGAACCATACTTGGCAGAATTGTTCCTTGAGTGACCCTCTTCAACATTTGTTCATAAATTTATAGTTTTGTCAAAAAATGTGGGTGTGGTAGGGCGGGGCTTATCTAACCAAGAGAAATTGTTAAAATTTCTTCAAAAATCTTCTTCTCCTTAACCATAGGGCCAATTAAAACCAAATTTGGCAGGAATGTTCCTTGGGTGACCCTTCTTAAGATTTGTTTGCGGATTTTTATTCATCCAAAATTGTGGGCGTGGCAGGTCAGCATTTACCGGACTTGGAGAAATCATTAGAAATTCTTTAAAAATCAACCATTGGCCCAATTTGAACCAAAAAAACACTTGGCAGAAATGTTCCTTGGGTGACTCTTTTCAAAATTTTTTCTCAAATTTTTTATTCGTCAGAAAAAATTGGGCGTGGCTTATCATACTTACAGAAATCCTAAGAAAATTCTTTAAAAATCAACCATTGGCCCAATTTGAAGCAAACTTTACAGAAATGTTCCTTGAGTGACCCTTTTAAAAATATGTTGGCAAATTTTGTATTGGTCAAAAAAGTGGGCATGGCAGGGCGTGGCTTATCAGACTTAGAGAAATCATAAGAAAATTCTTTACAAATCAAGCATAGGGTCAATTTGAAACAAATTTGGCAACAATGTTCCTTGAGTGACCCTTTTCAAAATTTGTTTGCAAATGTTTGATTCGTCAAAAAAGTGGGCATGTCTTGAACTTCTTTCAGGTGAGCGATATAGGGCCATTCTGGCCCTCTTGTTTACCTTATTGTTTCAAATGACACAAAATCTTGGCAGGATTTGGATTCTTCACAAGATATCATTGCAATAAAAGTTTAAACATTTTTCTAAACAGCACAATTTTATCCAGCTTGACAAAGATAGGATCTGGCTACAATAAAACTCTACTCTTCTTTTGCCTCAATGTTTTTATAAGCTTTTTCTGTAAGCGATGTACTTGGACCCATCTTCTGAAAATCAAAATTTCACTTTTAAGTTATCACTTCAAAATGAATCATTGTTTACCTTTTTCAAATGACACAAAATCTTTGCAGAATTTGGATTCTTCACAAGATATCATTGCAATAAAAGTTTAAACATTTTTCTAAACAGCACAATTTTATCCAGCTTAAGGACAGATCCTCCAGTTGTTACTGCGCAACTTACTGCGCATATCCTAAATAACGAAATAAAGCTGTTTCAGTAATTGGCCTTTTCAGCAAATGTATTTTGTACATTTAGTTAATGTTTGGTTGATAAATGACATGACCTTTTTTGGTTATTTCAATTTTCTCTGTTTGGTCAATTAAGGTGTAATAGTACTTGGATGGTACATTTCAAATTCTGTTACGAGTTCAACATGTGACGATAGCGACAGGAAACGGAGCGACAAAAGCAAAGTGGTGTCTTTATGAGCTAGTCCGCTTCAGATGAACACAACAGATGACACTTTTTATTATCTAAAGCTGGTAATAAGGAAGACAAGAGCTGTCCGAAGACAGCGCGCTCGACTTTCTAAGTTGCTTAGTATAAAGGGGGCATAACTCCAAATAGAGTGGTCCCAGGGTCATGGGCCCTGATAGTAAGGTAGAGGGTGTGATGGTGAATAAGTATTCCAAGTTTGGGTTGAATCCCTTTGATAGTATGGAAGTTATTGATGTTTGAAAAAACTTTAACCTTGATTGCAACGCCGACGCCAACGCCGACGCCCGGGTGACAGTATAAGCTCTCATTTTCTTCGAAAAGTCGAGCTAAAAATGGATAAAAGTATTGAAACAATTTCGGACAGAGCTGCAAAAAGTAAACTAAATTTTACTTATAACTAAGAAAAACGCTTGGTTTGATATATTTTTCTTTTTTTGTTTTTGTAGGTATGACCAAGCACTATGTCTATACCAAAAAAGAAAAATTTCTTACCGCTGGAATATTTTTTATTATCAGAAACGTTGCGAAAAAAAAGCAATTTCAGCCACTTTTGAAAGAAAGTTTTACTAAAAATTTCAAAATCATCACTGAATTTTCCCAAATTGATACTCATTTTCACAGAATAAAACAAATTAAACACAATAAAGATTTATTTAAGTAATTCTAGTCATTATAAACACCTTTTTTGTTGATATAAAGTGACACCTCATTTTTGCAATTTTAGACAAGAGTAGTCTCCCTTGAAATCCAATAACTTTTTAATTCGCTAGGTGACCTATAGTTTTTCAGTCATTTTTTTACTTCTCATATATTTATATATCAGTACAGAAACAAGAGGACCATGATGGTCCTATATCGCTCACCTGAACCAAAATGATATGAGCAACATTTTTGTTCAATTCAATTGATATTTATGACTTTAAGACTGAAAACGAACTTATGATCAATAACATTGTGAAAATCAAACTCATCCGAGATGTAACGGTGCCCAACATTGTGTCAAAGTTTTGCTTTGAATGATAAATAATTGTAGATTCTAGAGTATAAACAAGGTCGATAACCGCCGAAAACAGCATTTTATCAAATTCAAGGGCACATAACTCTCAACTTTCTGATCAGATCCGTCCAAGATTTGTCTTGATTGGTCAATAATTGTAGATTCTAGAGTGTAAACAAGGTCGAAAACAGCCAAAAACAGCAATTTTGTCAAATTCAAGGGCACACAACTCTCGATTTTCTGATCAGATCAGACTGGAAATCATCCTGAACAGAGATCTTATGGTCCCAAACATTGTGTCCAAGCTTTGTCTTGATTGATTGATAATTGTAGATTCTAGAGTGTAAACAAGGTCGAAAACAGCCGAAAATGGCAATATCGTCAAATTCAGGGGCACATAACTCTGGACTTTCTGATCAGATCAAACTGAAAATCAAGCTCATCCGAGATCTTATGTTCCCCAACATTGTGTCCAAGTTTTGTTTTCATTGATTGATAATTGTAGATTCTAGAGTGTAAACAAGGTCGAAAACAGCCGAAAATGGCAATTTTCAAGGGCACGTAACTCTTGACTTTCTCATCAGATCAAATAGAAAATCGAACTCATCCGAGATGTTATGGTCCCCAACATTGTGTCCAAGTTTTGTATTGATTGATATATAATTGTAGATTCTAGAGTGTAAACAAGGTCGAAAACAGCCGAAAATGACAATTTTGTCAAATTCAAGGGCACGTAACTCTGGACTTTCTGATCAGATCAGACTGAAAATCGAACTCATCCAAGATCTTATGGTCCAAAACATTATGTCTTAGTTTTGTCTTGATTGATCAATAATTGTAGATTCTATAGTGTTAACAAGGTCAAAACCAGCCGAATATGGCAATTTTGTCAAATTCAAGGGCACATAACTCTGGACTTTCTGATCAGATCATACTGAAAACCAAACTCATCCGAGATCTTATCGTCTCCAACATTGTCTCCAAGTTTTGTTTTGATTGATCAATAATTGTAGATGCTAGAATGTAAACAAAGTCAAAAACGGCTTTTTTGGACATTCAAGGGCAGATAACTCAGCACATTCTGGTCCGATCTGGCCCATAATCGAACTCATCCGAGAACTTATGACCATACTTGTTTTGACTAAGTTTGATCAAGATTGATTAATATTTGTGGATGCTAGAGCGTAAACACCAAATTGTGGACGGACAGACGGACGGACAGACGGACGGACGGACAGACGGACGACGGACAAAAAGCGATCACAATAGCTCACCTTGAGCACTTTGTGCTCAGGTGAGCTAAAAATGAAAAAAATCTTACCGTAGGAAATAAATGGAGGATCTGTCCTTGTATGCAGACCAAAATTTGATGTTGACAAAGATATTATCTGGCTACAATAAAACTCTACTCTTCTTTTGCCTCAATGTTTTATAAGCTTTTTCTGTAAGCGATGTCAAACTAGTTCTTGTTTGGAAAAGATTTAATTTGATATGAGTATAACTGTCAAAATTGTCCAGCAGACAAGGATTTATAACAGGTAAAAGAACAGACAGTCAATTGGATGGTCAAGTAGCAAAACATTATATTACCATCAATCAGGTATATAAAAATTCTTTTTTGACTGGCTTATAAACATTATTTTTATTACATCTAAATATATAATAAAGCCATTTTTTAAAATTAAATTCAAATATTTTACCATTAAACAGATTTTTTCTCTGAAACATTTTCACTAAATAAAATTGAGGAGTCACCAAGTTCACATATCAATTATATCAAAGTCCTTCAAAATTCAGAACAAAAAACATCCAGTCTTCACATTCCAACACAAAAAACAACAACCTTGTTTCATGATTCTCTAATCAAATGATACATATCATCTGTAGTCTACCTCTCAACCCTTTCCCAAATGATAAAACTTTAGACTTGTCCAATTTCAAAGATGTTGCAGACGACAATTTCAAGTGAATGTAATCCTATAATTTTTGGTCTTTCTGAGTAGAAAACATTGTGGGAAATGAAGAAATTGCTTGTTACAAGCAATTTCTTCATTTTCTACAATAATTACCATAGCCATTTTCTAGCAGGGCCTCAAAAAGCATTATTATGTAGTAATGCGTTTACCCTTTCCCAAATGGTAAAATTTTGAAATGATTCAAATTGAAAGTTCATCTTATGACGAAAAGCATAAAAAGGCCAAACTCATATTATCCAATCATATGATAAGTTAAATGAATCAAAGAAACAGTGTTTCATATGAGCAACTTCCTCTTTTTCCATAGCCGTGTGCGATTTAGGCCGGTAGAGCTCTTCCAGAAGAGTGTGGTTCCCGGCTCTGATACACTACGTAGTATTTTTTCTACTACGTAGTGTATCAGAGCCGGGAACCAGACTAGCTCTTCTTCTTCCAGAAGACAACTTCTGGCCTAAATCGCACGCGGCTCATTATATTTTTATTATTTATTCCTTAGAGTTGTCTATATTTTTGTTGGAAAGGGTTTCTCCTTATCTTACTTAAAATATATTAATGGTTATAGCCACATGAAATTCAAACTAACTGAGAGTCATTAAATAGAAGCTTATCAGTGGATTTGTCTATTTCTGTATAGAAAGTTAAGTTCAAGACCATACTGCATGATACAAATTATGCAGTCTGATCTTGAGCTACATAACCACTGATTAGCAAAAGTTTTTTGGGGTGAGGGTCAGAAAGGAAAGGGATATCCTTATCTTAATTTCTTATAGTTAATTGGCCAAAGTCTTGGCTAATGCCTCATTTGAAATATGTTCAAGGCTAATTATACATGAAAACGCAACAGCTCCAAAATTATTAAATATTAAACCAACAGTGAGAGGAGGCCTGTATATGTAAAGATCAGACCACATGTCAATCCGTTATTATCTGGAGCTACACTCTGAATGAGCTATGAAAGCTATGTTGTCCAAATGTTGTCCAAATTCAAATCTAGAGCGGGGTAACATAATTCCGAACAGCGTTTAAATCCGAACACAATTTTTGACATCTCATAACATCACAAAAATGCACTCACATGACTCGGATACCTCTATTTCATGACGCATATGTCATCGTCTCCCTTTCTGGCTATTTTGGGTCTAGTTATGATGTTGGTGGCCGAAATAAATCCAAAAGTTTGAATTCAACTCTGTAGGCAAGTAAAATTATGCATGAAACGATTCCACCTCGGACGTTTCGTAAGGTTTTCATTGTAAACGGCCACACTATTTCTCCTAACCAAATAACTTTTAATGGTGAATAAATGATGATTTACCATGCTAGATTGTGTTTTGGGGGCTAGAATGTATCTAAGTATCAGAAAGTTGGGGTTCGGGATTAAAACCACAGATTTTGTGTGGTGGTTTTATTTCCGAACAATCATTTCAAAATGCTAATTCTGATCACTTATTATCAATTTAGCGAGAACTCACAGACAGCAAAATACTTGTTTCATGGTATTTGCCACTTGGGATAGTACTTTTTCACATTTTAAAGGTTCAGGGAGGGTTTGTGCATTTACTGAACTCTTAGAATTGCGGCTTGGGTGTTCGGTAAAAGGTACATCCGTGATCTGATTTGTAAATTTACTTTTTTCATTGAAATCCGCGACCTGTTATTAATTATAATGTTAGTTAAGGATAGTTTTAAGGGTGGTAAATATCATGAACGAAGTTTGCATGTCTTTCTTTGGTTATTTAAAAGAAATCTTGTTAATGTTCGGAATTAAAACCACTTGTATTCGGATTTACAACCACCGTTCGGAATTGCAATCGTACACCCCATGACTTTCACAGCGAATATCTACCATAATAAAACTCACGTTGGTCTCGATATATGACGAAACGACGTCATATACATTGACGTTGCCATAGGCGACAAAAAATTCGGCGAGGGTGGTTGTATTTGCGAACATCTAAAATAGTGGCTTAGGTGTTCGGTAATAGGTACACCCGCTCTACTTTAAGTTGCAAAGAGGATATTGATAAGATTTGTGTACAATAAAGCGCAGAAAATATTGAGGCAAAAGGAGAAAATGCTGATTATCAGCATTTTCTTCTTTTGTCCCGATGTTTTCCAAAGCTTTTCCATTGGTTTGTTTAAAAAAAATGTCAAAATGACAAGGGTTTCATGCCAGTGAAACATTCAAACATTATTCTTATCTTTATTTCTGGAACATAATTAACATCAGTCTGGGTCATTACTTCATTTCCAAGAGAATTTCACGGCCCATTATACTTACAAGAAAATGAAACTAATTTTGTTTGACCAATCTTTTTTTTTTCTTGCACCAAAGTGTTACGCTGACATTGACACCCAGGTTCATGTAACATCTCCCCTATTCAATGATTAGTCACGCAAAAAAAAATCATGAGGGAAAAGCAGAAAATGCTGATTACCAGCATTGACAAAGTTCTTCAATGACAAAACATTGAGATTTATCTTATTTACCTTTTTTTTTTGGTTAGCAATGGGTTTCGCTTTGTACCTAAGATTTATCTTAAAATATAGCAAGCAGACTATAGTCTTGCTAACAACAACTGTTCCTAGGAATTTCTTCAGAAAAGTCTATATACCGCCGGTATTATATTATCAAGTTGTTGACTGTCAGCATCTTGTCAGATGTAGGCCAGATATAGAATTGGCTTCTAAATTCTTACAGCTTTTGGAAAGTCCTTATCATTTTTATCTTTTTTGTAGGAGTCAAAGATCCTTTCTTACCATGTCAAAAGTTTCTACACATGAGTTTTCCCTTAACTCATTCAAAAATGATTTTTAAAGTATGTCAAGTTTTTCAGATGAGAAAATCAATGATGCAAAAGTAGAACAAGGAGAAAGTGCTTGTTATCCATGTTTCCTTCTTTTCTTTCTGACATTTTCTAAAGATCTAAAGGACTCCTTAATTCACGAAAAAAAAAAAAAGCAGGCACTTTTTGAGGGGTTTTAAAGTTAAAAATAAAAGTAAAATTTATGAAAAATAAATGTGAAATGTCACATTTATCTTTTTATTTTTTATATCTTGCAAAGTTCATTTTTTGAAGAGGCAGAAGGCAAAATTTTAGACTGACCCAAAGTCAAAGATGTTGCAGACAACAGTTTCAAATGAATGGAATTCAAATTATTTTTATCTACTTAGGTAGAAAATATTGTTGGAAAATGAAGAAATTGCTTTTCACGTGCAATTTCTTCATTTTTCAAAAATGTTTTCTGAAGTTTTTAGAAGACTTTTATCACAAACTTTTGGCTTTTGATCAAACCCTATATTGTGGGCACTCATTGGAATTGCCTCATCAAAATAATTCCAATGAGTGCCCACAACATAGGGTTTGGATTTGAAATAACAACTTTAAAATCTCTTTACCCCCTGTTATCAAAGTTTATCTCTTACCTATGGAAGTTCTTTCACTTTCTCTGAGATCTGATTCCAACTTTGACACAAACTTTTGGCTTTTGAAAATGAAAACCCTATGTTGTGGGCACTCATTGGAATCGTCTCAAATGAGTACCATAACATAGGGTTTGGATAGGGTTTGAATTTGAAATAACAAATTTAGAATCTATTATCAAAGTTTATCTCTTACCTATGGGAGTTGTTGCATTCTCTCGGAGTTCGGCTGCCAACTTTGAAGGACTTTTATCACAAACTTTTGGGAAGGATTTACGTTTTTCCTGTAAATACAGACGGAAATAAAACCATTAAAATGTCACACTATATCTAAAGCCTTTACCTTGTTAGTCTGGGAAATCATGTAATCTTTGTTTTATATTCAAGTATGAATTTTAGGCTTCCAAATGTTTGTAAAGAAACTGTGAGCGCATAAATATATTTGTAATGGGCAGTGACCACATGAACTTGTTTAAAATGATATATTCTCAAACTTTAGTCAACAAAATGCTCTGTGAAAATGCATTTTTCATGAATTTTCAAGTAAATTTTCTATTCCCTCTAATGAATGACATACCAAAGTACAGGCCTTACTCTCCAGTTCATTTTCATACCAGGACCTCTCTATACTATAATTGATTTCATAAATAAAGCATTTTCTGTAAAACTTATTCATTCATACCTTTGGCTGTATTTTACAGTATATAGGTTCACATTCAATCTCTTTCTCACTAAGTGTCGAGCCCCGCAGACTGGGTGTATGTATCGGTGTATGTCTGGGCGTATGTCGGGGCTGAACCATAAACGAGCTGACATTTGTCTCGCTATGCATCTCGATCTCATCCTCATTCTCAACCTTATCTGCAAAAGGAGAAAATAGATTTTGAGAATTTATGGCAAAAATATTGCAAATACATTTAACCCATTACCAGACGACTAAATTTTAGACTGGTAGACTCAAAGATGTTGCAGAGGGTAATTCAAAGTGAATGATATCACCCTAAAACTATGCTTTAGAAATTGTCTTTCTCCTTGTGTACAAGTTCTAAGCAGAATTGCACTCTTTTATTGCCCTCTATTGTCTCCCTTTATTGTCAACCATATTTTTTATACTTTTTTCAATTATTTCTTGGCACATTAAAATGTATAAACAATACCTTGTGGTGCAGCCTGTACATAATTACTTGGGAACTATCCAGTATTGTCCCCTATAGTCCCTTTCCACCTACCATTCCCCTCTTTTCTATTGGACCTGTACCACATCACCCTGATTTAAGTTCAGATAGGTCTCAAGGATCAATTTCTATAGCATAACTTGTACAGCAGTTTGTTAGCAGCTACTGCTAACAAACTGCTGTACAAGTTACGCTTTAGTTTTTACTTATCTCCGTATGAACCAGTTCTAAGCAGAATTGTCCCTTTTATTGCATTCAATTACGTCCCTTTATTATCAAAAATAATATTTTCTCTACCATACCTTGTGGTGCAGCCTGTACATAATTACTGGGAAACCAGCCACTATTATCCCCCTCCACCAACCATTGCCCTCTTTTATGCACTCAATTATCTCCCTTTAATATCCTTCATATTTTATTTCAACACATTTTAATGATATTTCTTCATAAATAACTTTTTCTTACACATACCTTGTGGTGCAGCTTGTACATAATTACTTGGAAACAAGCCACTGTTGTCTCCAATAGTCCCCTTCCACCAGCCATTCCCTTCTTTTGTGTACCAATTACCTCCCTTCATAAACCACAATATTTTTACGAACTTTCCTATTTACCAAATTTTTCAACCATACCTTGTGGTGCAGCTTGTACATAATTACTAGGAAACCATCCAGTATTGTCCCCAATAGTTCCCCTCCACCATCCATTCCCCTCTTTTCTATGGACCTGCACGACATCACCCTGATTTAATGTCAGATGGGTCTCAAGCTCTGCTTGAAAGTCAAATACTGCTTCGTAGGTTGTACACCCTGAAATGGTTGGAAATCGTGTGTTTGTGGATTTTTTTCATTTTTAATTTTTCCTAAAAATTGTTTGATTTTGTGCAAAAAAATTAATTTTAATATAGTTGCCATCAATGATGAATTTCAGAAATAACATGTGTATTTAAAACAGTACATTCAAATGAAAGTTTCAAAAGAACCATAAAGACATGCTTTTCAGCAATTATTCTGATTCTAGTTGTAAGGAAATAAAAGATTACTAAATGTGTAAAATTTTGACTGATAAGAATTATTGGATACTTTTTCAACAACATAGAAAAGAAATAAAGGAAAAGTAACACAATAAGGAGCATAAACGAAATACTGGAAGTTCATGCAAAATTATAAAGAAAATTCCCATTAATTAACCAAAATTATAGTTAGAGCATTAGGGAACCTCCTGGGGAATTCTACATTCTATTAATTAATGAGTTTCATGCTGCTGTAATATAACATCCTCATGCATTTACTCATGCAAAATGCATCAGATACTCTACAACAAGAGAGGAACATTAGCTCACTGCTTTTCAACAAAAATCTTGTAACTGCAGCTTTAAACAAGCTGCAGTTACAAGGTTTTTGTTGAAAAGCCATTATCTGTTCTTGAATTGATCCCTAAATAATGGAAATACTGGGGTGTAGCTTCTGTATTTACCTATTACCAGACAGCAAGATTTTAGGCTGGTCCAAATTCAAAGATGTGGCAGACAACAATATCAACTAAATGAAATTTTACATTTTTTGTTATTCTAGAATTTCTTCCTTTACCACAATGTTCTTTACCCAAACAGACCATAGAATTCAAAATTCCATTCACTTGAAATTGTTTTCTGCAACATCTTTGAATTTGGACCAGTCTAGAATTTTGTTGTCTGCTGAGTTATCAGATAATGAGCTGTAATGAGTAACAAAGTGGCAGATGAAATGCCAAAAATACTTTACATGCTTTCTGAAATTGGTCTTCCAAAATTACACAATCATATAGCAAATTATAGTTAACTGTTTTCTGAACTTAACAAGCATGTATATATTATGGAAACTCTTTTAAACTATGAATTGAGAGACTAAAATATTATTGCAAGATAGATAATGATATGTGGTGTCTGTGGTCGAGGGGTATGATAAGAGCGTAGGTCTTGCGACAAAGAGTTTCTGAGTTCGACTCCCAGTAGCAGAGGTTGTTCTAGGCTTCTCATTGGCCCAGACATTACACACAAGTACTGGTGTATTTCCAGGAAGCAGAATCGAGAGGCATTAAAATAAGTTGAAGAAACTTGCTTCCCAATTGATGAAAAATAAATATGTTCAAATAAGTTCAAAGTAACTTCTGAAGATAATGATTTTCATCAAAATCTGTGTTTTGGACCATCTAACAAGCAAAATCCTGCATGCAATTCCAACATTTACTTTAAAATAAAATTTCCCAAAAGTTGGTGCTTTTCTCTTGATGTTACTTATTTCATTGGTGCTTTTTTCTTTATGTTACTTATTTCATATCTATACAGAAAACTCATTTTCATTTCATTATTTGATTAAGATCTTTGCAGCACAAGTTTCAAGACATTAGTATTGACCTATAAACAATGGGATAGAAGGAACATTTTAGTGGAAAGGAAATTGAAGACAAAATGCCATGAATATTTAACCCATAACCAAACAGCATTTTTTAGACTAGTCCAAATTCAAAGATGTTGCAGACGACAATTTCAAAGGAATGAAATTTTACTTTGTTTGGTCTGTTTGCGTAGAAAACATTGTGGGAAATGAAGAAATTGCTTGTCACAAGCAATTTCTTTATTTTCCACAATGTTTTCCTAAGCCATAATATTGTGGGGAGTCAAAAGGAGTCACTGTGTGGTAACATAGTTACTGAAATTGAGACACCAATAATGATGTACAACTGAGAGAAAATTGGTCATGTCTGACAGAAAACAGCTTTGCCATTTTGTCTTTCTGATACCCTACAGAAAGCTAGCTGAGCTATTTCCTAATATATTAATCAAATTTTTACAGTAGATAAGGTCTTACAGAGATGGGGGTATAAGGCATAGCCATAAAACCTGGAAGGAGATTTGACAGTTGTGTGTGTACCAAAAGAATGTATTTTTTCTTATAAATGTTGATAAACATGTCAAATGGGGATTTTTGTTTATCAAGCTAAAATACTAATCTATACCTCCTGATGGCAGGCCATCATCAGACAGCTGACCTGAATCACCGTCCTCATCTCCAGTAATAGTTCCTTCTTCACTGTCAGTCTCATCCCTGTCTACACCCTCTAGCTGATCTTGGTCTTCGCCATCTGACTGATCTGTATCATGGTCCTGCAGGGCATTCTCACTGATAAAGTCATCTTCCAGAACAAGTATGTTATCCAAGTCACCTATCACAGCTTCAGCTTCACCATCTAAATCATTATCAACTGGTACAATGTCATCTTCAGATAAAGCATTATCATTGATAAAGTCATCTTCTAGATGAAGAATGTCATCTAAATCATCAAGAGCTGCATCAAGGTCAGTGTCCAAATCATCAAGGATAGGCTCAACTTCGTCTATTCCAGGTTCAGCTTTATTTGAGTCATCCACCCCACCTATGTGATTTGCATCTATTTTGTCTATATGTCTTTCTTTATGGTAATCACCATATTTTGCTGTTAATTTGGTTTCATATGTTTCTTCATGAAAATCACTATGTTTTGCTAATTTGTCTACATACTTGTCTTCGTCCAAATCACCAAAGTCAAAGTCATTATTAGTATTACTATCTGTTGTGCCAGGATCATCACCTGTATTTACCTCATTGTCTAAAGTTTGGCTTATCAGTTCCAGGGCGTTTTTACCCTTTATCTTGATTCTCTGTTTATTCTTCCGTCTTCTGAGCACTAGGAATAAAATATAGAGGTAACATGCAACTACAACAAATCACCAAAATCATTCACAGAGCACCAGACTAATTACAACATCATGAAAATAACTAACATTTTAGCATTTTGTACTAATTTTTCAAAATTAATCAAATTAGAATATTGGGTAAATTTGAGACAAAATTTTATTCATTTTACTAAATTCTGTATTTTTTACACTCATTTTATTTATCACTTCAATATACTCATTGCCAAACGATAAAATTTCAAGCTTCTTAAAATTGAAAGCTGGTGTGTTATGACAAAACAAACAGTATAAATATTCATGGTATAGCATTTTCTGTGTTATACCATGCATATCTATACTGTTGTATTTGAGTAAAAAGAAGAATATCAAACTTTTCTCCTTTTTCCTACAGCTTTTCCGTACTAATATTTCAGTTAAAAGTTTTATATAATTCAACAATTTTGAAACACAACTAAATTTTAACGACTTATTCACTGAATGTTTCACCAAGATATAGAGATTGCAAGATGTAACCTAAGGCATGTTATTTTCATGATGTGTAAACATGCTTTTTTTAAATGCTGGTAAAAAGCTTACAGAATGCAAATAATAAACCTGGAGAAAAGCAAGACAAAATAAATCAAAATCACACTAAAGTTGAGTAAGAAAAGAAAACATGCAATTGACCAACTATTGTGCTTAATTCCAACTTAGTAATAGAAGTCTAATCGGTACATTGTGTATTATGATTTCATCACAAAACCCATTTGTTTGTTTGTTTTTTGTGCCTAATTAACTTTACTCCAAACAAAAATTCAAAGACGCAAAAATAAAGTTTTGTTCATAGTAAAACTTCTGTTCTGAAATACCGTAACTTAAAAGTTCGATCTATGTGTTACATTATCATTAATATTTCTTTTTTTTCTTTGCAGACAAGAAAAACAGCAAAAATTACTTCCCCTAACCAAGCAAAGCCAGGGAAGGATCAAGAGGACTCTATATCAACCCAATACCAAATGGCGAAGTTTTAGACTTATTTAAATTCAAAGATGTTGCAGATGACAATATCAGGGGCATTAAATTGTGTGCATTTTTTGGTATTTCTGGGAAATCAAGAAATTTTCCAATATTGCTTTCCCATGCATTTACTTGTGAGGGCGTCTATAGGTTTAATCATGTGGGCATGGGTTAGGAACAATTAGTTAACATTTTCAGGAACCTAAAATTTACTACCTGCCGCCCTCTTTGATATCATTTTTGTTGAATGGTTTAAAATTATAGGGCCACATCTGTTCTTTAAAGATTAGAGAGGTTGAAAGCCTGGGAAAATTGCATTTCCATGCATTTGTCATTTAATAAATGGTGCAACGAGAAGTTAAGTGCCCTCTACAGCAAATTTACATGACATTTTAAAATCAACCCGGTCTCAAATAGCGTCTTGGAGGAATTTTGGGTTCAGAAAATTCTAAGATTTACTTGATGTTAGGATAATCATGTCATCACAAATGTGCAGGAAAATTGTTAACCAATAGCTTCTTCATAATCTGTTGCAAAATTGTTGGCAAAATGGACCATTATAAGCTTTTAGCTACAGAATGTCCTGAAAACATGTTTTTTTATAAAACATAAGGACCCTTTTTCTAAATCCTGACTCGTTTGCAGTATCGGAGTATAGGACATAAAATAGTTGGTGGATGAACAATAATTTGGTCCCGTGTCTATCTATATCTTAGAACATTCTTTTCACATTACTTATAGAAAGCCAAAACATAATGGTTTTCAAAGACTTTGGATGTCTTATCTTAATAATCCTTAGAATGTTTCCTTTATTGATCCAAAATTTTGCATGTTTGAACATAGGAATATTAAATGCCTTTTGCAATTCCGTAAATCATTTGTAAACTCTGCATTATGAGTCATTTCACTAATGGAAAGAAGTTATTAAGTTATCAAATTCCTGCTGATTTGTTTTAAGTTAAATTGAGCATCCCTTTCATTGCTAGAAATATTTGTAACATCATTGCAATGATGTCACAAAAATATATTGCTACAGAGTTGAAGAGGTTAAATGACAAGAAAATACAAAATTTCTTCATTTTCCACAATGTTTTCCCATGCCATTTCTAGCAAGGGAGTCAAAAGGCGTCACGGTGCAGCAATGGGTTAAAGTCTCACTGAATTCATCAAATACAAGTAACAAAGATCTTCTTGTAACATTTATCAATAAACTGCTTTTCTAGAAAAAAAAAAATTTGAGTATTTGAGTATTTGTTAAAATCAAGATCTATAATTTCAAGACAAACTAGAAAGACCTGAAGGTCTTGAGTCGCTCCACAGGCCTGAATTTCTTTTAATATTAAATCCAAGTTTTGACTAGATTTTTGAATACTTGTGGTTCTTACAGCAAAAACAGATTCAAAAGCAGCAATCATGTGGTCAATGCAAAAAGAAAGTAAATGATTGACTAATGTTTTAGGGATGTTAGAGCGATAATAAAATTGAAAACTGTGATTTTGCCAAATTCAAGGACACATTATTCAGTATGTATATATAAAATCAAATCGAAAATTAAACACATGCAAGATCTTATGATCACTATCATTCTGTTCAAATTTTGTCTATATTAGTCAATATTAATTTGTGGCTTCAAGAGTGGAAAAAGTGTCGAAAACTGAAATTTTGTCAATTTCAAGGGCACATAACTCAGATTGTAACAGTGTTATCATGTTGAAAATTACACATAAGCAAGATCTTGTTGTCAACAAGATTCTTTCCAAGTATCAAGTATGATTGGTTAATTGGTTGTGGTTGTTAGAGTGAAAACAAAGTCGAAAATGGCAATTTTGTCAAATTCAAGGGCACATAACTCATGATGTAAGATTCCGATCAAACTGAAAATTACACCCAGGCAGCATATAATGCTTATATATAGTCTGTCCAGGTTTTGTCGTGATTGGTCAATATTTGTAGATTTTAGAGTAAAAATAAAGTCAAAACCAGTAGAATAGAGCCAAAAATTGCAATTTTTGACAATTTCAAGGGCACATAACTCATGCTATAAAATTCAGATCAAGCTGAAAATTTTACCAAGGCAAGATCTTATAGTCAGCATCATTCTGTCAAAGTTTTGTCTTGTTTAGTCAATATTTGTAGTTGCTAGGGTGAAAACAAAGTCAAAATACAGCCGAAAATGGCAATTCTGTCAATTTCAAGGGCACATAACCCATGATGTAAAATTCAGATCAAGCTGAAAATCTTACCAAGGCAAGATCTTGTAGTCAGCATCATTCTGTCAAAGTTTTGTCTTGATTGTTCAATATTTGTAGATTTTAGAAGAAAACTAAAGTCAAAACCTGCTATTTTTGACATTCAAGGGCAGATAACTCAGGTTATTCTGGTTCAATCCATATTCTTTGAAGGAATCTGAGAGAGGGTCACCCAAGGATCATTCCTGTGAAGTTTGGTTGAAATCCATCCTGTAGTTTTTGAGAAAACGATTTTTAAAGAAAAAGTTTACGGACGCACGGACGGACGGACGGACGGACGCACGACGGACACACCACCATGACAATAGCCCGCTGGCCTGAAAGGCCAGTGGAGCTAAAAATAATTAAAGTTGACAACATACATAATGCATCCATGCTTAAACTAAAATAAAATTCCAGAATTAAATTATTATTTAAGCAGAAAAATGTCCAATTTCATTCAAAATAAAATACAATATCCTGTCTGTGGGAAGTCAAAACCTCCTGACTATAGTTGTAGTTACAAGGTTTTGGCAATCCCATCAAGGCTATTAGCTAGAACTGCTCTGCCAAGTAATTTATCAGGACCTATAAGCACTTACCCAAGTCCCTATGTCCCCCAATAGTTTCCCCTCCATTGACCTCCCGTAAAGGATCTCGCGTTGTAAGAGGGAGTTCTCGTTGCGAGTTAACCCAGAGATCTTGAACATGGTTCTTTGTGGGAGATCCCTGAAATTTGTAATATAATGAAATGTGGAATTGAACACGCAAATAATGGGTTCCACTCAAAGGTAAATGCATACCATTTTATAACTTATTCAAGTTTTCATATAATTTTATAAAAAGATACAAACCAAGTTAAAGTTTTAGTCTATGTAACAAAGACGCCGAAGAAGACGCAAGCACAATGTCTGTGACATAAGCTCCCTGAAAAAAATAAAGTCCAAACTCTCTTAAAGTGCTAGAATTGATTGGATCAAATGTAGTTTTACGTCCCACTTAGCAGTTAATGTCATATGGAGATGGGACCTCTGATTAACGTCTCATCCAAAAGACTGGAGAGGCCGAGGATTGGAACATTGAACCCTATGTTTCAAGTCCAGCGTGTTACCATTGCACGTCCCCCCCCCCCCCCCCCCCCCCTCCCCCCTAAAGTCATAAAAGTTGTGTTAATTGTAATGCTGTAATGCCAAGGTCTTACCTTGTGTTTGTTTTTCCGTTTTCTCAGGCACACGACACATACAATGAGGAATATTAGTATCACAAGACCACATACTGGTGCCCCAATATACAGAATGTAATCTGTTAATTCGCCTGCAATATAAACAAGAGGACCATGATGGTCCTAAATCGCTCACCTGAACTAAGATGGCAAGAGTGACAATGGCAATTTTGTCAAATTCAAAGGCCTAAAACTAAGGACTTTTCATTCCAAAACAATTTTGTATCATTTCGTTCAAATTGATCCTGTAAAGGTGGGTATGAAATTAGCACAATGATTGATTCTTTTTAAGTTGTTTCATGATTTTGCCAAAGTCCAAAAGGCCCCCATCCATGCCACACTATATGACGCACCTCAAGAAAACACTGTGGAAAGTTAATAAATTGCTTGTGACAAGCAATTTATTAATTTCCCACAATTTTTTCTACTCAAAAAGTCATAAATTTTAAACATTTCTTTCACATTTTCAATGTCATCTGCAACTTTTTTCAATTTGGACAAGCCAAGATTTGGTCATTTTGGAGAGGGTTAAAACAAATATTTATACAGAAATATCTTGTGATTTCTCTTTCTCAAAGAAGTGATAGTCAACTTTTCATCACCATAAACTACTTAATTTGTGTACATTTAAACATTTAACGAGAATCCCTCTTCATAGAGCTTATCTAAATCTGATAAGCCCCACCCTACCACGCCCACATTTTTTGACATATCAAAAATTTGTGAACATGTTTTGACAATGGTCACCCAAGGAACATTTCTGCCAAGTTTGGTAAAAAAAATTGCAAAATCGTTTCAGAGGAGAAGATGTTTAAAGAAATTGTGGACGGATGGACAGACAACGGACCACTGAGCGACCACAATAGCTCACTTTGAGCACTTCATGCTCAGGTGAGCTAACACTAACTAACAACTCTTATTACTGTTTTGACCAAAATCTGGATTCAGAGCATGATATCTGATAGGAAATCAGCTACTGTGGCTAGAATTTTAGTAAACAATTACTAACAATTCTCATTACTGTTTTGAACAAAATCTTGATTCAGAGTATGATATCTAATAGGTAATTAGTTACTGTGGCTAGAATTTTAGTGAACAACAAGAGGACCTACATGGTCCTACATCGCTCACCTGAACCAAAATGATATGAGCAACACTTATGTTCAATTCAATTGATATTTATGACTTAAAGACTGAATATGAACTTATGGTCAATAATGTTGTGAAAATCAAACTCATCCGAGCTTTTATAATGGTGCCCAACATTGTTTTTTTTTTAACCCTTTCCCAAACAAGACCTGCTTTCAACGTCCCTAAGAGAAAGGGCTTTGGAAAACATTGAAACAAAAGAAGAAACTGCTGATAACCAGCAGTTTCTCCTTTTGTCTCAATGTTTTCAATGCCATATTTTACACAAATTCTATCTTTGCTATCGTCCATTTTCTCATTTGTTGCAGTTTTTGAAGAGAATCAACCTAAAATTTTGTCGTTTGGGAAAGGGTTAAATAATTGTAGATTCTAGAGTGTAAACAAGGTCCAAAACTGCCAAAAATGGCAATTTTATCAAATTCAAGAACACATAACTCTCGTTTTTCTGGTCAGATCAGACTGAAAATCAAGCTCATCTGAGATTTTATATTCTCAAACATTGTGTCCAAGATTTGTCTTCATTGATTAATAATTGTAGATTCTAGAGAGCAAATAAGGTCGACAACAGCCAAAAATGGCAATTTTATCAAATTCAAGGGCACATAAATCTCGTCTTTCTAGTCAAATCAGACTGAAATTCAAACTCATACGAGGTCTTATGGCCTCCAACATTGTGTCCAAGTTTTGTCTTGATTGATTAATAATTGTAGATTCTAGAGTGTAAATAAGGTCGAAAACAGCCAAAAGTGGCAATTTTATCAAATTCAAGGGCATATAACTCTCGTCTTTCTGGTCAAATCAGACTGAAAATCAAACTCATGTGAGATCTTATGGTCTCCAACATTGTGTCAAAGATTTGTCTTGATTGATCGATAATTGTAGATTCTAGAGTGTAAATAAGGTTGAAAACAGTCAAAAACAGTCAAAAACAGCAATTTAATCAAATTCAAGGGCAATTAACTCTGGAGCAACACTTATGTTCAATTCAATTGATATTTATGACTTTAAGACTGAATATGAACTTATGGTCAATAACGTTGTGACAATCAAACTCATCCGAGCTCTTATGGTGCCCAACATTGTTTTTTTTAAAATAATTGTAGATTCTAGAGTGTAAACAAGGTCGAAAACAGCAGAAAACATCAATTTTGTCAAATTCAAGGGCACATAACTCTCATTTTTCTGATCACATCAGACTGAAAATCATACTCATCCAAAATCTTATGGTCGCCAACATTGTTTCCAAATTTTGGCTTGGGTGATTAATAATTGTAGATTCTAGAGAGTAAACAAGGTCGAAAACGGCCAAAACATCAATTTTGTCAAATTCAAGGGCACATAACTCTCGACTTTCTGATCAGATCAGACTGAAAATCAAACTCATACAAGATCTTATGCTCCCAAACATTGTGTCAAAGTTTTGTCTTGATTTATTAATAATTATAGATTCTAGAGTGTAAACAAGGTCAAAAACAGTCAAAAATGGCAATTTTGTCAAATTCAAGGGCAGATAACTCTCAACTTTCTGGTCAGATCAGATTGAAAATTGAACCTATCTGAGATCTTATGGTCCCCAACATTGTGTCAAAGTTTGATCTTGATTGATCAATCAATGTAGATTCTAGAGTGTAAACAAAGTCGAAAACAGCCGAAAACGGCGATTTTGTCAAATTCAAGGGCACATAACTCTAGACTTTCAAATCAGATCAGACTGAAAATCAGAATCATCAAAGATCTTATGCTCCCCAACATTGTGTCCAAGGTTTGTCTTGATTTATGAATAATTGTGGATTCTAGAGAGTAAACAAGGTCGAAAACTGCCAAAAATGGCAATTTTGTCCAATTCAAGGGCACATAACTCTCATCTTTCTGGTCAGATCAGACTGAAAATAAAACTCATCCAAGATCTTACTGTCTCTAACATTATGTACAAATTTTGTCTTGATTGATCAATAATTGTAGATGCTAGAGTGTACACAAACTTAACAAGAGCTGTCCGAAGACAGCGCGCTCGACTTTCTAAGTTGCTTAGTATAAAGGGGGGCATAACTCCAAATAGAGTGGTCCCAGGGTCATGGGCCCTGATAGTAAGGTAGAGGGTGTGATGGTGAATAAGTATTCCAAGTTTGGGTTGAATCCCTTTGATAGTATGGAAGTTATTGATGTTTGAAAAACTTTAACCTTCGTTGCAACGCCGCCGCCAATGCCGACGCCGACGCCAATGCCTGGATGACAGTATAAGCTCTCATTTTCTTCGAAAAGTCGAGCTAAAAACAGCATTTTTTGACATTCAAGGGCAGATAACTCCGCACTTTCTGGTCCGATCAGGCAATCAAACTTGTCCGAGAACTTATGATCCTACTTGTTTTGGCCAAGTTTGATCAAGATTGCCTAACTTTTGTGGATGCTAGAGGGTAAACACCCCCAAATGTTGACAGACGGATAGACGGACGCCGGACAAAAAGTGACCACAATAACTCACCTCGAGCACTTCGTGCTCAGGTGAGCTAATACATGTAGTTAAGAACTCTTATTACTGTTTTGATCAAAATCTGGATTCAAAGTATACCTGATAGGAAATCAGCTACTGTGGCAAGAATTTTAGTAAACAATAATTAACAACTCTTATTACTGTTTTGACCAAAATCTGGATTCATAGTATATCTGATAGGAAATCAACTACTGTGGCTAGAATTTTAGAAAACAATACCTAACAACTCTTATTACTGTTTTGACCAGAATCTGGATTCAGAGTATGATATCTGATAGGAAATCAACTACTGTGGCTAGAATTTTAAAAAACAATATTCAACTCTTATTACTGTTTTGACCAGAATCTGGATTCAGAGTATGATATCTGATAGGAAATCAGCTACTGTGGCTACAATTTTAGAACAAAATAACTAACAACTCTTTTACTGTTTTGACCAACATCTGGATTCAGAGTATGAAATCTGATAGGAAATTAGCGACTGTGGCTACGATTTTGATAAACAAAGACTAACATCTCTTATTACTGTTATGTAAGGGTGAAACGGTTTACGGATATACCGATAAACTGTGGTCTGCTCGGTTATAGCAGAAACAGTGGACGATCCAGAGGGTGTTTGGGAGGTTCAAAGAACATCCCTCTGAAGCCAGATTATTTCATTTTCACACAGAAATTCAGTAAAAATTGTCTTATACTAGGAAAAAGAACCCCCTTTTTGAACCTTCACAGAAATCCTGGATCCACCACTGCAGAAAAGTTTCATACCGTTGTAAAATTCAGCAATGATTCACCAACAAAAGCTAAAAACATTTGGACAACTGACAACTGACTACAGTTAAAATTTCTTTCAGGTTAAGAGTAAGAAGTATCCGATTATTTACCAACAAATGGTGAGAGCCACTTATCCCATCATTATAGGCGTGAAGTATCATTATATGGCCTTTAAGGGCTCTTATTGACATCATTATATATCATTAAAGTCTGAATGGCTGATGTATTTACAGTTTTTATGAAATACAGTAGTTTGACAATGGGTACCAGAAAGCAACCGATAAAAGGGGTTGAAGACATTATAAATTTGTTATTTCACATTTAAACCTTATGTATTTATCAAAATTACTTGTATTCAATACAATCATTTGTTTGTTATGATAGTGATATCTTTGTCCACAAAACTTGGGAATCCGCATTTTCTGTTAGATCTACACCTTGTAAGACTTTTGAAACTGAAATCTTTCTTCAAGTTCCCTGGTCAAGGATGTTTAAACAAACGGGTATTTGGAAAAGGAGATAAATGGACAATATCTTGTAAATCTATTTTAGAAACACACATCTCAAAACCCTTTCCAAATTAAGTCCTGGTTTTGACGTCACTACTTATAGATGAGATTTTAAAAACATTAAGACAAAATTTGCCTCAATATTTTCTGTGCTGTACTTTTACACAAATATTATCTTTTAAAACATCCATTTTGTCATCTGCAGCAGCTTTCAAATTTGAACCAGCCATAAATTTTGCCGTCTGGTAATGGATAAACGCCTAGACTCACCTCCAAATAATGCTGTACCACCAGTGTCTGCTGCATTTACAGGCTTACCACTGGGTGAGAGAGGAATTGCTGAAGTAGATTTCAACGACACATCTGACACACCGACCGAGTCGTCCGCAACGAACACAGTTTTACTGGCCGTGATTGGACTGTATACATCACCTGTTGACGGTACATAATCCACTGATTTAGACACTGATATATTTACATCCTTTGACGAATCAAACACATTCTTTGAAGCATTTAATAAAGCACTTGTTGATGTTAATTGCATATTACTGGTTGAAGTTGGTAAAGAGAATCCAGTGGCTGAATTTGATTCAGAAGCACTAGGTTCGTATGATGAGAACAAATCAGACATTTTGTCTGTGGTATCTTTAACACTAGATCCTGTGGACGAGTTCAATGTTGACGATGATGATGCTGACGATGATGATGATGACGATGGTGGCTGATCTGTGATTCCTCCTGATGATGGTTTTGATGATGGGGCTGAGGTTTTTGATGAATCTACATTTCCTGAGGTAGTTGAATCTTGTTTTGGTGTTGAGATTCCAGATTCTAATGATTCTATTGTAGTTGTTGGTATGGTAACAGTTTTGCTTGGTAATTCACTTGTAGCATGTTGCATAGGGAACTGTGAAGACTTGGTGACGACATCACTATAACTACTATGTAGCTCTGTACCAGCAGAGACCCCTGTTGAATCTGTTAACACTGGTTTAGTTATGTCTACAGCAGATGTAGGCAGGATCTTGTTCTCACTGCCTTCAGCCATGGTTGTGGCTTCATTAGGATCATCTACATAATCCAGTAGAGCTGCTGCATGGTCATCATATGGCTGTGTTGATACTTGGGCCATGTTGTGTTAGTGCCTTCTCAAATCAAGCTGAAGTTGTTCATGTAGAATACCCCTGTCCTTCTTGATAATGTTGCCATCTCATTTACTTGCACTGGAAAATATGAAATTAAAACAAAATTAATGTTATTAAAATAACATGATTTTTCTTTTAAAGTAGTACTAAAAACATTTAGGAGACCAACTAACCAACCTTTTTACACCCTTTAAGAAAACTCAAGAGTATAATTGCAGTTACTGCAAGCTTTTACAACAAAAATTTGAAACATATTTAGGGGGAAAATATGATTATCAGCATTTTCATGTTTTCTATGTTGTTTGCAAAAGCCTTCTTATGAAAAGGCATGAAAAAATATTTTTACTAACATAATTTTGATGAAATTTTGACAAGTTATTTATGACAAAATTTTCCATAAGTAAATTACAATCAAGTTCAACCAAAAACGACAATGTTTTCCCATTTATTTGTCATTTAAATGCAGCCTTACACCAAACTTAACAAGTAAACATAGACATCACAAGCATGGATAATTTCTTTTATAAGATGAAAATTTTCTTCCTTACAAACACTTTTTGTTCAACGACAAAACACTACAAAACTGACGCACTCAGTCATTTGATTCTTTACTATTTAGCTTAAATTACAACAATAGACCGCAGAGGAAGGGGGGTATGATTTTTGCCAGTCGGTGTAAGTCTGTTTCTCGGTCCATTTCCAAACGACAAAATTCTTGGCCAGTCCAAATTCAAAGATGTTGCAGATGACAATTTTAAGTGAATAAAATTTAACATTTGTTGGTCTTTCTTGGTAGAAAATTTTGTTAGCAATGAAGAAATTGCTTATCACAAGCAAATTTCTTCATTTTCTACAATGTTTTTCAAAATTTTTCGTCTTTTGAGCTGTCAAAAAGCATCATTGTGTGGGAGTGGGTTAACTTTTGAATTGCAAGTGAATGGACTTTCATATTTCATGTGTGTATTCCTTGTGACCTTTCTTTAAATATCAAAGTCATGGTTGTAGCTAAAGGCTCATACCAAGGTCAAAGCATATTCAATCTATGCATATTCAAAGTGAAAAGACCTGTTTTCATTATTGGGGTCAAGTGCAAACGTCAAGGTCAAATATGAAAGTCAAGTTCTTGAAAAGTTGCAGTGATGTCACAGTGGCATTGCTGTTTCTCACCCAAGTCATAATGTGCATTTATCATATCAGCATCTCTGATTGCATTTGATATCTGCATTGCTTAATTATGAAATAAGAACAAGTTTGGAGGTCTTTATTTGCCAAATAAAACCCGATGTGCGACGGACTACATGTGTAGGTAAAAACCGAGGCGCACAGCGCCGAGGTATTTGCCTTAACATGTAGTCCAGAGCACAGAGGGTTTTATTTGGCAAATAAAGACCTCTAAACTTGTTATTATCTCCATTATAACACTCTAAAAAACAAAACGCACATTCTAAATGTGTTGTTTTGTGGAAATTATGTATGATCTAGTTTTCGGCGTAGGAAACGCTTTAGCGGTTAATTGACGTCATTGATGACGTCATTTGACGTTGCCTTGACGCTACGTGACGTTTTGGCGCATAAACAAAGCATAATTACATAGGGTCTTTATTGGTCAAATAAAACCCGATGCAGTTCTTCTTTCGCTATAATGGATTTTACGGAAACGTGTTATAATTGCAATTATAATTATTTTAGAGGTTGTTTTGATCTATTAAACTTTTGTTTCCCAATCAACTTTGCAGTGCAACAATCTCTAAGAAGCAATAATGACTGGTGTTGACAAACTAAGTGACTGGATATATATAGATTTGAAAATCTTAAGAAAAGAGAAGAAAATGCTGATAATCAGTATTTTCTCCTTTTTGCTCAAGATTTTTTTCTGTTTCTTAACTGCAGATTTTCACCTAATTTCTTCATTATTTTCTCCTTTTTCCTCAAGATTTTCAAAAGATAAGTTATTATTTCATCAAAATTACAAGGATAAGAATTCCAGCCCAGGTAAAAAGGCTTCTATCCAGTCATCAGGTGCATTAATTAAGACAGCATCTCTGATTACATTTTATATCTGCATTGCTTAGTAACAGCTAATTCTGCAGGAATCCATAACAGATTATTACCCTTTAACATTCCCATCTAATTCAAGCTTTTGCCAGAAGACACTAAATCCTCTGACAAGTAGTATACCATTGGTTTGATTTATTGGGGTTTTCAACTACTAAGGTCATATCGCGGCGGCTGGAGCACCTAACCATGTATTCCTGACGTTTCTCATACCAGTACTACCACAACACCCTTACCGAGCCTCCAGCTGCTCCCCCACATAGGTTTACGATATCAAACCATTGATGGGTAACATTTTTGTCAGTAAGGGTATTTGCCACGGCCGGGTATCGAACCCGCGACCTTTCAAAATTTAATGAGAGGCAGATGCGCTACCAACTGCGCCATGGCTGCGGCTCAGTATACCATTGGATTATTGTAGAAAGATGACAAACAATATGTGGAACATTGTACTCAAAGAAACAATTATATATATATATTAGTGACCAAATTACTTTTTGTCATATGTCTTATCAAAAACTTATTTCAAATGTTCAAAATACAATTGCATGCTAGACCTTGAGTGAATTTGAAGGAGTGAATCCCACTTATCATCGTTTTCTTCTTCTCACTCAATGTTTTAAATATCATTGCCATTTTTAATTATGTTTGTTGTTCGGTAAAGGATTAACATTTACACATGTAACACCCCCCAGCTGTTCATCTGCTTCTGATTAATTTTCCACTCCACATCAAAATCTCATTTTCATCATAGAGAAATTCTAAACATTGCTAGAAAAGGGGAAATTTCTGGTTACTTTCACCACTAATTGTTTAGTAAAGAGTTAACCCTTTCCCAAACAAGACCGGCTTTTGACGTCCCTGGTAGATATGGCTTGGGAAAACATTGAAACAAAAGAAGAAACTGCTGATAACCAGCAGTTTCTCCTTTTGTCTCAATATTTTATGTGCCATATTTTACACAAATCCTTTGTCATTTCACTCATTTGTGGCAGTTTTTGAAGTGGGTCACCCTAAAATTTTTGTCTTTTGGGAAAGGGTTAATATTCACACATGTAACACCCCCAGCTGTTCATTTACAACTGATTAATTTTCCACTCCACATCAAAAACTCATTTTCATCATAGAGAAATTCTAAACATTGCAAGAAAAGGAGAAAATTTTGGTTACTTTTACCACTAATTGGTTAGTAAAGAGTTAACCCTTTCCCAAACAAAACAGGCTTTTGACGTCCCTAGTAGATATGGCATGGGAAAACATTGAAACAAAAGAAGAAACTGCTGATAACCAGCATTTTCTCCTTTTGTCTAAATATTTTCTATGCCATATTTTATACAAATCCTTTTGTCATTTGTGGCAGTTTTTGAAGTGGGTCACCCTAAAATTTTGTCGTTTGGGAAAGGTTTAAGATGGTACACATGTAACACCCCCCAGCTGTTCATCCGCATCTGATTAATTTTCCACTCCACATCAAAATCTGCTGAACCACAAATTTTTACATCCCTTTATCACTAAACCTTTTCCTAAATAGCAAAATAATGAACTTTCCAAAATTCAAATTAAATGTAACTCTAGGTGTCAGACATTTATTCACTTTCATTTATTTCCTTTCAACTGAGTTCAAAACAAATTGAATTGAAAGAGAAAGCACTGATCATAAGTATTTTCTCCATTCCATTCCAAACTTTCAAAAACTTTTACTGAAAGGGGAATCAAAAACTATTTTTTCTTGGGAAAGAATTTACAGATGTAGATAAAATGTTAACTGTTTTGTGATAATTGATCATCAAAATCATCACCTATCAAGTGTCAGTACCTAATTGCTGCAGTAGCAAGTAGCTCTTTCCAAAATGGTCCCTCAAATTAGACGAATCCCTCAGAGATGCTCTTGCAAAGAATATTTCGTCGTAAATTAAAAACCTCGTATCTCGTTTTTGGAAAATTTTAAAGGGGAGGGAAAAAAGTGTAATAACTTTTCCCAAACTGAAATGTTTTACTTGAAATTTGGACATAATTGTTCATAAATAATGTATCATTGATACTGATTGGTAAAATTATCTCAAAACCTGCGAGAATTGTCTGAACTGGACACACAAGTTTGTACTTTGAAAATCGCAAGAATCGACATACAAGGTTTTGCATTTACACCGACGACTTGATAAATCATGAACTCTGCCGGTTCCTTTTCACATAGCAATCACAAAAGCAGTCATTGTATGAAAATGATTTTAAAGAAAAAAATATGGTACTTTACAATGTACATTATCATCAGTTGTGCAGATCTCTACAAGCATTCCTCACTTTCCATAAGCTTCCAATATTTTAAGGTTCCGGAACTGTAATGGCAATATTTGGTACACACACTTCTAGCGTATAGATCTCTTTGAAATTTGGATATGTTGTAGACATTGATAAATAAAGATATTTTACCATCTTACTTTTTAAAATTTGTAAATCCAAGGGGAGATAACCGGCTTTAAAGTTTGCATTACAGTCAATGAGAAAATAATTTTTTTGTCAATATTTTCAAAATTAGGCAAATTTTCAAATTTTTTACATGGTAGAAAGTTGACAATTATTATTTCTCTCCATAATATACAATAAAATATTTCGTTTACCATACAAATTTTGTGAAAACTGATTTTTTCGTTAGTCAAGGGCAGATAATCCACTAAAATTCATATTATAAGGGGAGATAATGCATTATTTTCAAATCAGAATCTTTTGCTAATTGTTTACCATTCACATCCTAACATATCAATTTGAGGTTTGCCATACATATAATTGATACATGGTTTTAAACACTACCAGGCATATTTGCAGTTCAGCTAAATCATTATAAAGTCACAGCCATTACAGTTCCGGAACCTTAAAACACATGTATAAGCTCCAACAACACAAGATTGAATAAAATGACAGCTGCCAAGATAATATCCTCTGTTTTCATAAAGAGAGAAAATTTCATGCTGATTTCATCCCACAATAACACAGGGCTAATTTCAATTTCCTTTTTCCCTGAAATCCCTAAATGTTTTGACATCCAGCCAAACAGAAATCTTAGAAAAACATTGATATAAAAGAAGAAAATGCTGATCATCAGCATTTTCTTCTTTTATATCAATGTTTTCTTCTCCATGGAATCAAGATTTCAAGTTGTCTTCAACATTTATTTTTGTCACTTTAATACAACTCTTATGAACTCGTACAGATTAAAATTTAGCGGTATGAGAAAAGGGTCTAAATGAAATCTACAGATTTCTTCTGCTATTAATTCAAGCACAGTGGGCACGTTATTATTGTGCAATTTTAACGATTTTCGTCATGAGGGAAAATAGAAGCAGATGGTTTTGAGAATTATTCCCCAAAAGGTTTTGTAGGGTATTACATTACATATCGGCACTTTTCAACAAAAACCTCGTAACTGCAGCTTGTTTTATGCTGCAGTTACGAGGTTTGTGTTGAAAGGGACAATATGATCATGAAGCAAGCAACATTTTCAGTATGTTTAGTAGTGTTAATTATGCATCTAACCATGCATTCCCTTAATTTGTCGCATAGGTACATCAATTAATTGAATAGGGTATAACTTTTTCCAAACACAGACATGGATTAGATGTTTCTCATAATTGACTTGATGCCCCAAATCCAGGATTTCTGTGAGGGAGGGTTCGAAAAACAAATAGGGGGGGGGGGGGGGAGGCATCTGCCAATATACAATTGTGACTGAATATCTACATGAAAATGAAATCGGGCTTCAGAGGGGGGTTCATTTGAACTGCCAGATTCCCCTCTGGATCCGCCACTGACTTGTATTAATAAATGTCAGAAAGCTCTAAGGATGTTGACAAGAATTTGGCACATTCTAAATGTAAAAGGACAGATTGTCAAAATGTACATCATGATGAAATCCTACAGATTGTTTTGTTGAAACTGAAAAGCAAGCAACTTAAGAACTTGAGAAATGACAAATGCAGAAAATTTTACAAAGTGAGATGCCTGTTTCGTCAACAGCAACAGATTGACATTTTGGAAAGGGTTAATTCAGCATCATGCCATTCTTTAATACAATTCCTGACAGATCATGCGCGCCAAACAAAGAATGTTCATGAAATTAAAAATTGTGTCTGTTTTTGTCGTCTGCTGCAGGGCAACAGGGAACAACATTCCATCAATGTCATGTAGAATTACTCCGACATTGTAATGAGGTACTACCTGTTATTTTAATTACAACTCAATTTCAACCAAGCAGTCTGGACAGTCTAAGGCCAAAAAATAAAATATTGTTGTATAAAATATCAAATCATTCCATCGATCAATTGCCTATGTTCTAAACAAAAAAAAATGCTTTAAGAATAATTTTGATCAATCAATTCTCTATTTTAATAACATCAAACACTATAATAAAAGTTATACGAGGGTTGTCCCAATAAATCGTAGACACATTCGATAACTTTGTCTTATCAACGTTGCACAATGTTTATTTTCCGTATGAGCATTGTTTGTCCATTTTTGACTTGATTTTCATTCATTAGCTTTCTATATATTTCCTTTATATTCAGTTTTACCCAATTATTTTAAGAGCATAATGGTCGTGCGGCGCACGTAAAAAATAATGCCTTTCCCGCTTGTCGTTCCTGATTAACTGTCGTAATAAAAAAAATGGTTTCTATTTTCAGTCAAAAAAAGTTACACAGCCGCATCGAGTAATTTATGTTTTGTAATTGTGCAAAATTTCAAAGCGTTGACGTTATTCGTTTTCCAACTAATATGTTTTAAAAGAAAATGAATAACAATGTCGTTGACGTAAAAAGACGACGTTGCTGAAAATTGCGGCGCACCGTAAAATTGCCCGTACTTCGGTGTGGAGAGCAGTATAACACATTGAATCTTTAATGAAGATGAAACTAATCAAAATACACAGCCACGTGTTTATAGCACATGTATGGACACTTTTTTGAAAGTCTCAAAACGACGTTTCAATGTTGCCCCCGGAGAAGGCCGAGATTGGTTGGAAAAGCGGGCGTTAAATGGTAAAAAGAAGTCACTGATTACGATTAACGGAAAATGCACAAGAGTATGGCGAATAAAACGGACTTTAAGATGAAAAATACATTTGGTTGAATTAATTTATCAATTATTGATTTCAAAATTACTAAAAAAAATCAAGCGTATCTGCGATAAAGCTACAAAGTTCAATCATAAGACAAGAAAATGCCGTTCGGTTTCCCGTTAAAATGTGACGTTGTTACATCATGACGTTGTGACGTGCGCCGCGGGTCGGTGCATGCCTTTGCAAAAAATCCATATATTTAGTATAATGTAAGCATTTAACTTGAGTTTTTGTCAAAGTGGCGTCAAAAGGTGTGGGCTTAAGCTATGGAAAAATTAGAAATATCCATCCAGAGGTTTTTGATTTATCGACATTGTCTACGATTTATGGGGACAACCCTCGTACCAATCCATCAATCCGAATCAACAGCCAGATAACCAACAAAATATTTTCCCATCCTATTTACCACATAAATATCCACTAATATAAGTATCCACTGTATAATAATTTCCCACCGACTACCAAACTTGACCACAATGCAGGGCGCTCATCACATTATGAATTTATGAATCATAAAAAGGTCATCCTACTGTGCAAGCCTATTCATAGGTTTTTCCCTATCATAACTCATTGTGTGTCTCAATAGGTTTATACTATAGCTTTCTCCCATACCATTGAGCAAGGATCCAGGAATTTTTTTCCAGGGTGGGTTCAATCCCAAATGACCACTTGACATTGTTTTATATGCCCGACATTGTAAGTGAATTATTCAAATTTGGTAGGCAAAACTCATTGAGACACACAAATTTGAATTTGCTTTAGTTTTAATAAGTCAAAGTTTAATTTCACTATTTTTATAGAGGGGGTCTGGCGAATCCCGTTTGCCCCTGACCCCCCTTCTAGATCCGCCAATGCATTGAACTTTTTCTATGTTTTGCAAATAGAGCATTACAGAGGCAGGTCCCGTGCAGATTCATTTGAAAACCCCAGTCTGTTGCCTAATTATTTCATTTTCATACAGAAATTCAGTGAAAATTGTGTAATAATAGGAAACCCCTAATTTAAATGTATGAACCCCCTTCACAGAAATCCTAGATCCACCACAGGTCCGCAGATTTTAATTCAATGCTTGTTTAAGTCTGAAAGGATAAAGGCTTTGGAAAACATTGTGGAAAATGAATAAATTGCTTGTGACAAGCAATTTCTTCATTTCCCACAATATTTCCTACCAAGAAAGATCAATTAATGTAAAATATTATTCCTTTGAAAGTGTCATCTGCAACATCTTTGAGTTTGGATCAGTCTTAAATTTGGTCATCTTGTTATGGGTTAAGAAATTAGCCTCGTCAAATCTGTTCAACCTAAAGGCGCATTCCCATTGCAAACCTAATCAACTCGATCAAGTACTGATTGAACTTGGTCGGCTAGCGAGGTCGAGACGATCGAGCGTGGTCGGCAAAAATGATCGGGGATAAATCGACAAGATAAAGAAGAAGTCATGTAAATAAATTTGATCGAGTTTAATCAGGGAATTTAGACGATCAAGTTGATTTGGTCGGCAATCGGAACGCTGCTTAATCTTAACCTAATGCTTTTGAGTCCAACAGCTTTTCAAAGACTATGGAACACATAGTATTTCTTTATACCTTCTCCCCCCAAATCCTTAAGCTAATAAATCCTAATTTTGTGTTTGGCAGAGCAGTAACATAGAAATTAGCCTTGTCAAATCAATTCAGTCTTATTTTGACCTTCATCAGACATCTAACTTAACCCTCTCCAAAGTATTTACTTGTAACTTGTTTTTCCTAATCACAATATAAGAACTCGTAGTAAAGCTCAATAGATTGTACTTTCTCCCAAAATCCTAATTTTGTATCTGGCAGAGCAGAAATATAGAAATTAGCCTTGTCAAATCTATTCTGTCTAATCTTGACTTTCATCTAGATCTAATCTTACCCTTTCCCCATAAAAACTGATTTTTCCATATCATATAGACCTCATTACATGTCATAATAATTTCTCTCCAAATCCTTATTTTGTGTTTGACAGATGAGGAATATAGAAATTAGCCTTGTCAAATCTATTTAATCTCGAACTTCATCAGACATCTAATTTAACCCATGGCCAAACTAGTGTTGTATTACCATCCATACATATGAAAACAAGGATTTTCTCCTTTTGCCTCAATATTGTCTTCTCAAACAAGACCTGGTTTAGAACAGATGCTAATAAAAGAAGGATTTGTGTAAAAGATAGCAAAGAAAATATTGAGGCAAATGGAGGAAATGCTGATTATCAGCATTTTCTTCTTTTGTCTCAATGTTTTCCCAAGCCTTTTCTATTACAGCATCAAAACCAGGTCTAGTTTGGGAAAGGGTTCAGGGACAGACTGGTTCCCTAGTGTATTAATTAGTCTGGCCTTATCTGTAAGTAAGTAAACAATCAATTAGTAATAAATAATCTATCTTTTTCTCCTTTTTCTCAAACATTTTCATTCATATTGTATGGCCAACCCCTCAGTTTGACTGGTTTACAGCTGTCTACATTAATTCATCATGAAAACTGACTGGTTTCTCCATATCACTGTTTTTCATCAAAAACCTCATAACTACAGCATAAAACAAGCTGTAGCTACAAGGTATTTGATGAAAGGTGACCATATTATAATAACAAGAGCTGTCCGAAGACAGCACGCTCGACTTTCTAAGTTGCTTAGTATAAAGGGGGCATAACTCCAAATATAGTGGAGCCAGGGTCATGGGCCCAGGTAGTAAGGTAGAGGGTGTGATGGTGAATAAGTATTCCAAGTTTGGGTTGAATCCCTTTGATAGTATGAAAGTTATTGATGTTTGAAAAAACTTTAACCTTTGTTGCAACGCCGACGCCAACGCCGACGCCCAGGTGACAGTATAAGCTCTCATTTTCTTCGAAAAGTCTAGCTAATTAGTCTAGCACCAACATCTTGTAAGTAACAAAACAATCAATTAGTAACCCAGACTAATCATAATTTAATATTCCATCAAAGAATCATTTAACCCTTTCCCAAACGACAAAATTTTAGAGTAACCCACTTCAAAAGCTGTCACAAATGACAAAATGGATTTTATTAAAGATAGGATTTGTGTAAAATATGGTACAGAAAATATTGAGACAAAAGGAGAAACTGCTGGTTATCAGCAGTTTCTTCTTTTGTTTCAATATTTTCCCAAGACTTTTCTATTAGGGACATCAAAACCCAGTCTTGTTTGGGAAAGGGTTAACCCTTTCCAAGAAAAATATGTCAAACTGGTCAAAGCAGAAAGGTGTTGCGAATGGAAAAACACCTGGCATAAGACAAATTGACATAGTAAACCTAGTGGGAAAATAAGAAAGTGATGACTATCACATGAAGATAATATTATTTACCCATTACCAAATGGTAAATTTTTAGACTCCTCCAAATTCAAAGATGTTGCAGACGACAATTTAAACTGAATGAGATTTTATATTTTTTGTTCTTTTTTTTTTTTTGTGGAAAATATTGTGGGAAATGAAGAAATTGCTTGTCGCGAGCAATTTCTTCATTTTCCGCAATGTTTTCCAAAGCCATTTCCTTGCGAGGAGTCAAAAAGAGTCACTGTGTGGTAATGGGTTAACAAAATTCACCTTTCTTTGATGCTTACAATTTTGACACCTGAAAATAGGTTTGTAGTGAAAAATAAATCCTGACAACAGACCAAGCTAAAGTGCCTTCTCTACATTTCATGCATTGTTCTGATAATGAAAACATGTGAGGTGCCTTTCTTAAATGATGAAAATGGAATTGATTGTCCTAAAAGATGGTTTACTAGACCTTGAGGGAAAAGGAGAAAATGCTGGATAACCAGCATTTTCTCCTTTTTCCCCAAAGGTCTTCTATGCTCTTTCTCAGATCTGGGTCTATTTCTATTGCTATTTATTTTGCCCTCTGCAACGGCTTTCAAATAGGAACAGATTGCAAGTTTAGACATTGGGAAAGGGTTAGCCGTACAAAATGTTGTAACTAAAAGCCCAGTTAAACAAAAGTTACATGCTTTTGGATGCCACTCAGACATGGCCTTTATCAGTATATTCCATTTAGCATTTTCAGGATTCTTGTACTTCCAGACAAAATAGAGGCCACAACAAAAGATCTTTATTGTTTATGTCTACAGCTTTTGTTAGCCCCTTTGCTACACAGCAAAATTTTAGGGTCTAAATTTTTAAACTACTTTAGATGCAAAAACCCGTAGTAACAAAATTAGGATTGTGTAAAATATAGCACAGAAAATATTGAGGCAAAAGGAGAAAATGCTGATTATCAGCATTTTCTTCTTTTGTCTCAATGTTTTCCCAAGCCTTTTCTACCAGGGACGTCAAAACCAGGTGATGTTACAGAAAGACTTAAGACTTGTTTATTGCTTTCATGTATTGAATGCCCTTATCGTGTTGATCTACGAGGGACGGTCGGAAAGTAGTTGGACTTTTCGTGCTGCTGTCTCTCCATTTGCAACTGTATAAACATATTATAATATACTGATGGAATCTACATCCATTTGCCAATAATGTGGTCAGTTTATTTTCAAAGATAGTTGTATATGTATGCTATTCTGTCCACTTATATGTGATAGGGGTTTTATGTACCATAGACTATTTGTTAGAGGAACAACAAGGGTAACCAAAACAAAAGAACATTCTAATCATTTTAATCGCGAAGAAGTTAAGTTTTTTAACTAAATTATCACTGAAGATTAAATAAGGGTCCATAATTCCGAACTTGGGATGAAAAACCAGTCAAAGCAGTCATGGAAACGAACTGGTTCCCCGCCCATGAAAAGATTAAGCTGTTTCCTTCGGCTGGTTGTCATGTTTGTTGCTTTTAGGGATTCACGAGGATTGATAGTTACTCATTTCATGTCAAACGGTAAAAACTGTCATTGCCAAGTACAATTCTGAAGTAATTCAGAAAAACCAAAGAATAAAATTAATGCTGTTCAAGTAAACGCCTCCCAGATTAGAAAAGAAAAAAAATCTACTTTACGATTACGCACGGTCCCATACCACCGCATATACAGTGGAGATTATCAACTATTACACATGACAAAAGTTATTTTGCTCTTCTTATAGCCCTGACCTCGCCCCACGTGACTTTTATTTGTGTCAAGGACTGATGAAAATGCTTGCTGGGAAGAAATTTGAGACCAGGGCGCCTTTGATAACGGTGGTAACACAGTACCTAATACGGTGGGTCTACGTCATGGTTAATAGTGGGAATAGTAAAGCTCCTACAAAGATGGCAAAATGCATAGACATAGATGGACAATTTGTTTAAACAGTGTAAAAAGAATTTTGTTAAAAAATCAAATGGTTTTAGAGAACTAGTCAAAAGTCCAACTACTTTTCGACCGCCCCTCGTATGATTGGTTGACTATGGCAGACAGCTTATTTTCAAAGATCAAACATCCCAGATATGAGATGTGCAGTCTGCTCTCAGGTTATGAAGAAGACTGCTGCTTTTCTTCTCTTTTTATCATTAAGCTATATACAATAAACAAGTAAATGTAATTATTGAGATCAGCTATAGCTCACGATAATTGACCTGGCAGAGCAGCCCTAGACAATTATAGGCTTGGATGCTCTGCCAGGTCATTTATCATAAGGTATACCCACCTTTTATCCAACAAATAAACAAACACTTATTAATTAGAAAATAAGTAAATATGACAGCCATATTGTCATACGGTGTTAAAAGACTGTCTTAATCATGTTATATAGTAGTTACACAATTTTCACTGACCATAAAGGACGTCACCAAAACTAACACGATATAAATCCAGATTGTCAACTGTCTATAATCCGCATATTTGTGACTGTCAACAAACAATATACACCTGTTACAATGTGGTTTTACGATTTTGTGACTAGATTTTATGGCTTATGAATGAATGGGAACAACTTTTGCATCTATAATGAGTTAGTTGATGGAGAAAGACTTATATAAAGGGCAAATTAGTATAATTTTTCGCAGTCGAAACTGGGTTGGCCTGAAAATTTTCTAGCTTTAGATAAAAGACATTTAATGGTTTTGTCTTTCAAAATGATCATATCGCAGCTTGCTCAAACAAGATGAGCAGCTGGTGGCTTGGATTTTCTAGCTTATAAATAAATATGAATATCTTTTGCATCTATAATGAGTTACTTGATCGATAGACTCATAGTTGTAATATAATCAGCTCTGAAATTCAAAGCTAAATCTTTACAAATCTAATACTGCGCATAGAATATCGAGACAAAACGAGAAAATACTGGTTATCAGCATTTTCTTCTTTTTCCTCAATGTTTTCCCAAACTTATTCCATCAGGGACATCAAAAGCAGGAAATGAATAAATGTTTAAACCATTTTGTTAATGGTAGATAAAGAGCAAGATCTCATATTTACCAAAGGAGAAAGTGAAAGTTTCTCAGACAAGGTTGCTGATAATATGCTGATATCCAAACATTATTTTTGGTTCGATTCCAAACTTCAAAGAAATCAAACACAAAGAACAAAATTCCGTTACACAAGTACTCCTGCCAGAATTGAAAAGTGATTGGATTTCTAGACATATCTGATATTCTATCTACTTCATGCAATACTGGCGCTTATATTTAGCATATTGTTGATAAAACGTAAAACTGACAAATCACTGGCGATTCATCAACCACTGACATTACTTTACTCTGGCTTCAGTCCCTTTATTTAATCTCTAAAATCATGGCACAAAAGATGACAACCCTTCAGAAACAATGTACTAACTTTCCACTGGCAAACAGGTTAAGACAGACCACCCCTAATGAGATTCGCGCCATGTCGGAATTATTTGGGCGCAGTCGAAAACACTCGGTGGATTTTTCCATCGCTGAATGTTTACGACCGCGTCCGAATAGGTCCGGATATGTAACGAGGCAGCTCAGAAAAAGCAGATGTTTTATTAATCTCGAAATGGCCACATTATGGGTATTCTACGTTAAATAAGACTGTCAGTGCAGACTTTCATTTTTTTCCAGCTTGAAATATCTATGTAATGGACTATCACAAGTCTTACATTACTTTGGTGCTGAAAAATTTGTGAGGTACATGTCTATTACTGGTGTACCTTACTATGTTATGCATGCCATTCTTTGAGAATGAGCAAATTTTGAGAAAAGGGAGCTAACTGCCCAGTTATCAGCGGCGGATCAAGGATTTCTGTGAAGGGGGGTCGTTTTAAGGGCCTACTCAAGGGGGGGGGGGGTTTCATTTTACAAGTATCACACAATTTTGAGTGAATTTCTGCATGAAAATGAAATATTCAGGCTTCAGAGAGAGGTTCATTTGAACGCCCCCCCAACCCCCTCAGGATCCGCCAATGGTTATCTATAATTAATTAAGGAGAGGTTAAGTGGTCATTAGTAGAGCCTGTAAAATTAAGCCTGTAATAAGCTACCATGGTATGATGTATGGTAAAGTACCCTGCTAAAGTAAGATCCTGGGGCCATAGATACTTTTTTCTATAGAATATTCTTCTAGGCCCTTGGTGAGCTAATAAAGGGAGGTAACCACACATTTATCTATAATTAGTTAATAGGACAAGGTTAAGTGGTCATTAGTAGAGCCTGTTAAATTAAGCCTGTAATAAGCTACCATGGTATGATGGATGGTAAACTACCCTGCTAAAGTAAGATCCTGGGGTGATAGAAACTTTTTTCCATAGAATATTCATCTAGGCCCTAGGTGAGCTGATAAAGGGAGCTAACTGTAACTGCCCAGTTATCTATAATTAGTTAATAGGACAAGGTTAACGCATCATCAAACGACAAGAATCTAGGTTGATCCAAATTCTAAGATATTGCAGACGACAATTTAAAGTGAATGAAATTTAGTATTTGTTGTTCTTTTGTGGTAGAAAACATTGTGGGAAATGAAGAAATTGCTTGTCACAAGCAATTTCTTCATTTTCCACGATGTTTTCCAAAGCCTTTTTCATGTGAGGAGTCAGAAGGCGTCAATGTGTGGTAATGGGTTAAGCGGTCATTAGTAGAGCCTGTCAAAATCAGCCTGTATGATGTATGGTAAAGTACCCTGCTAAAGTAAGATCCTGGGGTGGTAAAATTTTTTTTCCATACATTCTTCTCCTTACTGCTGAGAGAAACTGTGCAAGACTACTGTTCAACTAGAGGCCCTTTAACCCATTACCAAACAACAAAATTTCAGCCTAGTCCAAACTCATAAGTGTTGCCGACGACAATTTCCATTGAACAAAATTTAACATTTTTTGGTCTTTCTTGGTAGAAAACATTGTGGGAAATGAAGAAATTGCTTGTTACAAGCATTTGTTACAAGCAATTTCTTCATTTTACACAATGTTTATCAAAGCCTTTATTTTGTCCAAAAGCGTCAATGTGTTAGAAAGGGTTAAAAATAAGCGCCTGTGTCACTCCAATAGCTAGCCTATCCACTGGCCTGATTGTCCAGCAAAAGAGATTTGATTGAAAGGAAGGGGTTGGGGGTACTTAATATTGCTGTAAATCAAAGACACTTTTAACTCATACGTACACTTTTGGTCCAGCTGAACATTGAGAACAACCAAGATTTAATGGACATTGTATGGTAAAAGGAAACAAAAATCTCTCCAAAACTGGACTACTATTCTGACTCATTACCTTGATGGACATTTCCCCCACCCATACCACAGGGTCTGTATAATCAAACATGGACAAGCATGTTTACCTGTCTCTACACAAGTTATGAATCATGGTAATTATTCTATTAGTTTCAATTAATGTCCCAAAAAATCCTGGAAATGTTAAAGGATGTTGTATGGCAAAGGAAACAACAATCTCTCCCCACTGGACAACTATTCTGGCCCATTACCTTGATGGACATTTCTCCCACCCACACTACAGGGCCTTTATAATCAACAAACATGGACAAGCAAGTCTACCCATCTCTTTACAAGTAAAGTAGCATGGTAATTATGTAATTTGTTTTAAATAAGATCCCTTAAACATCTGGAAATGGTTGAGGATGTTGTGTGGTAAAGGAAACAACAATCTCTCCCCACTGGACTACTACTATTCTGGCTCATTACCTTGATGGACATTTCCCCTAACCATGCCACAGGGTCTGTATAATCAAACATGGACAAGCATGTCTACCATTTTCTTAACAAGTTATGTATCATGGTAATTATGTAATTTGTTTAAATTAACAGCCCTAAAACTACTGGAAATGTTAAAGGATGTTGCATGGCAAAGGGAAACAACAATATCTACCCACTGGACTACTTTTCTGGCTCATTACCTTGACGGACACTTCCCCCACACCACAGGGTCTTTATCAACAAACATGGACAAGCATGTCTACCTGTCTCTTCGCAAGTTATGAATCATGGTAATTATTCTATTAGATTTAATTAACGTCCCAAAAAATCCTGGAAATGTTAAAGGATGTTGTATGGTAAAGGAAACAACAATCTCTCCCCAACTGGACTACTATTTTGGCCCAATACCTTGATGGACACTTCCCCCACCCACACCACAGAGTCTTTATCAACAAACATGGACAAGCACTTAACAAGTTATGTATGATGGTAATTACATAATTTGTAGCAATTAACATCCCTGAAAACTGGAAAACTTCACTGATAGATTTGATTTAATTATTGTATGGTAAAGGGAAACAACAATCTCTCCCCAACTGGACTACTATTTTGGCCCATTACCGTGATGGACACACACCCCACCCACACAACAGGGTCTTTATCAACAAACATGGACAAGCACTTAACAAGTTATGTATCATGGTAATTACATAATTTGTATCAATTAACGTCCCTCAAACACCTGGAAATGCTAAAGGATGTTGCATGGCAAAGGGAAACAACAATCTCTCCCCTACTGGACTACTTTTCTGGCTCATTACCTTGATGGACATTTCCCCCACCCACACCACAGGGTCTTTATCAACAAACATGGACAAGCATGTCTACCTGTCTCTTCACAAGTTATGTATCATGGTAATTATTAATTTGTTTAAATTAACATCCCTTAAACATCTGGAAATGCTAAAGGACGTTGCATGACAAAGGGAAACAAAAATCTCTCCCCAACTGGACTACTTTTCTGGCTCATCACCCTGATGGACACTTCCCCCACCCACACCACAGAGTCTTTATAATCATCAAACATGGACAAGTATGTCTGCCTGTCTTTTCACAATAGTACCATGGTAATTACATAATGTGTATCTATTAATGTCCCCTAAACACCTGGAAATGATTGAGGATGTTTTAAGGTAGAGAGAACAACAATCTCTCCCACTGGACTACTTTTCTGGCTCATTACCTTGATGGACATTTCCCCCACCCCCACCACAAGGTCTTTATCAACAAACATGGACAAGCATGTCTACCTGTCTCTTCACAAGTTATGTATCAAGGTAATTATTTTATTTTAATTAATCAATGTCCCAAAAAATTCTGGAAATGTTAAAGGATGTTGTATGGTGAAGGAAACAACAATGTCAATCTCTCCCCACTGGACAACTATTCTGGCCCATTATCCTGATGGACACTTCCCCCACCCACACTACAGGGCCTTTATAATCAACAAACATAGACAAGCATGTCTACATATCTCTTTACAAGTAAAGTAGCATGGTAATTACGTAATTTGTTTTAACTAAGGTCCCTTAAACACCTGAAAATGATTGAGGATGTTGCATGGCAAAGGGAAACAAAAATCTCTCCCCAACTGGACTACTTTTCTGGCTCATTACCTTGATGGACACTTCCCCCACCCACATCACAGGGTCTATATCAATAAACATGGATTAGCATGCCTACCTGTTTCTTAACAAGTAATGTATCATGGCAAAATTTTACATAATTAATTTTGTATCAATTAACCCTATCCCAAAATGCATAAAAGATTCTGCAGACGACAAAATTTATGGTCACAAAGGTGAGATTTGTGTGTAATATAGTAGAGAAAATATTGAGCCAAAAGGAGAAAATGCTGATTATCAGCAGTTTCTTCTTTCGCTTCAATATTTTCCCAAACCTATTTCCTTGAGGATGTAAAAACCCAGTCTTGTTTGGGAATGGGTTAAGATCCTTAAAACAGCTTTACTGTTTATAAAGGAGTCAACTAAGTGTATTATGAAAGAGTTTGAGTTTATTGGGGTTTTACGCCGTTTTCAACTACCAGGGTCATATCGCGGCGGCTGGAGCACCTACCCATGGATTCCTGTTGTTTCTCAAACCAGTACTACCACAACACCCTTACCGAGCCTCCAGCTGCTCGCCCACTTAGGTTAACGATTTCAAACCCATTGGTGAGTGACAATTTTGTCAGAAAGGGTATTAGCCGCGGCCGGGTATCGAACCCGGGACCTCTCGAATGAGGGTCCAATGCGCTACCAACTGCGCTAAGGCCGCGGCCAGTATTATGAAAGAATCAAAGGAGCTTTCAAAAATTCAATTCTGGATAAATCATCATGACAGTTTCTAACAGTTTATTTTCATGGGGGCCAAGCAGAGTTAAAACAGCCATTCCATACAGATTAGAAAGCAAAGTTCACATCTGGTAATGTACATTACTGGGCGCTTATCAGCCATATTTTAACAACTGTCAAAACTGCAGTAAACCTTGATGGAATTTCCTCATGTACAATTTCTCATGTAACTTTTTAACCCTTTCACAAACAATGCTTGCATGTTTGTTTTATATTCCTCTGAATGAGAGAGTTTGGGAAAACGTCAGAAAAGCAGAAAATACCAAGTGCCAGCATTTTTTCCCCTTTTCCCTCAAATAAAAGCCATTCCATACAGATATAAGAAAGCGAAGTCAAAACAACAAACAACAAAGAAAACAGGAGGACCGAAAGAAGTCTGAGGCTTACCACTGGTTCGGACAACAAGTAAGAACAAGTAAGAAAACCTCTTTATGTACATTTCTCAAGGCTTATCAGTAATACATGTATTTTAACAACTGTCAAAACAGCAGAAATCTTGATTGATATTCCTCATGTACAATATCTTGAGTATTTTTTCCTTAATATTTCAGGGATTCAGGGATTGTTACAATACAAGTAATTCCTTCATTTTCCATAATGTTTTCCCGAGCAATTGTCTTAGGGGCATCAAAAAGCATCACTGTGTGGAAATGAGTTAAAGCTGACAAAGTGACCCACAAAGAGATCAGCCTAAAGTGTTAATGACGGACACACATAGTCACATAATGACAATCAAGGTTCACAAAAGCTCACCTTTGAGCATGTTGTGCTTATGTGACCTAACAAGTCATTAATTCAGACAGGTGTCATTTGTATGTTTTTTATACACAGACTGAAAACCTTGGTCAGACGGGGCCCAACAGAGCAGGTATAACAGTTATGTTCATGTTTATATTCAACTGATCTGATATCAAGAAGTGTGAGCCATTTGAAGAAGATCTTAATAATAAATTGTACTTTTAGCTATTGACTCTCATAATATTAGTATTGTGAGAGTCAATAGCTAAAAGTACAGTTTATGTCTAAATGTTTGTGGTCAGACTATATATGTACAGCTGTGAGAAATGCTGGGAACACAAAGTAAGTATACCAGCTACCACAATACAACTGAATCCAACCAACCAAACAAGAGTTTGAGTTTATTGGGGTTTTACGCCGTTTTCAACTACCAGGGTCATATCGCGGCAGCTGGAGCACCTACCCATGGATTCCTGTTGTTTCTCAAACCAGTACTACCACAACACCCTTACCGAGCCTCCAGCTGCTCGCCCACATAGGTTAACGATTTCAAACCCATTGATGGGTGACAATTTTGTCAGAAAGGGTATTAGCCGCGGCCGGGTATCGAACCCAGGACCTCTCGTATGAGGGTCAGATGCGCTGCCAACTGCGCTAAGGCCGCGGCCCAAACCAAACAAGAATTAAGCACCAAGTTTCCAAGACCATTTTGATATGGTTCCTTATAATGTGTAAGTGCATACCAATCATAAGAGGCTTTTAAGAATTAATTTGTTTTATTGCTCTGATATATTACACATTCTGAATTACATCATGGGAAAGAAGGAAACAATCATGCTCAACCCATTACCGGACAGCAAAAATTTAGACTTCTCCATTTTGAAAACTTGTGTAAGCAACAAAATGGATACTCTCCATTGCCGAGGTCTATTGAATAAACCATCAAATATGACCTCTGCAATTTTCGGTACGCCAACAGCCTATTTGGTCGTCATAATCTAATTATAGCACACCATTTGAATTATCGAGTCAAAATCATTCAGCTTTATCTTGCATGATCATTACGTATACATTATGTCGCTTCTATTTTTGGCTGAAGCCGGTAACATTTGAATTATCGAATCAAAATCATTCAGCTTGATCTGGTTTGATTACGTATACATTACGTCGCTTCTATTTTTGGCTGAAGCCGGTAATTTGAAGCGTCAGCCAATGAAAGCTTGTATCAGCTTTTTAAATTGTTTTGTTGTGTACGATTAGATACTGAAATCCCGCCAAGGCCCCGAGATTAGACGTGAAATGACCCCGCGAGAACAGAGCTCATTCTATCGAAATGGAATGTAGAGATAATGTGCTCTGTTCATAAGAGAGTACAAAATGGATGAAGCTGAAGAAAAGATTTATGGATATAATACAGCCAAGAAAATATTGAGATTAAAGGAGAAAATGATGGTTATCAGGCTATCAGCATTCACTTCTTTTGTCTCGATGTTTACCTTAATCTTTTCAAATAGGTACATCAAAACACGGTCTTGTTTGGGAAAGGGTTAAAGAGATGTTTCTTTACATTCAGGCTAGAAAAATACAAAATTTCTCAACAATATTTCAAGACAAAATCATGTGTACTATTTCTAATTTTACCAGCCTTTAATTAGTCTTCACATTTAATAAACATTTATAAGAACAGGAAGTGGAAACTTCCTTAATTGGTCACATCCCTTCCTGTTTTCTTGGTTTTACTTGGTATAAAAAAAATACATGTAACCACACAACATAGAACCATTGATTATTTGTTCGGCCGGTTGAAAATGCATTGCATGGGCACTTACAATGGCAATAAATTTTGGGCTAAAAATCTCGTAACTATGGCTTGAGTCAAGCCGTACTAACTAGATTTTATAACAACACCCACGAAATACTATTTGTAAAATTATGTCACGATTTATTTTATAATATCGTTCCCTATTCTTTTCACTACATTAAATAAAACGAGAGCCATCAGAGACAGACAATGCTCCCCGAATAAGGCATTGTCACAATAAATATATGCCATGCAGAGCTAATGTAAAGCTAACAAATGTTAAGCCCCCTTTTTCCATGACATATTTTGTATACGCAAATTTTAAATAGTTTATTGTCAAGGGCATCTGATTTGCTACTCAAATATGAAATTTCATCAAATTCTGACCATTAGACTAGGAAAAATTAGAGAAAAACTGTATTTAACCTTAAGTCACCTTTTCCCATGACGAGGCCTCAAATTCAAAAACCGGGAAAAGTACATCGGCATTTTGTCATAGGGAGTTCACATGGAAAGTTTCATTTGATTTGGCCCAAGGGTTATGGAGAAATCGCTTCGGACGGACGGACGGAATGACGGACGGACGGACAGACAAAGCGGCGACTATATGCTCTCCCTTCCGGGAGCATAATAAATTAAATTATCGATGGCTCAGCGCGAAACAGTTGTAACTGCCTATATGTTTATAGGCAGTTAAAACTGTTTCATGCTGAGCCATCAATTTGTGACCTGCCCTAGTTGTTGCATATTTTCAATGAAAGCCGAGAAAAGCATCCTATCATATTGGCATCTGTCAGAGATTATCATTACAAAACAAAATCAGGAAAAAAATATCAAGATTTTTGCAGGGAAGTTAAATTCCTTTCTCTTTTTGTCTCTGGGAATCTATAGTTTGTTGGAGTATAGCCAAAATCTTGTTTTGTATAAAATTTCAAGAATAATTTAAATTTTCTGTGCTGAAAGACGTGGCTGAAAAAGAGGCATAACTGATTAACTCAACAAAATATATCCGGTTTTTCAAATATCTAAGTTTTGTCAATCAATCAGATTCAAAAGCTTTGCTCATTTTTTTCTGTTGACAGTTCTGGTGTGTTTGTAAACCATCTTTAACAAGCATTCTGAAGTATTGCAAAACAATACCAAGTCCCCTACCGGCTTTATATATGTGTTTAGAAAAAGAAGCCCAAAAAAATTCGAAGTCCAGCATCCGTATCTTCCTCAAAAATCACTGGACCGGAACGAAACTCAACCTTGTTCTGTAACTTATCAATGCGGGTCTACATACCAAAAATCAGCTCAATAGCTGCAAGTACTAAGAAAAAAAGTCTGGAAAACTGTAATTTCCCAGTAATTTTCTAAGTCCAGCATCCATATCTTACTCAAAAATCACTGGACAGGAACGAAACTCAAACTTGTTCTGTAACTCATCAATGCGGGTCTACATACCAAAAATCAGCTCAATAGCTACCCACGTTTAGAAAAAAAGTCTGGAAAACTAATTCACCGGACTGACGGACAGACGGACAGACGGACTGACGGACGGACAGACGGACGGACGGACTGACTGACGGACAGAGTGCAAACCTAAAGTCCCCTTCGGCTTCGCCGGTAGGGGACTAATAAATTAGGGGGGTCAGGGGGGCAAATGTTTAACTTTAAGTAAACGGAACCTGACTGAGCGTAGCGTTGCTAGGGGGTCTTCGCGGGGCATGCCCCCCCCCCCCCCCCCCCCCAATAAAATTTTGAATTCTAGGAAGCCATTATGCTGCCCCCCCTTTAAATTAGGGGGGCTAGCCCTCCTTCCCCCTCTTCCTTCGCCAGTGATAAGCTTTCAAACTGAAACACTGATTAAATTCCTGTAAGACAAAGTGATGAATTTACTTTGCTTGATGGTGTTGAAAACTGCATTAATTTTAGCCCGTGTTGTGAATGTCAACTACTTTCATGGAGTTACAGTACAGACAGACAATGGAAAGACATGAAGACAGGGGAAAAGAAAATACATTCCCATCTTTCAAATTATATTTCGCTATTTTGGCAGCGTAATAGCTTTTTTCAGTTCTATGAAACTTGATCAGGTCTCTTTATCATGGCACTGATTCTCAAAAGCAAATGAACATTTTGTGTCTTAGCCAAAACATGATTACTATAATATATTAACCCTTTACGTAATGCCCAAAATTTGGACTGGACCAGTTAGAAAAATACCGCAGACAACAAAATAGATGTAAATAAAGATAAGATCTGCATGTTATAATGCATAAAAATATTGAGACAAAAGGAGAAAATGCTGATTACCAAAATTTTCTTCTATTGCCTAAATGTTTTTCCCAAGTTTTTCCTATCACAGACATCAATATCAAGGTCTTGATTGGGAAAGGTAACTGCATTGTTGTGTTTTTCTACATGGGCCTATAGCAAACATTGTTTCTGTGTCCTGAATTTTTTCTATCAAAGTTTTTGCAATTTTCTACAGCCAATCATGATTAGAATGTCACCGAGCCACTTCCACCCCCTAGATCGTTTGATCACAGGCAAAGGATTTTTTTTTTTTGGCTTTATATGTATGAACATATGACTTCATCAGCCCAAAACATATGTTGTAACAAATTACATAAACCAGATACAAATATTTTGTTAGTTCTACAGAACACCACATCCTCAATAATTCATCATTAATCCTTTCTGAAATGACACAATATTACTGTGGTTCAATTTGGAAGCTGATACAGACAACAAATTAGATGTTGATAAGGATAGAAGATGTGCCGATATATGAGAGAAAATATTGAAGCAAAAAGAGAAAATGCTGCTTATCAGCATTCTCTTCTTTTGCCTCAATGTTTATCTTCGTCATTTCTACTAGGGAAGTCAAAACAAGATCTTAACTCTTTCCCAAACAAGACCAGCTTTTGACGTCCCTAATAGAAATGGCTTGGGAAAACATTGAGACAAAAGAAGAAACTGCTGATAACCAGCAGTTTCTCCATTTGTCTCAATATTTTATATGCTATATTTTACATAAATCCAATGGATTTCAATCTTAATTGCGTAGTCAGCAGTATCTTTCAAATTGGACCACCCTTAAATTTTGTCGTTTGAGAAAGGGTTAATCCATTACAAAGCAGAACCCTTTCCCAAATGACAACAACATGTAAGACTGGTCTAAGTTGAAAGGTACTGTAGATGACAAGATAAATGTAACAAGGGGGAGACAATTTTTAATTGTATTACATGGTATCGTATGAAAATCAAACTGACAAAAGAATCTACAACATTTTCTCCTTTTCCCTCATTCAATATTTCTGTTATTAATTGCATGATTGTACAGAAGTTCTTTATCATCAAAGCTCCATTCTTTTTTTTTTTGTCTGTAGCAGCTTTCCAATGGATTGAGTTAAAGACTTCCTGTTTTGGATAGGGTTAACAATAAGTGTGATAAGAATCAAATATAATTGGCATATTAATTATAGCAAGATCTAATCATCTGTCCACCAATTGTTTAATTAAATTGTCTCATAAAATCTATCAGAATATGAAACTTGAACGTATTTGAACAAACACCTTTAACTAAAACAATGATTCAAGGAAAAAAAAGTATTGATCAATGGAGAAAATTGCAGATTAAAAAAAATCATTTTGAACAGTGCAAAAACCTTTTGAAAACAATAACATGTTTAACCCTGTCCCAAACAAGACCTGGTTTTGACGTCCCTATTAAAAAAGGCTTGGGAAAACATTGAAACAAAAGAAGAAACTGCTGATAACCAGCAGTTTCTCCTTTTGTCTCAATTTTTTCAGTGCCATATTTTACACTATTCCTATCTTTAATAACATCCGTTTTGTCTTTTGTGGCAGTTTTTGAAATGGATTACCCTGAAATTTTGACGTTTGGGAGAGGGTTAACTTCAGAAAGACAACTTTTGAAAACACTGACATAGAAGCATTTTCCCCTTTACCAGAATGTTTTCCAAGCTATAAAATTCAAACATCAATTCCTAATCAGCAACATCTTTGAATTTGGACAGGGCTATTTTTTTGTCGTCCAATAAAGGGTTAAAAAACATAATAACAAATAATACTCACTAAGGATCAAAGTGCCTCATAAAATCCCCCTGTTCAACAACATCCCTATGGTTGTTAGCTTTGTCCATACACCAGTCATCAAATTCACAAATGATGTATTACACAGATTTCACTTGTCAATCAAACAAACCATTATTATGAATAATAAACACAAATCAAGCACGGCCAAAGGAGTTAAAGACCATCACAAGAGAAATTTTTCACCTGTATCTATTTCTCACCTATGCATCACACTGCACAAATTTCGCACAAAAAAATATGGGAGATAGAAAATTTCTCACAAAAAATAAGCACAAAGCGATTGCCCCAAAACTTTCACTGGTGAGAAAATATATGGTTCAGCTCAGAGGCAGTAAATGAGTGATGATGTATCGGCCCAAAACGTGATGAATCACCCTACCACTGCTCTTTATACTATAGCCTACTCATGTACTGTACAGATCTTTTTTGTTTCAAGTTATTTGTAATATTGAGTAGCAAAATAAGAATAAATACAAATGAGCCAGGATCTGGAAAAACGTCCCTTAAGGCTTTTGAGCCCAACATAGATCCAGATCAGCCTGTGCATACGCACAGTCTGATCAGGATCCATGTTATTCTCTAATAGCTTCTTTGTGACCTATAGCAATGGTTAAAGAGCAACATGGTTTTCTACCGGTCTGCATTTAGGCACAGCCTGACCTTGAAATCTAGCTGTCTCAAATGCTTTAACGTTTTTCCAGATTCCGGCACAAATATTTTTCTGATATTTAGTTATAAAGGCACTTAAAATGAGAACCGATATGTACTTATTGTATACACTGCAATATTTAAGAGCAATAATAATATACTGAGTCAATTTTCTTTTTTGTATACTCATGGGAAAAAGAAAACCAATCATTTATGTACTGTGGCAATATAAAATTGTATCACTAAACTATAAAATAGAGTATTACTGTACTCCTACATTATCTATAAGTTTCGACCTCACTTTCGCATTATTTTCCTCAGACAGTCATTTCAATAGGGTTCAATTTTATCAAATAAACTGAGACGTATTGACGGACAAACAATAGTATTTCGTTGATGTTATTCTAGCACCCTGCAACTGCATCTTCATTGAAGCTTTAGTCACGAGATTTTATAACAACACCAACAGTTTATCGAAGCATAACTGTAAACCCAGTACTGTCTTTAGCATAAAATTCATTGCTTTTAATGGACTTTGCCGAAGAAGATAAAGTTGTCCCTCTTAGTGCACTTAACCCTTTCCCAAACAAGACCTGGTTTTGACGTCCCCAAAGGGCTTGGGAAAACATTGAGACAAAAGAAGAAACTGCTGATAACCAGCAGTTTCTCCTTTTGTCTCAATATTTTCTGTGCTTTGATGTACACAAATCCCTTCCTTTTTAACATCAAATTTGTCCTCTTAAGAAGCTTTTGAATAGGGCCACCCAAACATTTTGTCGTTTGGGAAAGGGTTAATCATTGATTATGTTCGAACATGCTGCAACAACAGCTGTAGTTAGGACATTTTCTAACGTAATCAATGATATCCTCTTTACATCAGTAAACATGCACATTGATTATTGTTCTGAGTATAAGCTGTTGTACATTGTTGTTGTCTTTATTATGTCATAAATGACTCATAATGATAAATGATAAACAATCATTTCCACCATCAATTTGTTCATATATCCGTATTATGTTATTTCTTCTGACACATGAATAACAACACTCACTATCACCTTACAACACAAACAAAAGAATAAGAATCATCATTATCGTTAACAGTTTACCAAACATTGACAAGTACACATGCACATTGATTATTGTTTAGCATAAGCTGCTGTACATTATTGTTGTCTTTATTATGCTATAAATGACTCATAATGATTAACAATCATTTACCCCATCAATCTGTTAGACTAACCATATTATGTTGTTATTTCTCCTACACATGTATAACAACACTATTCCTATCACCTTACAACACAAACAACAGAATAAGAATTATCATTAACAGTTTCCCGAACATGATTTACAAGTAAACATGCACATTTATTATTTCTGAGTATAAGCTGTTGTACATTGTTGTCTTTATTATGCCATAAATGACTCATAATGATAAATAAGCATTTCCACCATCAGTCAGTTGACCTATAGCTCACTATAAGGGACCTGGCATAGCATCTCTAACTAATAGCTAGAGATGCACTGCCAGTCCATTTATTCTGTAGTGAGCTATAAACTATGTCGTACCAAATGGGTCAAAAGTCTATTTAGAGCGTGCACGCATAAAATATACGCGTCGACGCGTAAATTTTATGCGTCGACGCGTATATTTACGCGTCGACACATAAAATTTACGCGAGCAGTTGAAAATTTATGCGTCGACGCGTAAATTTTCAACTGCTCGCGTAAATATACGCGTCGACGCGTATTTTATCTGTTAACCAATCAGGTCCTTCGTTTCATCCATAAATTTTATGGTATAAAGGGAAAGGTTTGTAACCGCCTCTCCCATTGGCCAGCCTCGGTTTCACATTTTTCACTACTGCTCGCGTAAAATTTACGCGTCGACGCATATATTTTCAACTGCTCGCATAAATTTTATGCGTCGACGCGTAAATATACGCGTCGACGCATAAAATTTATGCGTCGACGCGTATATTTTATGCGTACACGCTCTTTCTAGACTTTTGACCCATTCAGTACGTCATAATAAACATTATGTTATTCCTCCTACCACAACAACACTATTCCTATTGTCTTACAATACAAACCATAGAATAAAATTGAGAATTATCATTAACAGTTTACCAAACATTGACAAGTACACATGCACATTGATTATTGTTCTGAGTATAAGCTGTTGTTCATTATTGTCTTTATTATGCCATAAATGACTCATAATGATAAACAATAAACAATCATTTCCACCATCAATCTGTTTGCCTAACCGTATGTTATTCCTCCTAACACATGTATATAACAACAGTATTCTTATCATCTTACATCACAAACAACACAATAAGCATTGTCAGTACCATTATCACACTGCAGAGAATCATGTGACATAATAATTTCAGAAAATTGTCAATAATTTTGTTAATATACGACCAATTTGAATTCTGTTTGAAGCTGAGAAGATGAAAAAGTTCTTGGAAATAGCTGGATGTGGTAGATCTTTTGAAAATCATCTGATAAAAAACTTATTGATGATCAACCAAAATTTTGGTTGATCATCAATAACTTTTTATCAGCTGATATTTTAGAAGATCCGTCACATTCAGCAAATCCCTAACATTTCCACGCCTTTTCTGCTTCAAATCTTTTTCATCCGTCATATATTATTGCATTATTGAAACATATTGAAAATGTGTCAAGTGATTCCCCACCAGTAACATTATCATCAAGTATCCTCTTTCCATCATTACTCTTACTATCAATTATAATCCATCATCAGCGCCATCTTATTGATAATCATTTTTATGTCAATATATTCATTAAAATCATCATCTGACGCTATCTATCTCAAAGTTGTTGTTGTTGTCGTAGTCGTCTTCATCATCATCATCATCATCATCATCATCATCATCATCATCATCATCATCATCATCATCATCATCATCATCATGATCATCATGATCATCATCATCAAAGATCCCAATAACCAATTTCATCGTGATACTAAATCTGGCTGTCAAAGTTATTAAACTTTTTTAAAAGTCACAAACCACAAAGGAAACACAAATACTCTAGGAAAAAAAACACACACTAAGCTCACTTTTCATTTTCTAAATAAATAATAAGACACCTAATTGATCAGGGTGTTAAAAACATAATCCCCATAAATTCATCAGTACAATATCCAACAATATTTTATGCAACTGTCTGCATTTTTGCCGTCATGGCAGGGCAACGGATATGAGAAGGTCTTCACAATCTAAATTTGTTATTTCAAAACTAAACCCTATGTTGTGGGTACTCAATTGAATCGTCTCAAATGAGTACCCACAACATAGTGTTCCATTGACAATACATGATATCTACACGACAAAAAAGGACTATCGTCCAATATCCGAAGTTTTGCACGAGAACAAACGATTGAACAAGGCAGAGACTGGTATTGATTTCGGCACAAATAATATCCAATACAGAACCCACGTCTTGGAAATATCTCAATGATATTTGACAATTTTGTTTATTCAGAACAGACTCTCTTGAATTTATTTACATTTTTTCTCCGAAGATGATTTTTGAGAAACTTCTCCATACAATTTCATAGGAAGGAGATTATTTGATTATTTTTAGTTCATCAATCATCAGGAAACAAAATCTAGGACCGTTCTATTTCAAAACTTGACACAAAATTATACAGACAAACTCCTATTTTTTTCCACCAAAAACATTTTGAAAGAAAGCGTAAAAGACATTTATAGAAAGATTGTATCTATTCAATCATCAGAAAAAAAGTCTTTTGAATTCAACCCTTGTCTAAACAAGACATGATTTTGCCACTTCAATAAAGACAGCCCCACAAACCATTGAGACAAAAAAAGGAAATGCTGATATTTTCTGTGATTAAACAATAATCCTTTGTTTATCATTTATCAACATCCATTTTGTTGTCTCCCACAATGCTTTCTACCAAAAGATACCAAAATATGTAAAATTTCTTTCACTTTGCAACATCTCTGATTTGAACTAGAAAGTTTGTCCTTGTAACGGTTTTCTCTTTTTTGATCCCTGTGTAAGGTAGTCTACCCCTAATGAGATTCGGGTAACGTCGGAATTATTCGGGCAACGCCGAAAACATTCGGCAGTGGAACTTTCCACTGCCAAACATTACAACAGCGCCCGGATAAGTTCGGATATGTAACGAAAACTCGAAAAAAGCTTTTATGAATCTCAAAATGGCCACATTACAGGTTTTCTACCTTAACGATGACATTAAATTGTGATTCACACAACAAAATCGGTTACATCCCAGTTGGTCTAATCCCATTTCGTCTAATATATAAAAATATTGGATTAGACGAAAAATTCCCATTTCGTCTAATACTTTTTTAGACCTTGTTTCGTGTCCTAAAAATCTGAAATAAAAAGACATTATTGAACAATATAGATCTAGAGGCCTAATACATGCATAAATAAATACATATTAGACAAACTGAGAAAATATTTTAGAAGAAAAGCAAATTCCTTGAAATAAGGATTTTAGACGAAATGGGAAATTTGAATTTTAGACCAAATGGGATTAGACCAACTGGGGTGTCCCCACAAAATCAATGATACCAAATTGGGGAAGGAGGTGTGACTTAAAGCGTGATAAGTACTGACAGGAAAGAAGATGCTGGTAACCAGCATTTTCTTCTTTTCTCCAATTTAGCCCCTCCAACTTTCAGACACTGGCCCGGACACAGGCTTTAGCCCCCAACCCCAATATTAAATCATTTCTTACGGGCCTGTAAGCAATCTACTAAAATCATGTTCTATGTGGGTGTAAACTGTCTAAAGGAAGGCATTATCTGTGTGTAGAAAGGGTGTTTCCTCTTGGATGCTGCAACTTTATGTTAAATATTCTCCAGATGTCACAAAAAACAACAGCTCTAACACCCTTCACTAAAATACAAGACTTTCTATTTGAAAGATGTTTGCTGTATGATTTTTCATGATTTGGCAGAAATACAAACTAATTCACAATGAAATCGTACGAGCCGTTTTGGAGAAGATTTTTATAGATTCTTTGAAAATTTATTTTATTTAACCCATTTCCAAACAGCAAATTCATATGGCGATCCACTTCAAAAACTGCCACAAATAACAAAATGGAAGTTATTAAAGACAGAATTTGTGTAAAATATGACATAGAAAATATTGAGACAAAGGGAGAAACTGCTGGTTATCAGCAGTTTCTTCCTTTGTTTCAATGTTTTCCAAAGTCTTTTCTTTTAGGCATTTGAGGGAATTTGGAAGAGGTTCATGCAAGGAAGATTCCTGTGAAGTTTGATTGAAATTGGCCTAGTAGTTTTTCAGAAGATGTTTAAAGAAAAAGTTGACGCATACAAGTCATGTATGCATGCACGACAGACACAGGGCCATGACATAAGCCCCGCTAGCCTTCGACCAGTGGAGCTAAAAACAACCTGATCTCCTTTTCCATCAATATCTTTTAATAGGTTTCTATTTCAGGACAACTTAAAACATTATTGTATGGCACTGGGTTTACATAATTTTCCCACGCTCATGCAGGCATACCTCATTTTCTCCAGCCTGAACAACTCATCAGCTTTTACAAATGAGCTGAAAATTGAGTCACCCAGGAAACCTCATGATGAATATTTTATCTCTCCAGATCTCATAACATGATGTATATCTATAACGGTATGTTCATGTAGAACCACTTTTAGCTTCGTTGTTGATAAAAATATTACACTCTTTGTTCGGGGTTAATATGTCTCATACCTTTCCCAAAAGATGCTCATATTATCAATGACTGTATACTTTCATAACCCCAATTGATTCATAACCCCAATTGAAAGGGCTTAGGAAATCATTGAGGCAAAAGATGAAAATGAATTATGATGGTAACAGCATTTTCTCCTTTTCCTCAATATTTTCGGTACTACATTTTACACAAATCTTATCTTTATCAAACCCATTTTGTTGTCTGTAGGCCTAATAGCCTTTGTATTGAACCATTTACCTAAAAGTCTGTTAATTGGGAAAGAGATAAACCTTTCCAAAGAGAGAAATTGTAGACAAGACCAATTTGAAAGGAGTTGTAGACAAAAAATAATTACCGTAATTATTCTAATAAATTTAAGTTGTCCCATCAAAAACTACTCTACAAACTTGAGCACTATGGAATAAAAGGCAACACTCTAAATTGGCTAAAGACCTTCCTCACAGAAAGAACAATGAGAACAGTAGTAGAAGGAGAGTACTCACAATCAGTACCGGTCGAATCAGGAGTACCGCAGGGAACAGTACTCGGGCCGCTGTTATTTCTCTGCCACATAAATGACCTTCCGGAAAGAGTTAAATCCAATGTATGCTTTTTTGCTGACGACTGCCTACTTTACAGAACGATCAACTCCTACAAAGACCAACTAGCTCTGCAAGAAGACCTCAAAAACCTGGAAGAATGGGCAAAAGACTGGGGAATAAAATTTAATGCTAAGAAATGCTACATTCTAAGCCTTAAGAAAAAACTATCAAAGTTCTACACTCTAAACAACCATATCTTAGAAGAAGTTGAAAGCAATCCTTACCTTGGCCTACAAAATTTAATATCTTCTGACCTGAAATGGGCTACTCACATAAATAGAGTCACAAAGAAAGCCAGCTCAACCCTCGGATTCCTCCGCAGAAACCTAAAACACTGCACCGAAAACTGCAAAAAAGTCGCATATATTTCAATGGTAAGATCACTAATGGACTATGGCTCAATCATCTGGGATCCATATCTACAAAAAGACATAGACAGCCTAGAAAGAATACAACATCGAGCCATAAGATTTATCAAAAATGATTACAGATCAAGAGAAGAAGGATGCATTACGAGGATGGCCAAAGAATTAGACCTACCCAGCTTAGAATCAAGAAGGAAGACCCAGAGACTCATTATGATGTTTAAGGTGGTTGAGGGGTTGGTCCCGGGGCTACCACCAACTCATTTCATGAGAGCTACTAGACCTACGCGTAAAATAAAACTAAAAACATACCAGGACTGTGAAACAAATAACGTTCTCAGCTCACAGGTCAAACAAAATTCAAAGAGTTTCGAAACCATACATGCAAACACAAACCATATAAGAATATAAGAACTCATTCTTTGTGCAAACGATCCTCAATTGGAATAAACTAGAAGAGGACGTAATAGATTCCAAGAACGTTGAGGCTTTCAAGACAGCACTCGACAGATCCAGCCAGTAACACCACCGCACTCCCTCACCGTTGCATAAAAGCCAGAAGTGGATACTGCAACGTAAAAGATACAGACAAATGCTTGGGCGTTTATTAGAAAAGTGCTTGATCATGGACTCAAAGTTGATCATGTAAAAATTTGCAAAGTTTTGTTACAAAGACTGTAAAATACTATTTTTTGGATAAAATTCCTTCATTGTAAACAGATTTGGGGACAGGAAATCCTCTTTTTCATTGCTTTTGAAAGTGATCTTTGTTTATGGCTTACATTATTTTAATCCGCAATCAGGGGATGGGCGTTTATTAGAATCACCCTTTCCCGCTTAAATTGTGCTTGAAATATGCATATTTTCAGCTGAGATTTTTGGGATGGGCGTTTATTAGAATATGGGCGTTTATAAGAATAATTACGGTACAAATTAATTGTAAGCAAAAACATTTATTTGACATAAAACAGGACAATGCTGGTATTTTCTCCTTTTCTCTGAATGTTTTCCAAAACCTTTCTTCAATGCAAAAATATTGAAGGAAAAGAATAAACTGCTAATAATCAGTAATTTCTCCTTTTCTCTTAATATTTTCTATCCTATGACACTTTTGATATGAATTATTTTGCCTTCTGAAAATTTTTCATATATATGGGCCATTCTACAAAAATTGGGCAAATTGCAGTCGCAAAAACTTCAAATTCAGCTTTTAAGCTAGTATATTATTTTTATATTACTACCTTCAATAAACTTCCTGGAACCCATTCCTGCAATTTGCAAAGATAACATTCACTTACTTACGCAGATATTTTAGTTTGAACTTTGCGACCGACATCAATTTTTCACTACCGTAACGAATTTGTAAAGTGGCACAATGTCCCTTTCTGTGATCCGATTAACATGTAGCCTTTGCATACTATTAGAACGTTTTTCATTTAAACATAATTTCGATGCACTGGTGTTTCTTGTATTTTTCCTATAGAAATAAGTCTTTGTTTTTTCCAATACCGGCGAAAACTACTTATATTGATAATTGAGAGAGACACTACAAATTCAGTCATCCACAGATTTCAAAAATCATTTTGCAGTCTGAATAGGCACAATTTGTATTTTTCATTGCATGTATTTACTCCTATATGTGAATGACAGCTTTACTGTTAAACCTCAATTGTCACAGTGTTACGGTAGGGAAGTTGGTGTTACGGTAGGGAATGAAATATCAGAATTCGAAAATTTGAGATGTGAATAAAACTGGACAGAGTGTCTGAAAAAACTATGCCACAAAGTCACCTGAAAAATCATGTTGTAGACATCCTGTTTACTCTTCAAAAAACAGTTAAATCATGCATATTCTCTTTGTTTTGCTGTTCTAAACATGTCAAAAATGTATGTTGCTACTTTTTCACTACCGTAACACTACATTCCTTACCGTAACACTAAAATCGTTGAGCCATATCTCCTAAATTATACATGATAGCAACTTGAAATTTCTTGCATTTGTAGGTTGCATATCGGAGAAATGCAGTAAACAAGAACCAATAATCAGAGACCCTTACTTATTAAGTTATTGTCCGTTTTTATTTCCAAAATAGCTCAGACTTTATTTGCAGTTTTCTCATTGACCAATGCAAGTCTTGCTTTGAAATTGTGCAATCATATGTATGAGACGATCACACAAAGTTTTGTACTAAGTTCCATAACTCTACCATTTGTTTCAACAGAGTTATGTCACTTTTCTACTTCCAATTTTACTACGGTAACGAAGAATTCACTACCGTAACGAAGTTTGTATCTCAACAACCCCTGATGTCATTGTTTTGAAACTTTGCAAATGTGTGTTGGATCACAAAACAATGTTACAGATCAAGTCCCAGAACTCTGACAATTACAGAACCAGAATTATATCTGGTTTTGTCTTGAAATTTCACTACCGTAACAAAGAGTTCTCTTCCGTAACGATAAGAAAATGTTACGGTAGTGAAGATTATCGTTACGGTAGTGAACGTTACGGTAGTGAAAATCCATCGAAAATTCGCCGATTTCAAGGATTAGCAGCCTTTTACTTGGACAACTGTTATAGTCATTGGAAACTGGACCGTTTATTGATTCTTGTGATGGTGAAAACTGTCATTTACTTGTGTGTATTCGCTTCATAAATGGCGTTACGGTAGTGAACACGCAAAAGTATACGGGTGAAAAATTTTGCATTCAAATTCTATTTTCTCAGTTATCACACAAAATTTTTGGGATGTTTTTTCGCCATGACAAGGCCAAGTACTATGTCTACATATTACTTTTAAATTCATTGCTTAAATCACATGCAAAGTGTGTTTTATTTTCAATTTCGGTTCGCGTGACGGTAGTGAACTGAAAACAATGGGACAACTTTCAAAGCGTGAAAAAATCAACAAACTTACAGAAATTGACACTTATTTTATATGCTATTCATGCCTTTTTATTCGCTCTTTTTAAGACAATATTTATTTTACGATTTCTTTAATGTTCAAGACAAGAAAACAGTGCCTTGATCAGCGTAATTGGAGGTTGGGACATAGGGTTTTATGCCACTCAATGACATATCTTCATCAGAAAAAGCATCTAAATGAAAGCAAAAATGTTTTTGTTTCATTTCAAAGTATGTAGAATTGGATGATGCGTATATAGATCAATTTTCCAGAATCATATTGCATGTAATTGTCTATTAATTCAATTTCAAAGTTGTGGGACACGTTTTTCCCAATTTCTGTAGAATGGCCCATATCTAAAAACTTCAAAAAAGTCTAAATTTTTGCAGATTAGGAACGCCTAGGGTTAATCAAAAAAGCAAGACTTTTCAAGGTAGAAGCTAAAGCAGCTTATGCAATTTGCATGAAGGCCTCGAGATTACAAGGTAAAATGGAAAACATCCACAGAAAAGGAAAAATGTTGTTCATCGGCATTTTCTTCTTTTTTCTCAATGCTTTACAAACTTTTCTTGATTTGGGACATCAAAACCAGGACTTAAGTGGGAAAGGGTTAAACTGTCTCCTTTTGTCCACGATGTTTTTCAGCTTGTAATCACATAGAAACTTTGCAATGTAACCGAAACCTTTTTGAATTTTGATCTGGGTTTCACAAACCAATACTCATCATCAAGTTTGTGGCTACGATATCGCAGCTAGTAATCACAATATCCAATAAACATTAAACTCAAAAAAAGAAGTACAAAAGTACAAAATGTACAAAAGTTTACTGCCAGATTGATGAAAATTTCATTGAAATTGCAGCACTCTTGGTACTTTGATGAAAGTGTATATTCACAGTTTTAAGAAATATCTTTGTTTGAGAAAATAATGTAAAAATAAAATAATACTCACATGATACTTTCTACCATAGTTTACATGATTATTGGTGACAAAACAGCTGACACTATCAAATATTTGTAGGAAACCGTTTTTATTTTGCACCTGACAACAGTTCTTGAAGGAGTATTCGAGTTAAAACCTAAGTGTATTTTGTCCATTTAATCATCTATCAAAGTTGGAAATCAAAGAACATACAATTATGAATTATGTACAAAATAGACTATAAAGCTCTTTTATGCTTATCATACGCTTCTTTTCCTATTTTTCATTTATGTCTTATTTACAATGTTTGCTGTCAACTTTCATAATAGGCTATGTAGTTGAACTCAACCTAAATATCCAAGATGGCAGCCTCCATGAGATCTATCACGTTTCTTAGAAATTCTGCGGTTTGCAACAGTTTATGGCGGCATAATTGCTCTAATTTTTCCAAGATTACTTCAGTTACACAATTTAGGGCTCGTTTTCAACAAAGCAATGGTGGGTACAGTTCTTTGGACTTTTGTAATTGGTTTTCGCGTCCATTAACTTTATTTCATTCGCCCTTGACTGTTTTTACCGTTCGCCTGGCTTCTCCTGTGTCATGTCAGCGGCTGACATATTCTTTAATTTGTTACACTAATGCATAAAACTCAAACAATGGCGTCAACTGGACCTATTTGTACTGAACAGGTTGTTGCCCAATCAGGCAATCTTGCTCAATATGACAATAGCGAAATTAGGATTCTCCTATCTTCTGTACAGGTCTGTGCGTACAAGTACCAATCTATTCCCTACAACAAACAAGATGTTACTGTGCAGAGGCAGAAAAACAAGACGAGGAAGAATATCACAACATCATCAAGGACACTGAAAAATCTAAAGGTAATTTCTACTCTAAGGAAAACCGCTAAGTGTTAGTCACAGTTACTGTATGATTCATAGTCGCTATATTCAATACCTAACTTTTTTTCATTGTCTATTTTACAGTGATTGGGAAAGAATTTTTTGCAATGGGACAATGTCCCCACGGTTAGGAAATTCAATGTGACATTTTGAAAATCAATGTGACAATGTTAAATCACAGCTTACTGGGTTCATTTCTTTAACTTATATAATATATTATGATGAATAGTATAATATCCAGTCTCACAAAACAACATGTATCTCAAGTTAAATGTTTCTAGTAATGACAAAGGCTTAAAGTGACATTTCAGATTTTTTTTTGTCATAAATTTTACTTTTATTTAATCTGAAAGAGCATATTTCCTTATGAAAATTCTGAAAATTTCAAGCCAAAATATTGCACCGTTTACGAGAAAATTATATTTTTGTGTTAAAATTGAACAAATTGTTGTGGACAACAGTTCGGATTTATATGCAATTTATCGATTATGTCTTTACTTTAAATGCGTGTATCTCGCTTATTGGCAACAGCTTCAAAAAACTAATAGTATTTATACTCATTAGAATAACCCATATTGGCATCAAGACATACTTTAAAAAAATGAAATTGGAATGAAATGTCCCTTTAAGCTAATGATAAAGAAACATGCTTTGCACTTTTTTCTCGGGATCGAAAATTGAAAGGGACATGGGCGCACTCGATAGGAAAAACAATGTGACATTTTGAATTTTAATGTGACTATGGCGCATGGCGCAAGCCTTTCCCAGTCACTGATTTTAGCAAAATATTGTATTTGCTGTAGGCCTTTTTACAATAGTCAAGTTTTAAAAAGATTTCCTTGAAATGTAAAAAACTGTTGAATTTTATGATTTCATATATAGGCTCTAAGATATCTTTGGCTAGTCAACTCCTTAAATGATGTATCATTTCAGAGCTCCAGATAATTTTTTGAGGGAATGAGTATTTACCCCAGGCCCTCAGAATTTTTTCCTATGCGTATTTCCTAGGGGTGAAACAATACGGCAAAAACTGTATTGCAATATATTGCAATACAGCTGACCCGTATTGCAATACGTATTGCAATACACTCACTGTATTACTGACAGATATCATATTTGACTACTTGTAATCACTCTTAGGTGCATGTGTTCAATGTGTGATAAACGACACTATTACAGTGTTGGGAACTCTTTCTTTCAATTTAATTAACCTTTAAAATCAAATCAAATGCATGCACAGATATTATAAACAATCAAAAAATGATTAAAGGCCAGCAAAATCATCTTTTGCAGCAATGTTTTCCAACATTGTTCCTATAAGGAATGTCATAACCAGATTTTGCTTTGTGAATGCTTTCCATGCTAGCAGACAAGATCTACAATCTACAATGATTTTTCCTCTGACAATACTTTTAAACCAGCCATGCCAAATATTAGTTGTTTATGGGAAAAAATAGGCCTACAATCAGAAATTTCTTTGCAGATCGCAAACATTAACCCACTTTTAAATCAAACCAGTCTAAATCTTATTTGTCTTGGCAATGGATGAAATAATTGCATTGATATGATTTATCATTAAGAGCCGGTCGAAATGACCGCCTCAAATCAATTTTCGGTCGGCTAGAATCGTTTCAGATTCAAAGAATGAAAGAAAACAAAACTGGTAATTTCCATAGAATTAAATCTAATAATGAAATATCTCGTTCATGAGTAAAATATCTGAGTCATTCTTCACATTTTTGGATGGTTTACACACCAAAGGGTTGAACTACAGATCCAAAAGTTCTCAATTTAGCGTGTTACAAATACAGCAGCGGCTGCAAAGTGAAAGTAGAAATTGTCAAATCTCGACAAAAACGAGAGATCGGTGCGATCGATTGTACTCTCCCGCCAAATAAAATCGAACATATTGAAACACTGATTTTTCAAATGAAAAATATTCCAGCATTTACGATCCTAAATATTGCTCAGTAATGAGTATTATTTAATCGGTCGCAACTTACCATGCAAGTTTTAAAAGTTTCATAATATTAATCGAACTGTTTTAATCGCGTCTTTTCAAAGAACATTATTCTGGTCGTACTCGCCTTATACGTAAATAAGAGAAGTGTAATTAGTTTTCACGGATTTCGATCTTCGTTAAAATCAAACCACACAACAGAACAGATATGAAACGACTTATGAAGTGGTGAAAATGCTCAATTGATTTTTGATAGATATTACGAAAATACTTGACTTTCCGATAAAACAAAGAGTAGTTAGCAAATAGCAGAAAAACCGGTACGGTAGAATCCGAACCGGTTACCGGTTTTTCATTTGAGCAGACCGCGGTTTATCGGTATACCGGTAAACCGTTTCACCCCTAGTATTTCCAGATATTTTTTGAACGCAAGGATTATTTATCCTCTTGTTGGGGAAAGGATTAAAATTAACAGGAGCACCCGACTGGAACAACCCACTTTCATTTTCAAGTTCAAGGACATCTAAGCGCGCTATGTTTGTGTTTATGTTTGCACGCCATCAAGTGTTTTTTTTTTCTGAACGAGATTACCATCGTGGGCTATCTTTGTCTGTACTGTAGGGTCTCTTCAGAAATAATATGGGCCAAAATCGACTTTACGATTTGCTCAGGAGTGGATTTACTCGTTTCCTGATTCAAAAAGAAAACAGACTTCTTCGAGTTGCAATTTCCGATTTACGAAGATATGCATTGGCCTGATATTTATCGTCCAATTAAAATTGAGTAAATGATTTACTCTGTATAAAAAAATTAACAGAGATCAACGAATGACTAAAATTCTAACAAAATACACCACTCTGCAGCATTCAGTAGATCTACGGAATAGCCGATTGTCATCTGCATTCGCTTGGCTGGTGACGTAATCGATTTTCCCCGATAATTCCTGCTTTTGATTGGCTGAGTCGTAATAGACACTTCGATAAGGTATTTTTTAAGACCAAAACGTTATTTTTAGTCCTTGTGGAATTTCCTATTCTACGAGTTTCTTCCGGCGCTCTTCGATCTTGATACGCTAACTGACGATTATCAGATGCATATTCCTTATTTTGAGTACGTATCTGTACGCATTTTTGTGAAAGTAAGTGCGTATTTAGACCATATCAATGCGTATTTTACGCAAATACGCATCCTATCTGGAGCTCTGTCATTTGTTTTGATATTATATTAAAGCTACTATTTCCCAGATTTGGACCCAAAAATTGTCAAATACAAACGAAATGTACACTTTTTAAGCTTTAAATGACCTGATTAAATGATTACGAGAAACTATTGAAGCAACGACTCATTTTTTCGCAATTTGATACCAAATTCATGAAGCGATGTCGAATGTAGGTCAAAACAGTAGGACATGCGACTTTCTTAAATGACGTCACAACATACATGATGATGTCATATTGAAATTTAAGTATGCATCTCGTTTGAATCATGGTCCGCGCTGTATGCGCATGCGCAACAATTTGAAAATACAGTCAAACTTCAGTTTCTCGAACACCAACGGGACCCCTTAATTTGTTCGAGATATCGGAAGTTCGACTCATCCAAAATTCAACATGACGACGTCGTATAGAAGGGGAAATGTGTTCCGTCCGAAAATAGGTTATATCCGACTTTTGGTACACTTAAACACATATGGAATACTCACATGACGAACAAAAAATGTTTTCACGAGAAAATATCTTTATTTGTGTAACTAAGGACATCTTTAATCACAAAGAATAAATTTTGTGTATTATTAATCTTTCAAAATAATGTACATACATGATAAAATAAAAGCAAATTCTCTACAAAACTCCTTCGTTTATACGATCTAGCTGCCTAAGTGTGTGAATGCTGTAAGTGCGGCTCGGCTAAGCTGTAGTTAAGATGTTTATGTATGTTAAAATGAGAATGAAGACACAATCAATTAACTTTTGGTTACAATTAAGACCCAATTACGTTACAATTAAAACCAATAAATGGTAATTAAAGACTTAAAAGATGTGTATTTTTCATGACAAGTGATAGTTACGCATAGGTTTAATTGATAAACAAGAAGCTGTCAAAAAGAGATTATCCCGCGATATGTGTGAAAACAAAAAATAGAAGCCAGGTAGATTTATTGGAAAACCCTTTGTTCGACTTTATGTGGTGAATTATATATAGTAAATCAATGCACGGGACCGGAAAATGTGTTCGAAAGTTCGAACCTGAGGTGTGCGAGTTATCCGCACTTGAAAATAAGGAATAAAGAACAAATTATGTTGGGACCGAGATTCTATTTCGAATTTTCTGCGGTGTTCGAAGAGGCCCGTGCCCGAGAGATCGAGGTTTGACTGTAATTCTAACCCCATCAGTGATGGGGTTGAATTTAGGCTTGGATTCCAGAGCTTCTGATTTACAGTGGGCCCGGGCCATTTGACACACTATTTGCAAATATGGCCCATCACTTTTCAACTCCAGGGGCCAAGCAGCCCAAGCTTTTACAAATTTTTTATATCACTATGTATATTTTCATTGCTATGGCCCATCATTTCCAAAAATGACCCATTAATTTCCCTGCCATGGGTCATTTCGACCCACCACTCTTCAAATAAATCTGAAGCTCTGGATTCTCCCTAAATTCAGCTATCTGTCTTGTAATTTCGGCTCATTCTCTGTCTGAATCGCATATTATTAACCATCCCGAGGTGGTCAACACAAAAGTTTTGCATATTTTTTCAAAAAATTTCATTTTTTGCAATTAGACCATCTGTTACCGTCGCCCTTTAAAATTCTGTATAAATTTAAAAATTGATTTTGAAATAGTTCAAATTTACCAGCAGCATTTTTTTTCTTTTCTTTGAATCAGGTCCCTCCAACAAGCATGAGTTTCAGGCAGAAACAAGAAAACTCCTGGATATTGTCTCTAGATCACTTTACTCAGAGAAAGAGGTATGTTTAATTGGGTAATTTTGTCTGCTCTTACAGATTAACCCATTACCAAACGGCAAAAATTTAGGGTGGTCCAATTTGAAAGCCTTTGTGGATGACAAAATAGATGCTGAAAAGGAAAGAATATGTGTACAACATAGCACAGAAAATATTGAGGCAAAAGGAGAAAGTGCTGATTATCAGCACTTTCTTCTTTTGCCTCTCTGTTTTCTGAAACCCTCTCTATTAGGGACGTCAAAACCAGGTCTTGTTTGGGAAAGGGTTAACCCATTACCAAACAGCAAAATATTAGACTTTTTCTCAATTCTAAGATGTTGCAGAGGACCTTATCAAGTGTATCAAATTTTACTCAGTGGAAAACATTGTGGGAAATGAAGAAATTGCTTGTCACAAGCAATTTCTTCGTTATCCACGATGTTTTCCAATGCCTTTATCTGTTGGGGGTCAAAAGGTGTCACTGTTTGGTAATGGGTTAATATTCAGCAGTGATTCATTTACCTGCGCGTCCTGCGATTGTCTCGCACAAAATCCGCCGAGGACGCATATTATTGAAAGATGTGAAACCCGCGGACGCAAGCATTTTATAGTCGACGAGTCCCGTCGTCAAACAAAACTTCGAAAATTATTCGTACATCCTATAATAAAGCAAATTTGCACCGATAATAATTTACTTAAACACCGGTTCGGCTGGTTTTCTTTCTCAACTACGATGCATTATGATAAACATGCAGCGCGGGGACCTAGGTCCAAAAAAGTCAAATCAATTTTTCATTGGTCTTTCAAGGCATTTACAGCCAATCAGCGTGTGCGGTTGACATCTCTTAGACGCACGCAGGCTAAAAACGAAAGTAGCGATGCCCCCGAAAAAAACTTAAACCTCTCTCTGATGCCAAACAAAGGACGATCAGCGGTCTGTTTAATAAGGGTCAGACCGGAGAAACAGCCGTGCACCCAAAAATGGTTCGTACCTTCCAACAAAACTGGTTGGCGCTTATATGATAAAGATAACAACTTTATGTTTTGTAAGATTCACACAGTCGCCAAAAAACAGAATCCAAGGGATGGTTAAAAATGCAAAGTACACCAATTACATGACCACGACCTTGCAGCGTCATATTGAACTTTCGGATCATCAGATGCTTATCAATGCCCCCAAATAATAGGTTAGATTTTCAAACTGAAATAATTTTGATTTGATTGTCTCCTTCGGGTTCCCAAATTCACTTGTCAAACTTCATCTGAGACTGAATGAATTCTTGTCATACTCGGGGTTCCCAAGCAGTCTTCTATGTTTCATATAGAGGGGGTGCAAGTATGCTGTAAAATGACTGTTTTCACTCCCAGATTTAACAGTAAGTGGGAACCCTGATACTCATACATGTGTCACAATCATGTGGTACAATTTAAAATTCATGTTAGTGGAATTCTAGTCTGTTTTTTTACATGTTCGCCTAGTTCTCAAAATTATATTTAAAAAAAAACACTTAAATTTGTTGCTGTTGCTTTCGGTAGTTATCGAAAGTTGTCAAAATAATGGGACTCATAAATTTCCCAGAGGACTCATGAAATTTTGGGGTAGCGAGTCCCAGGACTCACTGTTGCAATTTTGTAAAAATAATCACTGATTCAGCAACTGCTAAAAGCTAAAAACTTTTGGTGATATGGGTCAATTTGAATGACTATACATTGCTAAACTATATTGTCTTGAAGGTTACAAATTCTATTAACCCTTTCACTGCCATATAGGCGACTTTTGTCGACTATAGGGGTTCCCTGCCATAGGCGACTTTAGTCGACAAATTTATGGGGGGCGAAATATATGAGTACCCACAACATAAAAAAGAAAAAAATATTGTCATTTCATAAATAACATTTAAATTGTGGTCACATATAGGTGCTTAATGTGTCTGTATGTGCTGAAAATTTGAAAGGAATCCATCAAATGAGTTAAAAGTTATGCATGTTTTTGTGTACAGGGTATCGATTCTTGGAAATTTCTTCGAATTAATTCAGCAGTGAGAAACGCGTCCGAAATAAATATTTGGCAGTGAAAGGGTTAATGCATCTTTGTCATCAAGAGTTCCCAATATATTGGGATTGTTTTCTTTTCTTAATGCAAGATGTGTAATATTTCACAAACCATAGTTGTGACAAATAGGGTTGATTTCATATCATGTTAGACTCATAAAGTCATTCAACCCTTTTTAGCTCACCTGAGCAACATGCTCAAGTTAGGTGAGCTTTTGTGATGACCCCGTGTCCGCTGTGCATCGTCAACAATTTCTTTAACCCTTTCCAAAACAAGACCTGGTTTTGACGTCCCTAATAGAAAAGGCTTGGGAAAACATTGAAACAAAAGAAGACACTGCTGATAACCAGCAGTTTCTCCTTTTGTCTCAATATTTTCTATGCCATATTTTACACAACTCATATCTTTTATAACATTAATTTTGTCATTTGTGGCAGTTTTTGAAGTGGACTACCCTAAATTTTGCCATTTGGGAAAGGGTTAAACATCTTCTCCTCCTTAACCACTGGGCCAATCCTAACCAAACTTGGCAGGCATGTTCCCTAGGTGACACTTGTTATTTTTTTTTTCAAATTTCTGATTGGTCAAAAAATGTGGGCTTGGCAGGGTGGAGCTTATCAGACTTTGAGAAATCATGAGAAAATTCTTTAAAAATCAACTACTGGTCCAATTTGTACCAAAGTTGGCAGGAATGTTCCTTGAGTGACTGTTTTCAATGCCTCTTAATAAATTTTTGATTTGTTAAAAAATTTGGGCATGGCAGGGCGGGACTTATCAGACTAAGAAAAATTGTTAAACAATTCTTCAAAAATCTTCTTCTCCTTAACCACTGAGTCAATTTTTACCCAACTTAGCAGAAATGTTCCTTGGTTGACCCTTTTTAAACATTGTTTTCTGATTTTTGATTCGTTAAAAAATGTGGGCATGGCAGGGTGGGGCTTATCAGACTTAGAGAAATCATGAAAAAAATCTTTAAAAATCAACCATTGGTCTGTGTTGAAAAACTCAGGTGAGCGATTCAGGGCCCTCAGGGTCCTCTTGTCTTAACAAATCCTTGTTTTGACATTCCGAATAGAAAGGGCTTGGGAAAACATTGAGGCAAAAGAAGAAAATGCTGATAACCAGCATTTTCTCCGTTTGCCTCAATATTTTCCTAGCTATATTCTTAGCAAATTCTTTCTTTATAAACATCAATTTTGTCATCTGCAGCAGCTTTTGAATAATACTATCCTAAAACTTTGCTATTTTGAAAAGGTTAAATGTGTTTTTGCTCTCTCTCTCTCTCTGTAGGTGTTTATTCGAGAGTTGATATCAAATGCCAGTGATGCTCTAGAAAAACTCCGATATCAACAGACTGTGTCTATTAGACCAGAAGGCCTGGAAGTCCCGCTAGAAATACACATCGCTACAGACGAGGTTAGAAAGACATTTACAATACAGGTACAGTTAAGCTTATTTTACATCTTATGCCAAAAAATGCCTTATTAGCTCGACTTTTCGAAGAAAATGAGAGCTTATACTGTCACCCGGGCATTGGCGTCGGCGTTGGCGTCGGCGTTACAACAAACGTTAAAGTTTTTTCAAACATCAATAACTTCCATACTATCATAGGGATTCAACCCAAACTTGGAATACTTATTCACCATCACACCCTCTACCTTACTACCAGGGCCCATGACCCTGGCTCCACTATATTTGGAGTTATGCCCCCTTTATACTAAGCAACTTAGAAAGTCGAGCGCGCTGTCTTCGGACAGCTCTTGTTTTGATGGTTTTGAATAGAGAGAAGATGCTGGAAATCAGCTTTTTATTTCTTTCTTTCAATGATTATTAGGCTGTGATATACAATTTATAGAATTATTTTTCTTAGCAACAGGTTATTTTGTTGTCTTTGTAGTAATAAAATAATTAAAACTTGGCTTATTTCAATAATTTAATACAGATTTAAAGGTTATTATTGGAATTGGTTTGGTGTTGGCATTTTCTTCTCTTTTTTTGTGGCTACTCAAACCTCCTTGAAGTGTAATACTGCTTAACTTCCGTAATTGTAACCTGTTTTGTCCCCCATTTTATTACAGGACACAGGTATTGGAATGACCAAAGATGATATGATAGAAAATCTAGGCACTATTGCTAAATCTGGATCCAAGGTATGTAGACTACTGTTATCCCATTACCAAACAACAATATTTTGGACTGTTCCAATCTGAGAGGTGTTGCAGACGACAATTTCAAGTGCTTGGAATTTCACAATTTTGGGTGTTTTTGTTTAGAAAACATTGTGGGAAATGAAGAAATTGCTTGTCACAAGCAATTTCTTCATTTTCCACAATGTTTTCCAAAGCCATTATCTTGTGGGGAGTCAAAAAGAGTCACTATGTGGTAATGGGTTAAGGCATATGTATGGTAATGTTGCTACATTCCAGTGAAGAGTAAAAGTACATGTATCAATTTTGTTCAAATCGACACCTTTTCTGTCATTTGACAAACTTATGATCAGTAGGCTTAGTTACTTTTTTGAGGAAAAAATGACAAGACCAGAAAATGTTGTAATGTAAGTTTGAAGAGCTTTATTTGTGTTTAGAAACATTCTTAGCATGGTGAAAAATTAGGAATATAAAATTTTTCAATCTAAATACTCTGTACACCTCTTAACACTTTCCCATGTCATAAATCTTGTTGACATTCCACAAGTTAAAGACTTTGGAAAACATTATAAAAAATAAAGAAATTGCTTGTGACAAGCAATTTCTTCATTTCCCATAATGTTTTTTATCCAGACAGAACAAAAAATGTAAGGTTTCATTCACTTTAAATTGGCATATTCATCGTCTTTGAGTTTGAATCTCCCTTAACCCATTACCACACAGTGACTCCTTTTGACTCCCCACAAGATAATGGTTTTGGAAAACATCGTGGAAAATGAAGAAATTGCTTGTGACAAGCAATTTCTTCATTTACCACAATGTTTTCTACGTAAACAGACCAAAAAAATCAAAATTTCAATCACTTGAAATTGTCGTCTGCAGAATCTTTCAATTTGAACTGCTCTAGAATTTTGTCGTTTGGTAATGGGTCAAATGTTGTTATCTTGTAATGGGTTAATCATGAAATAATAACAAGTTTAGAGGTCTTTATTTGCCAAATAAAAACTGATATGTGACGGACTATATGTGTAGGTATAAACCGAGATGCACAGCGCCGAGGTGTTTGCCTTATTCCATTACCACACAATGACTCTTTTTGACTCCCTAAAAGATAATGGCTTTGGAAAACATTGTGGAAAATGAAGAAATTGCTTGTCACAAGCAATTTCTGCATTTTCCACAATGTTTTCTACACAAAATTACCCTAAAATGTAGGGAATCACTAATTTTGAATCGTCGTCTGCAGCATCTTTGAATTTGGACCAGTCATAAATTTGTTGTTTGGTAATGGGTTAACATGTAGTCATACCTGTCAACTCACACAAAAAATTGTGACTAACAAGAATTCAAGTGCAGGAGTTCATCTCATGCACAAATGGTCTAAAATCGCTAAAAAACTTTAACTTGATTTTCCAGCAATCACACGCTTGTAATTTCCGTCCTCCATTATTGTTTATGATTGTGAATTTACACCCTTACTCGCTCAATTAGCGATAATCTTTGTATATTGTCGCCTTCCTTGATTGACAGTCAAAACGTGTGGATGCGTTAACTCGACAATCTCGGGGATCGACTTATTACAAATGAGATAAGTGTTAGGCGTGGCTAATATCGACAAGTCAACCAATCAAAAAGCGAGATATGTAATCAAGGGGGCAGTTTTCCGATAATCTGTCGATGACAATTTGAATAGTGCTTGCCCACTCGCTTGTAAACAAACTGTTATGATCAAGTTTATCTTCGCAATTCTACCATTTAACAAGATTTAATGGATGATGATCAACTAGTATAACAGCCTTCACTTGAGAATATCAGATCAATCGTGGGCAACCGCTTCCATAAGATTCTTTACCTCCCAGAAAATCGGTATTTCACACTTGTAGGTTGTTTCACCCCATTATGTTTTGCAGTTTGCCTTAAATTCAGCTGTGGATCTTATTTTTAACATTGCACTTCGTATGATTTTCTGATACGTGAAATAACCGCGATATGGTCGCACAGGCATTATTTTGCATCATTTACAAGACTAAAATAAGAAAATTAAAAACAAAAAAAAAACAAACAAACTTGGCAATTGCTAAACTGTGAACAGGCTACAGAAGAATATTTTTTTTAAAAAAGGATAACAGAAAGTTAGAAAGTAAGTTTGGACAAATTTGTTGGTGAGAATTGTTTGGAATAAAGGATGTTTTGTTATCCACAATAATTATACCCCGCAAAACGAATGTTTTAGGGGGTATACTGGAATCAACCTGTCTGTCTGTCTGTCTGTCTGTCTGTCTGTCTGTCTGTATGTATGTCTGTCTGTCTGTGGACAAAATACTTCTCCAGAGCATATCTTCTAAACCATATATGCTACCAGCTTCAAACTTGGTACACTTATAGACCTTATTGTGGGGAAGTCTCATGTACAAGAATTGTTAATCTGCCACGCCCTCTGTTTGGGCTATTGCCCTTTGTTGTTTGTACCCTTGCATTTTTGTACGCACCATATCTTCTAAACCAGAACTGCTTGCAACTTCAAACTTTGTACACTTATACATCTCATTGTGGGTAAGTCTCATGTGCAATAACCATTACTCTGCCACGCCCACTTTTTGAGTTATTACCCTTTGTTGTTTGAACCCTTACATTTTTGTCTGGACCATATCTTCTAAACTATATGTCCTAGCAACTGCAATCTTGGTACACTTATAGATCTCATTCTGGGGAAGTGTCGTATTTAATAATCGTTACTCTGCCATGCCCAGTTTTTGAGTTATTGCCCTTTGTTGTGTGTACCTTTCATTTTTGTATGGACCATATCTTCTAAACCATTAGTGCTAGCTACTTCAAACTTTCTACACGTATATATCTCATTGGGAGAATTGTCATGTACATGAATTGTTACTCTGCCACACCCACTTGTTGGGTTATTGCCCTTTGTTGTTTGTACCCTTGTACTTTTGTCCGGACCATATCTTCTAAACTAGAACTGCTAGTATGTTCAAACTTGGTACACTTATACATCTCATTGTGGGTAAGTCTCATGTACAATAACCATTACTCTGCCACACCCACTTTTTGAGTGATTACCCTTTGTTGTGCAAACCCTTACATTTTTGTGCGGACCATATCTTCTAAACTATAAGTCCTAGCAACTGCAAACTTGGTGGAATTATCGATCTCATTGTGGGAACTGTCATGTACATGAATCGTTACTCTGCCACGGCCACTTTTACAGTTATTGCCCTTTGTTGTGTGTACCCTTGCATTTTTGTATGGACCATATCTTCTAAACCATTAGTGCTAGCAACTTCAAACTTTGAACACTTATAGATCTCATTGGGGGAACTGTCATGTACATGAATCGTTACTCTGCCACGGCCACTTTTACAGTTATTGCCCTTTGTTGTGTGTACCCTTGCATTTTTGTCCTGACCATTTTTTTCTAAACCATAAGTGCTAGCAACTTTAAACTTGGTACACTTATTGCCCTTTCTTGTATTGAAAGCTTTTGCGGGGGTATCAAGTCACATCCTATGACAGTTCTAGTTATACTTGATGAACTTTGCTATCTAACTATTCTTCTTTTGTAAAAAAATGAAATAATAAACACAAGACCTAGAGAGCAAGCTACTGTCATTGTTTAAAGACTCGAGTTGAAGAAACATTGCAAAAAATCTCACTTCCAAAAGTTGAGGCAAAATCACTTTGCACGAAAAATACCCGCGAAAACTCCTCATTTAAAGGTGGTCGCGCGCAATCTCACTCTTTCAAATTTCCAAAAGTTGACAGGTATGCATGTAGTTCAGAGCACAGAGGTTTTTATTTGGCAAATAAAGACCTCTAAACTTGTTGTTATCTCCATTATAACACTCTAAATAACAAAACCATCTATGTGAGAGAGCAGCTGGAGGCTCGGTTTGGATATTGTGGTTGTACTGGTGCGAGAAATACCAGGAACCCACGGTTAGGTGCTCCAGCCGTCGCAATATGACCATAGAAGTTGAAAACGGCGTAAAACCCCAATAAAATAAAAATTAAACTGAATAACAAAACACACATTTTAGATGTGTTATTTTGTGGAATTTCTGTTGTAATCTAGTTTTTGGCGTAGGAAACGCATTGGCACATCATTGATGACATCATTTGACGTTACCTCGACACCATGTGACATTTTGGCGCATACACAAAGCATAATTTACATAGAGTCTTTATTGGTCAAATAAAACCTGATGCAGTTCTTCTTTCGCTACATATGGATTTTATGGAAACATGTTATAATGGAAATTTAACCCTTTCCCAAACAATACCTGGTTTTGACGTCCCTAATAGAAAAAGTATGGGAAAACATTGAAACAAAAGAAGAAACTGCTGATAACCAGCAGTTTCTCCTTTTGTCTCAATCTTTTCAATTCCATATTTTACACAAATTCTATCTTTAATAACTCCCATTTAGTCACTTTTAGCAGTTTTTGAAGTGGATCGCCCTTAAATTTTGCCGTTTGGGAAAGGGTTAATACAAGTGATCCAATGACAACAGCCTATCATCGATCTCATCTCCTTCACCACAGGCATTTCTGGACTCTGTTGAGAACAGTTCTGATGCTGGTAAGAGTATTATAGGGCAGTTTGGTGTCGGGTTTTACTCTTCATTTATGGTCGGGAATGTAGTCGATGTTTACAGTCGCTCATACAAGTCCACATCTGAAGCTTACAGATGGATCTCGGATGGGTGAGTCTTTTGCTCTAATTATGATCCTTGAAGTTTATTCATGTTTTTCTTATGAACACCAACCTGTATGGGTGAGCAGCTGGAGACTGGGCCCCGGTTTCTCGAAAAAACTTAAGTATACTCTCATGAGAACATGCTCAACTTCAAAGGGATACTCTCCTGCGTTGAAGGGTATTCGATTGAAGTTCACGTGGAGTTCGTGCGATTTGAGCATGGTGCTCAGATTTGAGCATGAGAAGGTACTTAAGTTTTTTCGAGAAATCTGGGCCTGGTAAGGATTTTGTGGTAATACTGGTATGAGACATGACAGCAATCCATGGTTAGGTGCTCTAGCTGCTGCTATAATATGCCCATAGCAGTTGAAGAAGTTAAACTTCGATTTATAAATTCTAATGAGCCGCAGTAGCACAATCAGTAATATACACGGAGACACAGGTCCAATTAATCAACGTTATCAAAATGAGGCTCCCAAAAAATTTGGTGTAAACAATGACGGCGCGAGTGCATTCAATATACAGTGATATAGAGAAGTTTTTAAATGGAACAAATACTGTAAAATTGAATGAAAATCTATGAAAAACACACGCCATTGGACAGAATAATGACCAAATTACATGATTGTTATGATGATCGACGTATTCCGATGGCTAGAAGGAATATATTCGTCCAGAAAAATCTCTGCCAAACCCGTTACACAAAGAGGGAAATGATCACGTGACCGGTTTGTTTACTACGATTCTCTGCGCGGTTTGTGGTATAAGATGGCGGATTGAACCTTGTTCTCAAACCGTATCTCCGTGTATTGAAGTTTTTATCATCTTTTTCTAATAGACGAATCATGTGACAACTGTCTATTTTGTGAAAGCTGTTGTATTTAACCCTTTCCCAAACGACATAATTTTAGAGTGGTCCAATTTGAAAGTTACTGCAGACGACATAATGGTCATTGAAAAAGACAGGATTTGTGTACAATATAGCTAAGAAAATATTGAGGCAAAAGGAGAAACTGCTGGTTATCAGCAGTTTCTTCTTTTGTCTTAACGTTTTCCCAAGACATTTCTACTAGGGACGTCAAAGCCAGGTCTTGTTTGGGAAAGTGTTAATTTGATGTTTGTAAAGGTTAAAGAGAATTATAAAATCACAATCAAATAACAAGATCTATTTATACAGAATAGATCGATTTATTACAAGCTAAAATAATTATCGTTTTCCTTTACTTGATGATTCGCCCATTTAAAGGTCATCAAAGCGCTATCTAGTAGGTATTCATATAAATTGTCTGAAATGCCATTACCCCCTCCTATCCCTTTCCCAAACACAAAATTTTAGGGTGATCCAATCCAAAAACTGCCACAAATGAGAAAATGGATTTTATTGAAGATAGGATTTGTGTAAAAAATGGCACAGAAAATATTGAGACAAAAGGAGAAACTGCTGATTATCAGCAGTTTCTTCTTTTGATTCAATATTTTCCCTAGCCTTTTCCATTAGGGACGTCAAAACCAGGTCTTGTTTGGGAAGGGGTTAAAGATAATGATAAAATTACAATCAAAAAAAGGTCATCAAAGCGCTCTCTATTAATTGTCTGGGTGAGACTATTCCGTATTCCAATGAGTTCCTACTACATGAGATTTGATGAACTATAAATGAAATATTGCATTTTGAAATGCCATTACCCCCTCTTATTTCATAATCTGTACTTTCCAAAGCCGAGATCTATTGATTAACCATCAAATATGACCTCTGCCGTTTTTAATAACCAACAGCCTATTTGGTCGTCATAATCTAATTATAGCACATCTTTTGAATTATCGAATCAAAATCATTCAGTTTTATCTTGCATGATCATTACGTATACATTACGTCGCTTCTATTTTTGGCTGAAGCCGGTAACATTTGAATTATAGAATCAAAATCATTCAATTTTATCTTGTTTGATTACATATACATTATGTCGCTTCTATTTTGGGCTGAAGCCAGTAATTTGAAGCGTCAGCCCATGAAAGTTTGTATCAGATTTTTAAATTGTTTTGTTGTGTATAGCCAACGATTGGATACCGAAATCCCGCCAAGGCCCCGAGATTAGACGTGAAATGACCCCGCGGGAACAGAGCATTATTCTATCATAATGGAATGAAGAGAGAATGTGCTCTGTTCTTAAGAGAGTATCTTATCTGTAGCTCTTGTCATTCTACTCTACCACAGGACTGGTACCTACGATCTATATGAGGCAGAGGGTGTGCAGAGGGGAACCAAAATTGTTATTCATTTAACCCTTTTCCAAACAAGACCTGGGGTGCGTTCTTTAGAGCGAGATTTTTTAAGATTTCTTAAGGTGTTTTGGATAAAGCGCTTTTAAGACCGAGACTTTGACCGAGCTGTTCCGAATGCTCAATATTTTTACAAATGACGTCATCATGACGTCATTTGTATAAAGTATGGAGCATTCGGAACAGCGCGGTTTATGAATTATGGAGTGTTCGGAACAACTCGGTCAAATCTCTTTTATATTGTTTGTACAGAGTTGACCGAGGGGTTCCGAAATAAGTATAGCAATGGCGGCTCCCAGTGATCTTCTGAAAAATCTTGCTCAAAAGAGCGCTTTATCCTAAAACATCTTAAGAAATCTCAAGATATCTCAAGAAATCTTGCTCTAAAGAATGCGGCTCTGGTTTTGACGTCCCTAATAGAAAAGGCTTGGGAAAACATTGAAACAAAAGAAGAAACTGCTGATAACCAGCAGTTTCTCCTTTTGTCTCAATATTTTCTGTGCCATATTTTGCACAAATCCTATCTTTAAAAACATCCATTTTGTAATTTGTGGCAGTTTTTAGCTCACCTGAGCACGAAGTGCTCGAGGTGAGTTATTGTGGTCACTTTTTGTCCGTCGTCCGTCCGTCCGTCCGTCCGTCCGTCCGTCCGTCCGTCCGTCAACATTTGGGGTGTTTACACTCTAGCATCCACAAAAGTTAGGCGATCTTGATCAAACTTGGCCAAAACAAGTACGATCATAAGTTCTCGGACAAGTTCGATTATGGGTCTGATCGGACCAGAAAGTGCGGAGTTATCTGCCCTTGAATGTCAAAAAATGCTGTTTTTAAGTTTGTTTACACTCTAGCATCTACAATTATTGATCAATCAAGACAAAACTTGGACATAATGTTGGAGACCATAAGATCTTGGCTGAGGTCAATTTTCAGTCTGATCTGACCAGAAAGATGAGAGTTATGTGCCCTTGAATTGGGCAAAATTGCCACTTTTTTGCTGTATTCATAAAAAGAGTTAATCTAAGGGAAGGAACTCTGACACTACTTTCCTTTAGTATAAGTAGAGTTATCTTGTTTCAGAGCTCCAGATAAACGGGAGTGATGAATTTTTAAACTGCAATAATTCTGTTATTGTTCATCAAACCCTTTATTGTGGGTACTCATGTGTATCGTCTCGTCAAGACGATACAAATGAGTACCCACAACATAGGGTTTAGAATTGAAATAAAAAGTTAGAATGTCTTCACCCCCACTAATCTGTAGCCCTGTTGTTTGATAGAGGATATAAATAGATTTACACCCTACAGTCTACAATTATTAACCCATTACCAAACAACAAAATTTTAGTCTAGTCCAAAGTCATAGGTGTTGCAGACGACAAGTTCTATTGAACAAAATTTAACATTTTTTGGTCTTTCTTGGTAGGAAACATTGTGGGTAATGAAGAAATTGCTTGCTACTTCATTTTCCACAATGTTTTCCAAAGCCTTTATTTTGTGGGGTCTCCAAAAGCGTCAATGTGTGGGAAAGGGTCAATCAATCAAGACAAAACTTGGACACAATGTTGGGGACTATAAGATCTTGGATGAGTTTAATTTTCAGTCTGATCTGATGAGAAAGTCTAGAGTTACGTGCCCTTGAATTTGACAAAATTGCCATTTTCGGTTGTTTTCAACCTTGTTTACACTCTTGAATCTACAATTATTAATCAATCAAGACAAAACTTGGACACAATGTTTTGGACCATAAGATCTGGGATTAGATTGATTTTCAGTCTGATCTGATCAGAAAGTCAAGAGTTATGTGCCCTTGAATTTGACAAAATTGCCGTTTTTTTACTGTTTTCGATTTTGTTTACACACTAGACTCTACAATTATTGACCAATCAAGACAAATCTTGGACACAATGTTGGAGACTATAAGATCTCAAATGAGTTTGATTTTCAGGTTGATCTGATTAGAAAGTCAAGAGTTATATTCCCTTGAATTTGATAAAATTGCTGTTTATGGCTGTTTTCGACCTTGCTTATACTCTAGAATCTACAATTATTTATCAATCAAGACAAAACTTGACCACAATATTGGGGACCATAAGATCTTGGATGAGTTCGATTTTCAGTCTGATCTGATGAGAATGTCGAGAGTTATGTGCCCTTGAATTTGACAAAATTGCCATTTTCCGCTGGTTTCGACCTTGTTTACATTCTAGAATCTACAATGATTATTGATCAATCTATACAAAACTTGGACACAATGTTGGGGACCATAAGATCTCATATGAATTTGATTTTCAGTCTGATCTGATCAGAAAGTCGAGCGTTATGTGCCCTTGAATTTGACAAAATTTCTGTTTTCTGCTGTTTTCGACCTTGTTTACACTCTGGAATCTACAATTATGGATCAATCAAGACAAAACTTGGACACAATATTAGGGACCATAAGATCTGGGATTAGTTTGATTTTCAGTCTTATCTGGTCAGAAAATCGAGAGTTATGTGCCCTTGAATTTGATAAGATTGCTGTTTTCGGCTGTTTTCGACCTTGTTGATACTCTAGAATCTACAATTATTTATCAATCAAGACAAAACTTGGATACAATGTTTGGCACTATAATTAAGATCTCGGATGAGTAAGATTTTCACAACCTTATTGACCATTAGTTCTTTTTCAGTCTTAAAGTAATAAATATTAATTGAATTGAACAAAAGTGTTGCTCATATCATTTTGGTTCAGGTGAGCGATATAGGACCATCATGGTCCTCTTGTTGGAGTGGATCACCCTAAAAATTTGCTGTTTTGGAAAGCGTTAAAGGGAGAAAGTCATGGGTTTGCTAGGGAAAATGTTGTACAAGGTGAATATGCATGATTTACATTTATTATACCCGGCAAACTACTGGTGGATCCCTCAAATTTTGTCATTTTATGGGAATTTGTCAACCCTTTCCCAAACAATAAAATTTTAAGATGATCCATTTCAAAAACTGCGACAAATGACAAAATGGAAGTTATTACAAATAGAATTTGTGTAAAATATGGCTCAGAAAATATTGAGACAAAAGGAGAAACTGCTGGTTATCAGTTTCTTCTTTTGTTTCAATGTTTTCCTGAGCCTTTTCTATTAGGGACGTCAAAACCAGGTCTTGTTTGGGAAAGGGTTAAATAAAGGTCATTCTTCTCTACCACAGGACTGGTACCTACGATCTATATGAGGCAGATGATGTACAGAGGGGAACCAAAATTTTGATTCATTTAAAGGAAGAATGTCAGGAGTTTTCTAGAGAAAATGTTGTGCAAGGTAATTATAGCAGTGTATAATGATTCGAGGGCTCAGTGCAAAACTATTGTAACTACATATTTTTCAGAAATTTACTTTTTTGCATTTTCTGAATCTTTAGGAGGGAATACATCATGTGTTCTAATATTAGGTTTTGATTCTGTATACCTAAAAAGATATTTAGAATTTTAAAAACATTTTTATGCTCCCCGAAAAAATTTCGGGGGAGCATTATAGTCGCCACGCTGTCAGTGTGTCCGTCCGTCCATCCGTCCGTCCACAGCCATATCTCAGCAACCCTTGGACCAAATTCAATGAAACTTCACATGTGAACTCCCTGGGTCAATACCTAGGGACCTTTTTCTCCGTTTGTAAATTTAAGGCTGCGTCATGGAAAAAGGGGCCTTAGTGTAAAAATTAGTTTTTCTCTTATTTCTCTTCATCTAATGGGCAGAATTTAATGAAATTTTGTGCTCATGTAATAGATAGGATGTTCTAGACCATATTCTATAAATAATGTGTGTACAAAAAAGCTGTCATGGGAAAAGGGGGCTTAATATATGATAGTTTTTATTTTGTGACAAACACTTATTCGAGGAGCATAATCCGTCTGTGACGGCTCTTGTTCTTCTTTGACTTTGAGAAAGTCAATAAGTTTTTTCCCTCTCCTGTAAAAGTTTACAAAATGTAGTTACAATAGTTTTGCACCAAGCCCTCGAATTATGTAATTATGACAACAAAATTGTGATTCATTTAACCCTTTCCCACACATTGACGCTTTTGGACGCCCAACAAAATAAATGTTTTGGAAAACATTGTGGAAAATGATTCATTTTCCACAATATTTTCTACACAAAAAGACCAAAAAATGTTAATTTTCATTCAGTTTTAATTGTCGTCTGCCACATCTTTGAATTTGGACCAGTCCAAAATGTTGCCGTCTGGTAATGGGTTAATTAAAGGGAGAAAGTCAGGAGTTTTCTAGAGAAAATGTTGTACGAGGTTAATATATATGATTGAAAAACTATTCTATTTACTGCTATGGTTCATCGTTCATTTCACCAAAATTTAGAATTATGCTTCTCATTAGAAAATCTATGAGTGTGATAGGTTTGTTTGTTGCTTTTTTGCCCACTCTTTTTCCTGAATAACTGAAGGATTGATGTGGTTCAAACTTCACAGATAGTCTAAATTTCATCTAATTTTGATTTATTCTATGATTTTACATGAAGTTATGGTGTTTCTGACATTTTCTTTGTGATAAGGCACTTTAGGATGGCATAAATATTTAACACATTCATTTAAAATATATTCTGTTATACAGGTGTGATAGAGAAGTACAGCAACTTTGTAAGTGTTCCAATCTTTCTGAATGGGAAGAGAGTCAATGTTGTTGAGGTAAGTCTTTGTGTAATAAGCATTTTCTCCTTTTCTCTCAACATTTTCTATTTTGTACAGCAACTTAGTTCATGTCTTCAAATATTACTAAATGGGAAGAATAAATTTTGTTGAGATTGTGTTGCACTTTGCTTTTACCTTACCAAACAATGACATGTTTGATGATGCTAAAATGAAAGGATTAATGGTGATATTTTTTGTCAATAGAAAACAATTTTTGGATATTTTGAATGACTTCCTTTTTCACACCTTTTATTAGCTCACCTGAGCTCAACTAGCTCAAGGGGAGCTCTTAGGGTCAGTCACTATCCGGCGTCCGTCGTCAACAATTTCTTTAAACATCTTGTCCTCCTCAACCACTGGGCCAATCCTGACCAAATTTTGCAGAAATATTCCTTTGGTGTCCCTTTCCAAAATTTGTTCGTAAATTTTGGATTCGTCAAAAATTGTTGGCGTGGCAGGGCGGGGCTTATCAGACTTAAAGAAATCATTAGGTAATTCTTCAAAAATCTTCTCCTCCTCAACCACTAAACCAACTTTTTCCAAACTTGGCAGACATGTTTCTTGGGTGACCCTTTTCATAACTTGTTTGCGAATTTTTGATTTGTCAAAAATTGTGGGCGTGGCAGGATGGGGCTTATCAGACTTAGAGAAATCCTGTGAAAAATCTTTAAAAATCAATTACTAGACCAATTTGTACCAAACTTGGCAGAAATCTCCCTTGATTGACTGTATTTAAGACATGTTCATGAATTTTTGATAGGGTAAAAAATGTGGGCGTGGCGAGGTGGGGCTTATCAGACTTCGACAAATCAGTAGATAATTCTTCAAAAATCTTCTTTTCCTTAACCACTGGGCCAAATCTTACCAAACTTGGCAGGAATGTTTCTTGGGTGACCTTTTTCAAAAATCAAATACACAAAGAACTCAGGTGAGCGATATCAGTGCCTTTCAGGCAGTCTTGTTAATAACTGTCAAGGCCACTTTAGTGAGAATTCTAATGATCTGGATCTAAAGATATTATATGATTATCTGTTCAAGTAAATCTTTACTTCAGCCTCTATGGATGGTTGACCCAAGCAGAATATCAGAGGAAGAGCATGATGCTTTCTACAAATTTATGACGGGAAATTCAGATTCACCGAGATATCACCTACATTACAAGGCAGATGCCCCACTAAATATCCGAGCACTGTTTTATATACCAGGATATACCCCAAGTAAGGACTTATATACTTGAGCCTTTTCTAAACCACAAAAATTGTAAAGATGTATGAGTTATATTTAGACTCACTAAGATATCGAAGCTCTGTTTTATATATCAGGATACACACCTAAAGTAAAGCTTGCATGTTTTTGCCTATTTCTGTGCATCACCTAGATTTGATTTCGAGTGATTTCATGTGGAAAATAGCAATGGCTACGGTGATGCATGTTTTTCGCTCAAACCTGTGGAATCAAATCGATTTATCACTCCTATTCATAACCCTTCCAATATCAACGCAAATCACAGTGTTGTGGAATATTGCGGGAGTCACAGTAATTTTTCACTCAAAATTATTCTATAGCAAGTAATTTAGTAAAAAAAACACTCATACTGTGCTATTGTTGACTTGTTGACTTAGTATTGATTTAATCAAGCACTTGAGCATAAGAGCTCACTTCTGTCAGAATGAATTCAATTTGTAATGAAAATGCCTAAATTGTAAGATTTCTACCTACAGCTTTTTAACACTAACTTAATATTCCAAACAATTCCCTACTTTTGAGCAAATATTGAGAAAGACTTTGCTGCAAGGTAGATAATGAAAATAAACATTGTTTTGTTTTTCAGACATGTTAGAAAAGAGCCCTCTAAATGAAGTGAGTTTACAGTTATACAGTAAGAAAGTGATGATTCTCTCTAAAGCCAATACCATTTTACCACAATGGTTACGTTTTGTAAAAGGTAAGGTCCTACTATCTATATGCTAATTCAATGATGACAATGATACGTTTATTCAGGAAGAAATGATATGTAGCCCTGCATGCGCAGTCAGTGGCTTAGTGTATGGCATACATTTTGATCCATTGTAGTTTTGTCTCTTGCACTTTGGAGGACAATTTAATTTTCTTCTTTCGGCCATTTCATGCATAAATTTTGACTTAATCAGTGTTCTAGACTCATTAAAGTTTTATGTGCAAGTTGCCATGTGTCATAGTTTACTTATATAATATTTTCACATGTTTATAGGACTACAAAGCAGGGTCATAGACCATTATTCATGTCTAATACGAGGGACGGTCGGAAAGTAGTTGGACTTTTCGTGCTACTGTCTCTCCATTAGCAACTGTATAAACACATTATATATTGGTGGAATCTGCAACCATTTGCCAATAATGTGGTCAGTTTATTTTCAAAGATAGTTGTATATATACAATATTCTGTCCACTTATATGTGATAGGTGTTTCATGTACCATAGGTTATTTGTTAGAGGAACAATGGGGGTAATCGAAACAAAAGACCATTCTAGTCATTTTAATCGCGAAGGAGTTAAGTTTTTGCACTACATTATCACTGGAGATTAAATAAGGGTTCATAATTCCGAATTTGGGATAAAAAATCAGTCAAAGCAGTCATTGAAACGAGCTGGTTCCCCACCCCTGAAAAGATTAAGCTATTACCTTCGGTTGGTAGCCATGTTTGTTGCTTTTGGGGATTCATGAGGATTGATAGTTACTCATTTCATGTCAAATGGTAAAAACTGTCAATGCCAAGTACATTTCTGAAGTAATTCAGAAAAATCTAAGAATAAATACTGAAGTAAACGCGTCCCAGATTAGCAAAGAAAAATGTTTCCTACTTCATGATTAGGCATGCTACCATATCACCGCATCTACAGTGGAGATTATCAAATATTACACATGACAATAGTTGTTTTACTCTTCTTATAGCCCAGACCTTGCCCCACGTGACCTTTATTTGTGTCTAGAACTGAAGAAATACTTTCTGGGAAGAATTTTGAGACCATGGCGCCTTTGATAGCGCCTGTTACACTGTACCTTATACAGTGGGTCTACGCCATGGTTAATAGTGGGAATAATAAAGCTCTTATGAATATTGCAGAAATGCATATACATAGATGGACAATTTGTTCAAACAGTATAGAAAGAATTTTGTTAAAAAGTTGAATGGTTTCAGAGAACTAGTCAAAAGTCCAACTACTTTCCGACCGTCCCTCGTAAATTGTTCTTGAAGAATTATATCCCCTTTTCAGCATTTTCCCTATCTAGAACTTGATAGTTGAGTGCATTTGCCAATAATCTTGACTAATTGTTTGTACAGGCGACACTTGTTATCTCGACATCGGATAAGTCGAAATTCCGCTCAAGTCGAAATGAAAGTCATGTCCCATCCTCAACATATGGATTTCAAAATGTTTAATCAAAATAATTCCGAAACAAATACAGCCATTGAAATTTAGTAGGAAAAGGATAGAAATTGCTCGTTTCGAGCAATTTCTTTCCTTTTCCTACTATATTTCAATCATGGACACATATGCTGCCCATCAAAAATGGTAAAAAACATTTCATCGAAAATAATCAAAATCGGATGAGTCGAACTCCGGATATGTCGAGGTATTTTGACTGCCCCTCTGACTTCGACACAACGAGTGTCGACTGTATTTTGTGTATATTCTAGGTGTGGTAGACAGTGAAGATATACCGTTAAATCTGAGTCGAGAGTTACTGCAGGACAGTTCTCTTGTCAGGTAAAATATTTTTAGCTCGACTTTTCGAAGAAAATGAGAGCTTATACTGTCACCCGGGTGTCGGCATTAGTGTTGGCGTCGGCGTCGGCATTGCAACAAAGATTAAAGTTTTTTCAAACATCAATGACTTCCATACTATCAAAGGGATTCAACCCAAACTTGAAATACTTATTCACCATCACACCCTCTACCTTACTACCTGGGCCCATGACCCTGGCTCCACTCTATTTGGAGTTATGCCCCCTTTATACTAAGCAACTTAGAAAGTCGAGCGCGCTGTCTTCGGACAGCACTTGTTGTTCTATCTAGTGAAATATATTTGTCAAAAAATTTATTATCCTAACTGTATCTACAATTTAACCCTTTCCCAAACGGCAAATTTTTAGGGTAATCCACTTCAAAAACTGCCACAAATGACAAAATGGTTGTTATCAAAGATAGAATTTGTGTAGAATATGGCATAGAAAATATTGAGACAAAAGGAGAAACTGCTGGTTATCAGCAGTTTCTTCTTTTGTTTCAATGTTTTCCCAAGCCTATTCTATTAAGGACGTCAAAACCAGGTCTTGCTTGGGACAGGGTTAAAACAAAAAAGAAAAAACAAAAATTACTAAATTTTAATCAGCAGGAAATTTGATAACACATGTGGCATAGTTACTGTTATGGGGACATCGCATTTGCAAGCTATTTATGGCCATGTATTCAATTATTATTTCACTGCAGAAGAAACATAAAGCCTTGAAATATAGGAAAAATATCAGGTCAATTTTTTATGCTCCCCGAAAAAATTTCGGGGGAGCATATAGTCTCCATGCTGTCCGTCCGTCCGTCTGTCTGTCTGTCCGTCTGTCCATCTGTCCGTCCGTCCACAGCCAGATCTCAGCAACCCTTGGACCAAATTCAATGAAACTTCACATGTGAACTCCTTAGGATAATACCTAGGAAACTTTTTCTCTGTTTCTTTATTTGAGGCTGTGTCATGGAAAAAGGGGTCTTAGTGTAAAATTAGTTTTTCTCTGATTTTTCTTCATCTAATGGACAGAATTTAATGAAATTTTGTACTTATGTAATAAATAGGATGTTCTAGACCATATTCTATAAATAGTGTGTGTACTAAAAAGCTGTCATGGTAAAAGGGGGCTTAATGTATGATAGTTTTTATTTTGTGACAAACACTTATTCGGGGAGCATAATCCGTCTGTGACGGCTCTTGTTTGATAATTACTCTTCCAGAGTTAGTGTTTCTTAGAAAAACCACTTTGTTTCAAATTTACTTGGTTGAAATGTAATGGATATCAAATTATATTTCAGGAAATTGAACCAAGTTTTGACCAGCAGACTGTTGAAGTTTTTCAGAGACCAAGCCAAGAAAGATACAGCAAAGTTTGAGAAATTTTACGGGGATTTTGGATTCTTTCTGAAAGAAGGGTGTCTGAGCTCTCCAGAACAACAAACCAGAGTAAGTTTGTTGCTTCCCAAACAATCAAAATTATTTTAGACATCACTGATCACTGGCAAGGAAAATATGAAGTAGATCTGGCATTGTACATGCCTCAAAATTTAACAAAATATCATTTGTTTCTCACCAATGGATAAATCATTTACGGATCATTTAGGAGGGTTGAACAGTTGGTGGCCAAGATTGTATGTTGTGTTTGGTACCGTACTGGTGTTATCACCGCAGTCATAGCGTAGTTGGTAGTGCATCAGACTCTCATTCATGAGGTCCTGGGGTCCATCACTGGTGGCGACAAACATCCTTTCTGATTAATTGTCTTCCACCAATATTTGAATAATCATTGCCCTAAGAGGGTGAGCAGCTGGAGGCTCGGTAAAGATGTTGTGGTATGACTTGTGTGAGAAACGTCAGGAGTCCATGTGAGGGGCAGAGGTGGTGCAGTGGTAACGCTCTGGACTTGAAACACAGAGGTCGCTGATTTGATCCTCTGCTTCTCCAGTCTTTTGGATGAGTCTTTAAACCGCGGTCCCTTCTCCATATGACCTTAGCTGTTGAGTGGGACATAAAACTCCATACAATCCAATCCATTGGCCAGGATATGACCATAGCAGTTGAAAGAAACCAGAATTTTGATATTTTCAGGAAGACATTGCGAAGTTGTTCCGTTACGAGTCATCCAAACTACCAGCAGGACAGAGAACCAGTCTAGATGAATACAGTTCACGCATGAAGGCAGGATCTAGAACCATATACTATCTATCAGCGCCAAAGTATGCAAGTATTCAGCAATTTGGCTATATTCGCCAACAATCTAAAATAAGTAACTATTTCCTGATATTTATAAATTTTGTGCTTTAGCTCAGTTTAGCTCTGTCTATTTTTTAATGGACTGGGATTACACATATATATATTGATAAAAGGTCTGTCTTGTTTTAAAATCTCGTAACTACAGCTGAAATCAAGCTGAAGCTATAAGGTTTTAGAATGACACTTATGAAATACAAATGCTTGTCTGATATTATGTCATGGTTTACTTGATAAAATTGTTTCCTATTACAAGAAATCTGAATAGACAAGTTTCCACTAAGACCCCCCCCCCCCCCAAACAACAGCCATCTGAAGTCGTCCTTAGAGGCAAAAGGTGAAATTCATCCCTGTCCACTGCCTTTATCCATGCTCTTTGCTTGTGTTGATCTTGTGGAAATCAGAAAATATGAAGATTCTCTTTATTTCCGTCATTTATTTTCCGATTCTTGCATTGATAAACGATGCAGTTTAAAACCATTTTCATTCCCTATAGATCTAATAGATTGTTAATTTCCCATAAATCCCATAAACTGCAGCTTAAAACAAGCAGTTATTACGAGATTTTTTCTGTACAACGATGATATATTTCAGTCGCGATGTAGCAGAAAACTCCCCGTATCTTGAAGCTATGAAGAAGAAGGATGTTGAAGTGTTATTTTTGTACGATTTTGACGACGAGTTCGTGCTGTTACAACTACAACAGTTTGATAGGAAGACACTTACGTCGATAGAAAACGAAATCAGTTCAGATACATCGGAGGAGAAAGCAGAAGATACTGGTAAGAATTAAAAACTGTTGTGGCTATTATGGCTCTTTTGACAAATCTTAAATCATAAGCTAGCCTTGGAAACAGATAGATGTCATTGTAGTTTTTTGTGCTATGTGTCAGTCTGTTTGTTTCTGTATTGTTGTTCCACTATAAAATGTAACATTGATCCTAACTTTTCCAGTGAGGTAACTACAATAGAGCACTTGGTAGCGCTTCAGTCTCTCACACATTGGGTCCTGAGTTTGATCTCAGGCTTTGGCAAACATCCTCGTGGACATTTGCCTCCCACCGATGGTTGAATAACCATAAACCTGTTGGGTAATAGTTGACGGCTCCGAAAGTATGTTGACATACTGCTAGTAAGAGAAACGACAGGAATCCATGATAAGGTCATCCAGCCTCCGTGACATGATCATAGCATTTGAAAGAGGTGCTTATTAAACCCCATTCAATGAATTCTTTCCAGTGAAACCAATGTCATGGTCATAGGAAAAGAACTTTATCATTCTTTGAAATTTCAGGTGTTGAAAGACTAGAAAAGTCGGAAGAAGAAACTCTTATAAATTGGTTGAAAGGAACATTGGTAAAAAGGGCTTATGATGTAAAGGTGAGTAATATTTGCATTATTTGTGGGGATAATGATAAAAACCAGCTTCTCTATTCTACGTCTATAATGCTACTGAATAACATCCGTTACAAAACATACGTCATACGAATGCGCGTGAACGTTACGTGACAAAAGGCGGACGCGCGTTAACGTAACCTGACGTTACGTTGTATATTTCCAACATACTCCGGCCCTCGAAATGTGCAATAATGTAACAATTCTTAAATGCAATTATGGAAATAATAATGTACTTGATTTAACCGAAATAATGTTAACACTTTTAGAAGCAATTTGATTGATAAGATTAGTCAGATACGAATTAAATCTTAGTACTAGATCTACACTTCTAACTTAATAGTCCGACTAGCTGATTTATCTGTATTGTTTTAGCAGGAACAGTTCTGATACGTATATGAACGGCAGGGGTCAGGCCATCTTTGTCTGGAAGTAGTTTGTTGCATCTCAGCCTCGAAGTTTTGTATATCGTCAGATCTCCCGCCTCGATTTGTTGAGAAAACTAATGTGTTGTTGACACTCTCTGATTTTGTCTTCTCGCTATGTTTGGGTATGATGGTTTCCGAATTCGACTCTGAATACCCCGTCTGTGCTACGGCAGTTCTCTGGAGAACATTTTGACGTCCAGTTTTTGGTGAGTGAAAATGCTTTGTGACTGTACTTTTCGGCGTGAAGTCTCTAGAACCCGAAAGTCCGATTGTTCTTGATTGGTTAACACATATTGACGTGTGATGTTTCCTTCCACAGTTTCTACATCTGGCTTTAGACGGACATGCGGACACTATGTGTTTACTAGACAGACAGTTATAACACAGTCTCTTTTTCTTCACCAATTCCATTTTCTCACTTCTCGTTTTTACGTTTGTACAGTCATTTGCTCGATGATGTTCTTCACAATAATGACACGATAGTACTTTGTTAACTCTTTCTCTGTTCTTCTTGGATTTGTTCTGTCTGTGGTTTGTTTGAATCTTTCTCTCCGTGTTAATATGAAACATTGCCGTGGGTGGGTGTGAATACTGACATATTTGTTGTCCTGCTCCCAAGACTTCAACTTCTTTATGTATTGCAGCGATCAGATGGTCAAGCTTGATTTGTCCATTACCATTTTCTCGTATTATGTTTTTCCTGGTCTCTACGGGTAGTTTCTCGGTGATAACGGGTACAAGGAGGTCACCATACGACTCGGGGTGTTGACCAAGGGATTCAAGACCTCGGACGTACGTTAATAACTGGTCGTTGAAGGTCTGTAGGCTTTCATAATCGTTGCGTGGTTTTTGGAGACTCAATAATGACTGCATGTATGAATTGATGATTTTATGACTTTGTCCGAAACGATCTTGTAATAGATTGACTGCTTTACTGTAGTTGGTATTCGTCAGGGGTAGGCCGGAAATGCAGGAAGCAGCCGAGTCAGTAAGTAAGGAACGCAAGTAGCTGAATTTCTGTACATCTGACAGGAACGTGTTGTTATGAATAGACGACTCGTAATTGTCCCAGAACGTTTGCCACTGGGTGACATCTCCGTTGAATGAAGGCATCGTAAGTTTTGGAAGTTTGTGACAGTTTGATTGTATATGCGCACTTACTTGCGATGAATTCTCTGTAATAGTGTGCGTACTTTCTTCTCTTCTTTGATTATGGTTCTGATTCGCGTGTGTAGATTGTTCACCCCTTTCTCTCTCCTGGATTCTACTCGACATTTTGGTGAGCTGTAGTTCTATGTTGATCGTATTTTCTTCGGACTGTACTAGCTCTTCGACGATATCTTCTGTATCTGGATGATTGACAATTTTCTCGTTCAACGTTTTAATAACATCTAACTTCTCCGCTAAAATTTGTATGAGTCGTTTACCTTCTTGAACCGTCAGATCCTCGTTGAATTTCTCCATATGCATTTGTATCACTCGCCGGTGACCCTTGCGTATAGTGAGTAGCTTCTGTAATTGCATGATTTCTTCGTTTTTCGTCACGGCACCAAAAATGTGGGGATAATGATAAAAACCAGCTTCTCTATTCTACGTCTATAATGCTACTGAATAACATCCGTTACAAAACATACGTCATACGAATGCGCGTGAACGTTACGTGACAAAAGGCGGACGCGCGTTAACGTAACCTGACGTTACGTTGTATATTTCCAACATTATTCAAGTGTAGTATATGTATTTGATGTTACATATTATAGAAGTAGTAATGAAACAAGTAGTTCCTGTCAGCCATAGATGCATTAAGTAGAAAGGCTAGGGTAAGACTAGGTTTTTCTTTTTTTTGCTGAACTTTTTTATCCATGAGTGATATTTCTCACTTGAGAGGTATAAAACATATCCCCATGATATTGGTTTTGATATCCATAAAAAGATGACTACATTGAAAGAGAAAGAAACAATATTTTAGGGGGCATATTGTTTTGCTTGCAGACCACAGACGACCACAAAGCTAGAAAGCCACCCCTGTGTTATTTCAGCCAAGGATCTTGCCCTTATGAGAGAGGTTTTCGTTAAATTATATAACCCATTACCAGACAGGGATGCCTGTTGACGCCCATTAGAAAAAGGCTTTGGAAAACATTGTGGAAAATGAAGAAATTGCTTGTAACAAGCAATTTCTTCATTTCCCACAATGTTTTCTCAAAATATGTTAAATTCCATTCGCTTGAAATTGTTTTCTGCAACATCTTTGAAATTTTTGCCATCTGGTAATGGGTTAAACAAAATTACTATTATTAAGTTGTGAGAAATCCAGAATGGAAACATTTTGGGAAAAGGAGATAAAGTTGGTAAACAGAATATTCTTCTTTTCCCACAAAAGTGTCTCTTTTTCTGACTCTCAACATTTTATTTTTCAGACTACCACAAAGCTAGAAAGCCACCCCTGTGTTATTTCAGCGAAGGATCTTGCTCATATGAGAGAGGTTTTAAAGAGAACAGATTTGGGTACACGACCATTAGAGGAAAAACTCAGTATTTTACAGCCAACGCTAGAAATTAATACAGGGTAAATAGAATTCTTCATTGTCTCTTTGATGTTAAAATTTTTTGATGTAGTCCAATCTTTTGCAGTTTGAAGAAAAATGAGTATTTTTGACTTGCTGAACTCTTCAGGTTTAAACCTTTCCCAAACAGCCAAAATTTGGACTGTTCAAATTTGAAAGCATCTGCACACCACAAAAGGGATATTGATGAAGATAGAATTTGTTAATAAGATTGCACAGAAAATATTGAGACAAAATGAGAAACTGCTGATTATCAGCAGTTTCTTTTTTTTTTCTCAATGTTTTCTGAAGTCTTTTCCATTAGGGACGTCAAAACCAAGTCTTGTTTGGGAAAGGGTTAATGCTTCATGTGGTCTTTGTTAAACTTTAGTCCTATGTCTCATTGAAATTCTCAATACTTAATCATTATTTTCCAGCCATACACTGATCAAGAAATTGAGCACTCTACAAAAAGAAGATGCTTATCTTGCTAAATTGTTAGCAGAACAAGTAAGTACATTGATTATACATTGTATGACAATTCCAGATCAGCCTTTAAGGCCGCGGCCTTAACGCAGTTGGTAGTGCATCTGCCTCTCATACGAGAGGTTGGATACCCAGCCGTGGCAAATACCCTTTCTGACAAAATTGTCACCCACCAATGGGTTTGAAATCGTTAACCTATGTGGGCGAGCGGCTGGAGGCTCCGTAAGGGTGTTGTGGTAGTACTGGTTTGAGAAACAACAGGAATCCATGGTTAGGTGCTCCAGCCACTGCGATATGATCCTGGCAGTGGAAAACGACGTAAAACCCCAATAAACTCTAACCCAGATCAGCCTTTGTCTAAGTACAGGCTGATCAGAATCAATACTGTTGTATAAACCCTTTTCCAAACAAGACCTGGTTTTGACGTCCCTTATCAAAAACACTTGGGAAAACATTGAGGCAAAAGAAGAAAGTGCTGATAATCAGCACTTTCTCCTTTTGCCTCAATGTTTTCTGAGCTACTATGTACTCAATTCCTGTCTCTAGTGATATCTGTTTTGTCGTCTGCAGCAGCTTTCAAGTTGGACTATCCTAAAAATTTGTCGTTTGGGAAAGGGTTAACCCATGACCAGATGGTAAAAATGTAGACAGTTCTAATGTCAAAGATATTGCAGATGGCAATTTCAAGTAAATGTGATTTTACATTTTTTGTCTCTCTGTGTAGAAAACATTGTGGGAAATGAAGAAATTGCTTGTGACAAGCAATTTCATCATTTCCACAATATTTTCCCAAGGCTTTTTAGCGAGCCGGGACTTTATGTCCGGGGAGCTAATGTCACAGCCCTAGTGTCGGCGTCGCATACCGTCCCGTCCCGTCGCGTCTTCACTTGAAAAACTTTAACCTGGTCTATATCTCAGGCACTATCAGAGATACAGCCTTGATATTTCATACATGGATACATCTTGACAAGACCTTTCATTTGGGACCATGACTTTTGACCTAGTGACCTTGACCTTGGAGTTTGACCTACTTTTGAAAAACTTTAACCTGGCCTATATCTCATGCACTATTATTGATAGAGCTTTGATATTTCACACATGGATACCTCCTGCCAAGACCTTTCATTTGGGACCATGACCCTTGACCTTGTGACCTTGACCTACTTTTAAAAAATTAGCGGTTTTTGTGACAAGCTCCCGTATAGGCGAGCTACGTTGTCCGCGGACAACTCTTGTTTTCCATGGGTGTCAGAAAGTCTCAGTCTGCAGTCCAGCATCATCGGTGTTTCATGTTTAACGTGCAGGTTAAGAAGCATGGTCCACGTTAGTAGGCTCCCTTCCAGGTAACTGGCTCGCTGCACGCATGGCTGTCCTTACACATGTCCTACATCTGTCCTTGTTGTGAGGGTCGATTGTTTTGAGATTCCATTGTTGGCGATCTTTCTCTGCTAGCTGCTTCGAAGTTGTTTTTGGCCTTCCTGAATGACGTGTCCCATTGACGTTCATGTCATATCGTCGGTGCTATGACAAAATGGCGTAACAAATTAGTTACGCCATTTTGTCAATTTTTTTTTATAAATGCTTTCTACTAAGTATGTAGGAGCGCATATCCTGTCAAAACGGCGTTTTTCTACACCTATTAGAACCCTTTCAATTATCATGTGACAAAATTGCGTAGCTCGATTTAGCTGACAAAAAGGCGTTACACGTAGACAAATTTACATGAGAGTAATAGTGAGTTACGCCATTTTGCCGGCATATTTTTTAACATTTTTTAAAACGGCAAAAACGTTTTTGGCTCTCCTGAAAAAAATGGTTTTCGAGCAAAATTTTTATTACGCCATTTTGTCATAGCACCGACGATATGCTGTTCTGATAGCCCTGTCAGATCTTTCGACATGCCCAAACCATCTCAACCTACGTTCCCTCAGGATAAGTTCTAAGTCCTCGAGGCCGAGTTTCTTGCGGAGATCGCATGATCTGGTGGTGCGGATATCATCTGTTTTTTACGTCGCATATCTGTCTGACCATGGCGTTGTCATTTCGCTGTAGGCGTTGAAGATTTGGCTTAGACAGAGGCCATGTTTCGCTCTCATATATCATGACACTTCTGACGCAGGTACTGTACACTTTTCCGTGTGTTTGGTATATGAGATGGCGTGACGTGAGGATTTGTAGTAGCTCTTTAAATTTCCTCCATGCCGCTTTGTCAGTAATGGGTTAAAGTTGCTACACATCACAAAGCAGCTATTGGAGAATGACATGTATAATGATCAGACTGCATGTATTCTTTGTCAAATGACCAACTAATAAAGTAACTTGAACCTGTGTCAGTTAACATGAAAATGGATCCTTTGTGCAGGCATCTTTTAGTGTTCATTTCTCCATGTTAGTTGTGTTATTTTCCAGATCAGCCTTTATTTAAGTGCAGTCTGATCTGGATCCATACTGCTATATCAAAGTTTGCCAGGGTTCGAATTTCAATTGGCATACTGGCAATTTGGAAGTCAAAAATGAAAATTGCATGTGTTTTTTTTTTTCTGAAATAAGATTTTTTCGCATGTGAAATAAATCTTGTATAAAGAAAATGAGATGTCGGTACAATTGCACATTCCTTTGTGGCATTTGGTAGCGCATCTGCCTCTCATTTGAGAGGTCCCAGGTTTGATACCCGGCGGCGGCAAATACCCTTTTTGACAAAATTGTCACCCACCAATGGGTTTGAAATTATTAACCTATGTGGGCGAGCGGCTGGAGGCTCGGTAAGGATGTTGTGGTAGTTCTGGTTTGAGAAACAACAGGAATCCATGGTTAGGTGCTCCAGCTGCTGTGATATGACCCTGGCAGTGGAAAACGACGTAAAACCCCAATAAACTCTAACCCAGATCAGCCTTTGTCTAAGTACAGGCTGATCAGAATCAATACTGCCATATTAACCATTTCCCAAACAACAAAATTTTAGGGTGATCCACTTCAAAAACTGCCACAAAAGACAAAATGGATGTTATTAAAGATTGGATTTGTGTAAAATATTATAGCACAGAAAATATTGAGACAAAAGGAGAAACTGCTGGTTATCAGCAGTTTCTTCTTTTGTTTCAATGTTTTCCTAAGCCTTTTCTACTAGAGACGTCAAAACCAGGCCCTGGTTTCTCAAAAAAACTTAAGTATATTCTCATGAGAACATGCTCAACTTCAAAGGGATACTCTTCAACGTTGAAGGGTATTCGATTGAAGTTCACGTGGATTTCCTGCGATTTCAGCACGGTGCTCAGATTTGAGCATGAGAATGTACTTAAGTTTTTTCGAGAAACCGGGGCCAGGTCTTGTTTGGGAAAGGGTTAAATTAACCCATGACCAGATGGTAAAAATGTAGACTATTCCAATGTCAAAGATGTTGCAGATGGCAATTTCAAGTAAATGTGATTTTACATTTTTGTCTCTCTGTGTAGAAAACATTGTGGGAAATGAAGAAATTGCTTGTGACAAGCAATTTCTTCATTTTCCACAATATTTCCCCAAGGATTTTTTTCCGTGGGTGTCAGAAAGTCTCAGTCTGCGGTAATGGGTTAAAATTGCTACACATCACGAAGCAGCTATTGGAGAATGACATGTATAATGATCAGACTGTGTGTATTCTTTGTCAGATGACCTACTAATAAAGTACTGTCGACACTCGTTATGTGGACATCGGATAAGTCGAATTTTCGCTTAAGTCGAAGTTCAAATCTGATCCCGTCCTCATCTATTGACATAATTTTTTCAAAACAAAATAATTCCAAACTGAATATAGCCATTGAAATATAGTAGGAAAAGGATAGAAATTGCTCGACACAAGCAATTTCTTTCCTTTTCCTACTATATTTCAATAATATTCGTACTTGATAAGTTTCAAAAACGGTCACATATCAAATATCTCAAAGCCGAACAAAATCGGATGAGTCGAACTCCGGATATGTCGAGGTATTTTGACGGCCCCTCCGACTTCGACACAACGAGTGTCGACTGTAACTAACAAGTGCATATCGTATTGCGATGCAATACAGGAGTCCCCCAGCGGAAAACAAAAAATCCTTTCTTATAATATATCTCCTACTTACTAGGTCTATAACTGTATACAAAATTTGAAGTTGCTTGCACATTAGGTTTTGGACAAAATGTCCCATATTAGGGTAAAAACAACAAAGGGCAATAACTCAAAAAGTGGGTGTGGCAGAGTAACAGTTCTTGTACATGACACTTGTCCTTAATGAGATCTATAAGTGTACAAAGTTTGAAGTTGCTAGCACACATAGTTTAGGAGATATGTTCCGGACAAGAATGTAAGGGTAAAAACAACAAAGGGCAATAACTCAAAAAGTGGGCATGGCAGAGTTATGGTTCTTGAACATGACACTTCTCTTTAATGAGATCTATAAGTGTACAAAGTTTGAAGTTGCTAGCACACATAGTTTAGGAGATACGTTCCGGATAAGAATGTAAGTCCTAGCGAACTCGTTTTTTCAACCGCATCACACCCCATTCTCGTGAAATAATTTTCATATCACATTTGTTCAATTAGTTAATCTCTATATCTTACTATTTATGAAGTCCTCTAAAAATCGTAAATTAACCCTTCATGAGATGGTGAAATTTAAGACCAGTCTAATGTAAAAGGAGTTGCTAGTGACAAATTAATTGATTTCAAAAGTAGAAAGTGTGCATCTTATACCTCAGAAAATATTGAGGGAAAAGAAGAAAATGCTGATTATCAGCAATTTCTTCTTTTCTTCCAATATTTGCCAAAAGTATGACAAAATGGATGTTGATTCATTTAAGACTTCTGTAAAATATAGAACAGAAAATATTAAGGCAACAGATGTCGGTCATCAGCATTTTCTTCTTTTGACTAAAACTCTTCCCAAACGTTTTGTACATGGGACTTCAAAACCAGGGCCCCGTATTACTAAACATCTTATGATCAAGTTTTTATGTTAACTGTGTTACAAGACATCTGATTGCACGAGAAATCCGACTGAGCCAATCAGGGCTGTTGTTACAAGTAATTATGCAAAAATCAAACGTACGATCGTTAGTAATACGGGCCCCAGGTCTTGTTTAGAAAAGGTTAAACTAAGGGCCTGTCTCCATAATGAGCATAGTGGTTGAGTGGGACTTAACCCATTACTAGATGGCAAAATTTTAGGCTGGTCCAAATTTAAAGATGCTGCAGACGACAATTTCAAGTGAATGGAATTTTGCATTGTTTGATCTTTCATGGTAGAAAACATTATGGGAAATGAAGAAATTGCTTGTCTCAAGCAATTTCTTCATTTTCCATGATGTTTTCCAAATCCTAATTTTTATTGGGCTTCAAAAGGCGTCCCTGTGTGGGATTGGGGTAAACTTGATTCAAATAATCAACATGACTGTGCATGCTGATCTTGGTCTATTCTTGATACAAAGTCAAAGCTGGTACACACACCAGACCAGCAGATCAAGGGTTCATCTTTTCATGGACACCAAAAATTTTAAAAGACTTGTCCAAATTGAAAGCTTTCGCTGACAACAAAAGAGATTGTACAAAAGGTAGAACATATGAATAGCTGGGGAAAAAAAGAACAAAAAGGAGAAAAATGACGATTATTCAAAGGGTAAAGAGCAATAGATGCGTAATTTAACCCTTGCCCAAACAAGACTTGGCTTTGACATCCTTAATAGATGAGGCTTGAGAAAAGATTGAGGCAAAAGAAGAAAGTGCTGATAATAAGCATTTTCTCCTTTTGTCTCATTATTTTCTGAGCAATATGTACTTAAGACCAACCTTGATTAATGTTCATTTTGTGGTCTACAGTGGCTTTTGAATTGAGCTATTCTAAAATTGGGATGTTTTTGAAAGGTTTAATAAGATAATACTTTGAAAGGGTTGCTAGACTCCTAAGTTCAAATCTGAGTAGTTGTTATCTATTTGATAACTGAATGACATCTTTAACCCTTTCCGAAACAATTTTAGACTGTTTTAATTAAAAGCTCTCACCTGCTGCTGTCGACCGAAAGATGTTGATTGGATAGAAATTTTGTATGATATTGTGGCAAAAGTAGAAAATGCTGATCATCAGCAATTTTCTGTTTTGTCTCAATGTTTTCTTAGCATTGAATATATCGGGGGAATTAAAAACCAGGTCTTGTTTGGGTAAGGGTTTAAGGTGACTTTGAAAATTTGTATTCCTTTACTTGATCTAGACATGATCGTAAAATTTTGAAATGGGACAAGTAATTACTGATTACATTTTAATTATCGCCTTCTTAAAAGAGACATATTTTTACATCCCTAAAAAAATATGGGGGGAAAACGTTGATACTGATAATCAGTATTTTATCTTTTTTCCTCAATATTTCCTTTGCCATGTTTTACAAGAATCCTACATTTATGATCACCCATTTTGTCATCTGCAGCAGCTTTCAAAGCCGCTGTCCTGGCAGTTTAAATATTTTTATGCTCCCCGAAGGGAGAGCATAGTCGCAGCTTTGTCTGTCCGTCCGTCCGTCATTCCGTCCGTCCATCCGTCTGAAGCGATTTCTCCATAACCCTTGGGCCAAATCAAATGAAACTTACCATGTGAACTCCCTATGACAAAATGCTGATGGACTTTTCCCGGTTTTTGGATTTGAGGCCTCGTCATGGGAAAAGGGGACTTAAGGTTAAATACAGTTTTTCTCTAATTTCTCCTAGTCTAATGGTCAGAATTTCATGAAATTTCATATTTGAGTAGCAAATCAGATGCCCTTGACAATAAACTATTTAAAATTTGCGTACACAAAATATGTCATGGAAAAAGGGGGCTTAACATTTGTTAGCTTTATATTAGCTCTGCATGGCATATATTTATTGTGACAATGCCTTATTCGGGGAGCATTGTCCGTCTCTGACAGCTCTTGTTATGTCCCTGTGTCGAAAGATGAATCTGTAGATGCTCTTTACCCTCTCTGATACATCAAAATATTTTACTTGTTCAAGTTAATACCATTGAAAACAATGCATGAGGTTGAAATGTTAGAAACTTCAAAACCTGTAAGATAAAAGGATAAACGACCATGAGATCATTCGTATGTATAAGATACAGCTTGCATGGGTTGCATGTAATGCAAAATGGGAAAGCATTTGAACCAATACACTTGTTATCCGTCAGTTGCGTAACTACCGTCATATCAAGGCTGAAGGTGAACTTGGGTGGTTGAACAAATCAGCAATATGCGTAGATAAAATGGAATTTTTTACCTTTTCCCAAATTTTTAGGTCTTGTTTGAAAAATGGCATTGCCTAGTTTTGACGAGGTTTTGTCTTTCTGTATACAAAAAAAATCTCTTTTCCCCTCAATATTTTCTTTGCCATAATGTACACACAATTCATTGTATATGCATTTTCTTTCAATAGCAATTAATTTTGTGCTAGAAATAGAATGGGTTTACTATTATGTTCGATGACCAGTCTGTGTTTTTATAAAATCTCGTAACTACTTTTGAAATAAGCTGTAGTTACTAGATTTTATAACAACACCTACGAAATACTAATGTTTACTTGATAAAATGGTAGCCTATTGGAGCAGTGCAAAATATTTGTTGTTTGAGAAAGCTAACTCTTCATCATAAAACCTGACTAGCATTTCATTAAGTTTGTGTGACTAAATGAAATGATGTGTGACATTTCATATTTTTGTATCTATCCATTTTCTACTTTAAAATCCTTTCCCCAACAACATCCGGTTTTGACTTTCCCAAAAGAGAAGGGTTTGGAAACCCTGAAGGGAAAAGAAGAAAATGTTGATTACTAGTATTTTGTCCTTTGGCCTCAATATTTTCTGTCCTATAAAAATGTGCACAAATTCAAAGTTAAAGCAATCTGAAATTTTGTTGTTTGGGAAAAGAGATCAACCATTCTATGTTTAATCACATGACCTTCGCTGATGAGTGAGACGTAAAACTTCAAATTCAAATGACTGTGTTGAAAAACTCTCATTATTAACCCGTTTGCAAACATTGACCCTTTTTGACGTCCTTCAAGATAAAGACTTTGGAAAACATTGTGGAAAATGAAGAAATTGCTTGTGACAAGCAATTTCTTCATTTCCCACAGTGTTTTCTACCCCAAAAGACAACAAAAATTTAAATTTTATTCATCTGAGATTGTTGTCTGCAACATCTTTGAATTTCGATCAACCTAAATTTTTGTCGTTTTGTATTGTCAAGCAAGATTAACCCGGGACATATGCATATGTAATGACCCGACTTCGACAATGTTTTGTTAAGACGCTCAACTAACGGACTTTGCACACGAAAATTAAGTTGTCCCGGGTTAATTTGGGTGGACAATACTGGGTAAAATGACTAACACCACAAAAAAAGTGAATGTATGATGCTGCAAGTAAGATCAGGTGATGTTTATAAACAAAATTATAGCTTTTCAACGAAAAACTCGTAACTGCAGCTTGTTTTAAGCTGCAGTTACGGGGTTTTCATTGAAAAGCTGCGATATAAACCTAACAGGCTAGATTTATGCTATAGGGGAAAGTAATAAAAGATGCCGCATCCTCATATGACCTCGGCTGATCAGTGAGACTTTAAATTTAAATTCAAATGTGTTGAAATACTCTCATGTTCAAATGACTGAAATTATGAAACACATTTTAGACCCTTTCCCAAACATGACCTTGTTTTGATAACCCTATTATAGATCTAAATGGTTTTTGAAAATATTGAGACAAAAGAAGAAAATGCTGATAATCAGCATTTTCTCCTTTTGCCTCAATAATTGCAGTGTTATTTTGTACATAAATCCTTTCTTTTAATAAAATCCAATTTGTTGTCTGATTGGACTTGTGTAAAATGTTTGGGGTAAAGGTTAATGTACCAATGTATATAGTTAGGTAAAGTCATGTTCTAATTAAAGTTTTACTTTTTAAATATTTCACAAACATGTTTTAGAATGCTCTGATTTGAGTAGAGAATAAATCGAACCTTTTCTGACTGGAATGATTTTCGATAGGGGTAGAAAATATTGAGAGAAAAGTAGAAAATCTATTTCTCTAGGTTATAAAAACAGATGCTGTTGGGGAAAGGGTTAAGTGTCCTTTATTGACCTTTCAACACTTGCTATTCTGATTGGGTCTACAAGCTTTAATAGACAGGGAAGACCATGGTTAGTCTGCACAGCTTGGCCGTCTTGACTTGCCAAAGACTGCAGCTTAATTAACCCATTCCCAAACAACAAAATTTATTTAGGTCCCATTCAAAAGCTGTTGAAGATGACAAAATGAATGCTTATAAAGGTGTGATTTGATTACAATATGACACAGAAAATATTGAGGCAAAAGGAGAAAATGCTGATTATCAGCATTTTCTTCTTTTGCCTCAATGTTTTGCTTTTCCCAAGCCTATTTTATCAGGGACTTCAAAACCAGGTCTTGTTTGGGAAAGGGTTAATCAAAACTCTTCCTAAACATCAGCATGAAGGATAAAACTACATGCTTCTGAGAAAATTTTGGCAATAAAGGCACAAGTCTCTTATAACAAATTTAACATTCACCAACATGCATTTTGTTGTCAGCATCTCCTTCCAAATTGGACCAAACTGGAACAGATGGGAAAGGGTTAACCCTTTCCCAAACAAGACCTGGTTTTGACATCCCTCATAGGAATGGATTGGGAAAACATTGAGACAAAAGGAGAAACTGCTGATAACCAGCAGTTTCTCCTTTTGTCTCAATATTTTCTATGCTATATTGTACACAAATTCCATCTTAAACAAGGTCCATTTGGTGTCTTCAGTAGCTTTTGAAATGTTGCTGTTGGGAAAGGGTTAAACTAGGAATTGTTTGAGAAAGTGTTAATCAAACGTGAGGAAATAGCCTACTTTAGCTACTAAGAAAGCTTTAGTGGGTGACAAGGATCTTTCATAAGTTTCATTGTAGTAAAACGATAACAATTATGTGGTGCTTTTTCCTATGATAAAGACAACAGTAACAGTTCTGTCAACTGATGGCAAAAAATAAAACAAAAAATAAACCAAATTATAATTTGCACATTCTCACTGTTTCTTTAAGTTCTATGTCATAACTTCAAAAGTTCATCTATCAGTTACTTCATTAATCTCTTCTCTTGCTCGATACTTGAATGTCTTTAAACAGAGTGAAGGCCTAAAACTAAAATTGAATTAAATCAGATTTTAAATTAGTTTTGCATCACATTCATTCTAAACCTGTCTCCAAGCAAGAAAGTCTCTGGTAGAAATAGTTTGGGAAAACATTGGCAAGAGGAAAGAAGCAATTTCTTCCTTTCCCCTGATGGCCCTGAATCTTTTCTATGGTATGTCATATACATTTTCTTTTGATATCAATTATCTTGTTGTCTAAAATTTTGTCGTTTGAGAAAGGGTTAATCTGTGAAGATACTGTTAAAGTAGGACATATTAGTGTATCCACATAGATAACTATATCATACGACTTCATTGCTTGGTCTGTACAAGAATATATGTGTCATGTCATGGCAAAATTTGCTATTTCTGTTACTATTTTCTTCTATTCTATTGCATCAATGATTTCTGTGCAGCAGCAATGAATTATGTGCTAAACATAAAATGGCTTTACTGTTATGTTTTTATTAATTATCAGAGTTGTTACGAAATCTCGTAACTACGGCTTGAATCAAGCCGTAGTTTCGAGATTTTATAACAACACCCACAAAATACTATTGTTTGTCAGAAATTACGTCACGGTTTACTTGATAAAATCCATCTCTATTTTGTACATGCATTCAATCTATGTAAACATCAAATATTTCATCTGCAGCAGCTTTCAAATTGTACCTTTGAATGTTGTAGTTTGGAAAATAGTCGATGTATACAATGCATTTGGATGTAGGGCCATTTCCTTGTGACATACATGAACCTTTGTTATCAGACAACAGCGGAATGAGACTTGTTGCATTTCGAAATATTGTCATGTGGACCTTTCATTTTAAAATGTCAACATTTAACTGATCATACAGTTATTTGAGAAAACAAAATTTTACGATGGTCCAATTAGAAAAATCTTTGAAAGAGAAATAAAGGCTGGTTGCCTAAATGTACCTTGTCTTTTGGTTATGCTACGTTCCCACTGTCGTGCGTTCTGTTACGAACACCACGAATGACCAGTCGTAACTTATCGTTGAATTTAACCGAAATTTTCGCGTTCAATGCGTTACGATGAGAATTATTGCGGTCTTATGCGACCTGCTGCGATTTTGTACGATTATTCCATTCCACAAAAAGCGACCTGATACGATCTTTTCTACGTTCATTCACGATTGTGTAAGATTTGATACGGTCCGATACGTTCTACAAGATCAGGCTTGTCGACTTGAGACGATGAAACACGTGTAGATACGTTCCGATAAGTTCTTTCTGACTCTATACGCTCACTTGAGACCAGCTACGCTTGTGGCAGTGCGATCCAAAAAGAGTGTCGCGATTAGCTCTACGATTGGAATCTGAAGGGGTATATTTTATGGCTTGACAAATACAAAATGTGTCATTTTAAGTCTTAGCTTACAACAGATAGGTCATAATATTTAGTAATTTGACAGAAAGAAAAGAAAATGATGTAGCATTTACTGTGCTTTTGTATAGTTATATTGTAACAAATGAAGATGAGGAACAAAGGTAATCTACAACACCTGAGAAGTGTTGCAAACAGACAGTGTTGGGTGCGGTTATGGCTTACAAAAGAAAGGAGACTTCTATATGGACAATATTCCAGTCTCATAGACATCCATTTAAGATTTGAAGATCAAGCGGCGTTCCATAGTTATACGCGGCTTAGACCTAAACGAGATTTTTTCCAAGAAGTGTATTGATCAGCGGTTTGCTCCATACATCGAAAGGGAAGCAATCTGTTTCAGGAAACCCATGAAACCTGGTATAAAATTGACAGTGACGCTGAGGTACCTTGCAACTGGAGATAACTACCGATCTCTTGCTTATGCATTTAGGTGTGGTGTATTAAATATCTTGGAGATGGTACCGGAAGTGTGTCAAGCTATTGTGATGGCATATGCAGTAATTAATCTACCTCTGTGTCCTGCGTCCTGTACGCATAAAATTGGCTGGGGACGCATAATTTTGAATAATGCGCGTCCTATAGGACGCATCATTCTAGAATGGCATTTTCTTTGACACCAATCTCTAGTTACAGAAATTCTCGATCTCAATACAAAAGCCATTGCAAAGTGAAAGTAGAAGACAAATCTCGGAAAATAACGCGGTCACGATAACTTGACTGGTGGTCAGTTTGATTAGTACTTTACTCATATTCAATCGAACATCAACACATACTTTCAAATGAATTGATCACAACAATCGAGATTCTAAAGTATTCATTTTACTTTATTACTAAGTATTGTTTTATCCGTATTATTTTATCTGGCTAATGATTAAAGCAGAAATGATGAAATATTTGAAAGAACATTATTCCCATACATATTTGTTAAGAGAGCAAACCGTTTAATCTCGCCAAAACGACAGACTCATGTTAAAAACAGATTTACTACAAAACATTCTGTTGTAAGGGTTTTGGCCAGTTTGGGCAACAAATTTGAAAAAGTTTATTCATTTGTGAAGTAAATCCATGTTCTTTCATCGGCGATCAAATTCTTCCCCTTGAAATTGGTAAACAGATTGAAACCGATGGAGAATAGGGGGTTGCCAATTACGTCACCGACATTGGCGACTTCAGCTCAAGTCCAAAATGAAATTGTCGTTGACAGTGAAACTACTCACGTGACAACATCTTAATGTCAACCCATTACAAATTTTGTCCATTTACCTTACCCTGACTCCGGGACTTTGTGAGAGACATCTAAACTTGTAAGATAGACGGAATGTCCAAACTGTTTTGCAACTTTTTGGTGTTTGGTTATCAACATTCTTAAATTTGTTTCAGAACTTTTTCCAATTGGAACAAGCGTCATGCGAAATTTTCCTAGAGTGGGTTCTGAGTTCTCTTCCCAATTATCTTTTTGATAAACAGGCCATGCACTGTCAAGATCAAGAAGATAAAGTGAACCTCAGCACTATGTTGTGTTGGTCAGTGTTCAAACATAGTCCAACAAAACCACAATGAAAACAAAGTATTACAATAAGATACCAGTGTTTATTCATTTTTCCCAGCAACGACAATGGCACATGCCTACATACATGTAAATATCAATTGGCGTAGATCTACAATTCAATGAAAGTGAAAAGGTGGGAATCATACATTTTGAATTGGACGCATTGTTTTCAAAGCCATGCGTCCCCAGGACTCATTGTTTCAAATTCTAGATTATTCACTGCATATGAAGACTAGGTATTCAATTTACATTTATTCCCTCAAGTGAAAACATTAGCTAATCAGTTCGAGGTGAGATGGAACATTCCATCTGCCATTGAAGCTGTAGATGGAAAACACGGAGTTATCAAGAAGCCACCGCAATATGAAAGCCTTTACTACAGTTTAAAGGGGTTATTTTCGATTCCATTTCTGGCTCTAGTAGATGCAGAATACAAGTTTTGAGTTTGGAGTTAAAAGGACACATGTCAGATGCTCAGATATTGGGTGATTCGGAGCTATTTAATGGATTAGAAGATTGATCCATAGAACTTCAACAACCATGTCCAATGACGGCAGACCTAGATGATCATCAGTTTTTTATACCATTTGTAATTTTAGGTGACAACGCTTTTGCTTTATAGCATTACCTTATGAAGCCACGCAGTAGGAATAACTTGTCTAGAGAGGAAAGGATATTCAAATATAGAATATCAAGGGGTCGCCGAGTGGTTGGAAACGCATCTGGGATCTTAGCTAACAGATTAAAGTGTCTCCTAGCGACTCTAGAGCAGAAACCTGACACTGTCAATGATAAAGTAGTGGCAGCAGTGGTAATACACAACTTTCTCAAGTTACGGTACCCAGGGGTGGTAGCGCAAGGGGCAGACTCATTTCATTTTACCCATAAGGCAATGAAATGACAATAAAGGGCGATTGGGCTACACGATCCAGAAGTTAGAGAAGATGACATCGGATAATTGTGTTGAAGCTAAGAACCGAAAGATTGAATATAAAGTTCCACGTGACATTGCCATTTCGATTTTGCCATGTCCCGATCAGCGCGATTGTGAAGTACGATTAGATATGGTCTGATATGAATTGTTATGATTTGTTAAGTTCTGATGCGATAAATACGACTGAAAGTCAATCGTGTTAATCGTAGAAAATTTTTTGGCAGCCAAAAAATTTTCTACGATTATCGCGATTGCCACGATCGACCTGAAGAACTGAGAAGATCTGATACGAGAGCCACGATTAAGATCACGATTTCAATCGTGGCGCCAATTGTGATAGTGGGAACATAGCATTACAAAAGCCAATCTTTTAACCCTTTACAACTCTAAAAATAAAAAAAAAATCTTGTTAAGATTTCCCTAAGTATGGTGAAAACATTGAGGGAAAAGAGGAAAGTGCTTGATGGTTACCAAAACCTCTGTTATAAGGGACATCAAAAATAGGATTTGGATTAAAAATATGACAAACACAATTTTAATCATTAAATTTTCTATTTCCAGTTATACGACACAGCCCTCGTAAACGCAGGTTTGATGGATAATCCAAGATCTATGGTGAATAGACTGAATCAACTCCTAGAAAAAGCCCTCGAGAAAGTATGAAATCCTGACTACAGAAACTTCGGAAAGTAACAGCAACATTATTTAATTAGAAACCGATGAAATTTCTTCAATATTGTGTTAGGTGAATGCAAAACCACTGTATCTGCAATCTATGTTTGCATTTTGATTTACATTGGCAATCATGTTACACAACAAACTGAGGAAGACTGCTGGAATTTTTGAAAACATTGAGGCAAAAAGAAGAATATGCTTGTTTTGCCTCACTCTTTTCCATTTTGTATTGTACACAATTCCCAACCCTTTTAACTTCAATTTTATTGTCTGTATCAGCTTTCGAATGGGAAGTCTCAGTTTTGCAAGGATGATAATTAACTCGGATAAAGTAAAATTACTTCCAAACAAATGTAAAGTTTTCAGAAGCTTTCTTTGTTTGAGTGCAATTGGAATCTCTGTAGCTATATATTTCTGAATCTAAGGATGACATACTGCTTAAAGGACCAAGTCAACAAAATTTACACAGGATAATATTCCAAGCGTTTGTAGACAAGAAAATAAATCAGAAGAATTGCATATCACTGCTTTTTAGCTCACCTGAGCACAAAGTGCTCAAGGTGAGGTATTGTGATCGGTCTGTTGTCCGGCGTCTGTCTGTCTATCTGTCTAACTGTCTATCGGTCCATCCATCAACTTTTCAGAAAAAAATCTTCTCCTCCTAAAGTACTGGACAGAATTCAATCATATTTCACACATATGATCTATGGGTCATGTTTTTTCAAAATACTTCAAAGAATTTGAATCGGGGCCATAATGGGGTCAAAAAGTAGGTCACTAGGTCAAATCTTCTTTTTGCTCTAGGGGCCACATTTTTTGCTCAATCGTTGTGAAAATTATTCAGAATATTTGTCTTGATAATATCTAGGTCATGATAAAAAATAGGTCAAGCCAGGTCAAAAACTAGGTCACTAGGTCAAATATTGTAAAATCCATCTTTTTACTCTATAAGTGCCAATTTTGGCACACCCTTTGTCAAAATTGTCCTGAATGTTTATCTTGATGATATCTAGGCTATGTCAATAAGTGGGTCATTCCAGGTCATTAACTAGGTCATGAGGTCAAATCTTGTGAAATCCTTCCTTTTGCTCTGGAAGTGGCAATTTAGGTCCAAACTTTGTCAAAATTGTTCTAAATGTTTATCGTTATGATATCTGTGTCATGATCAAAGGAGGGTCATGCAAGGTCAAAAACTATGTCACAAGGTCAAATATTACAGATCCTTTTGCTCTAGAGATGCCAATTTTGCCCCAAAACTTTGTCAAAACTAACCTAAATACTTATCTTGATATCTAGGTTATGTACAAAGTGTGGGTCATGTAAGGTCAAAAACTAGGTCATTGGGTCAAATCTTGGTTTTGCTTTAAGAACGGAAATATATATACTTAAACATTGTGAAAATTGTTCAGAATGTTTATCTTGACGAAATCTGGGTCATTTTAAAAGTTGGTCCTGTGAGGTCAGAAACTAGGTCACTAGGTCAAATTTTGTTTTTCCTCTAAGAACCAAAATGTTTACTCAATCATTGTGAAAATTCAGAATGTTTATCTTGGTGATAAGAATAGCAGGTCATTCGAGGTTAAAAACTAGGTCACTAGGTCAAATTTTGATTTTGCTCTAAGAACCAAAATATTTACTATATCATTGTGAAAATTTCCAGAATGTTTATTCTGATGATTTCTTGGTGATGTGAAAAGTGGGTCATGCGAGGTCAGAAACTAGGTCACTAGGTCAAATTTTTTTTTTGCTCTTAGAACCAAAATATTTACTTTATCATTGTGAAAATTGTTCAGAATGTTTATCTTGACGAAATTTAGGTCATTTTAAAAGTGGGTTATGTGAGGTCAGAAACTAGGTCACTAGGTCAAATTTTGTTTATGCTCTAAGAACCAAAATATTTACTTTATCATTGTGAAAATTGTTCAGAATGTTTATCTTGACAAAATCTGGGTCATTTTAAGAGTGGGTCATGTGAGGTCAGAAACTAGGTCACTAGGTCAAATTTTGTTTTTCCTCTAAGAACCAAAATATTTACTCAATCATTGTGAAAATTCAGAATGTTTATCATGGTGATATGAATGGCAGGTAATTCGAGGTTAAAAACTAGGTCACCAGGTCAAATTTTGATTTTGCTCTAAGAACCAAAATATTTACTTTATCATTGTGAAAATTGTTCAGAATGTTTATCCTGATGATATCTTGGTGATGTGAAAAGTGGGTCATGTGAGGTCTAAAAGTAGGTCACTAGGTCAAATCTTGTTTTTGCTCTAGGAACCAAAATATTTACTTTATCATGGTGAAAATTGTTCAGAATATTTATCTTGATGATATCTGGTCAATGTTAAAAGGGGGCCATGTAAAGTCAAAAACTAGGTCACTTGGTCAAATTTTGATTTTGCTCTAAGAACCAAAAATATTTACTTTATCATTGCGAAAATTTCCAGAATGTTTATCCTGATGATATCTTGGTGATGTGAAAAGTGGGTCATTGGAGAGCTAAAACTAGGTCACTAGGTCAAATGTTGTTTTTGCTCTAAGAACCAAAATATTTACTTTATCATTGTGAAAATTCTTAAGAATGTTTATTTTCACAATATCTGGGGCATGTATAAAGTGGGTCATGGGCGGTCAAAACCTAGGTCAAATTTTGTTTTTGCCCCAAAAAATCAAAATAATTATTCATCATTGTGAAAATAGTTCAGAATTGCTTATCTTGATGATAAATGATTCATGTAGAAAGTGGCTAATGTTAGGTCAAAAACAAGGTCAAAAGGTCAAATCTTGTTTTTTGCCCTAAGAACCAAAATATTTACTCATTATTGTGAAAATTGTTCTGAATGTTTATCTTGATGATGTCTAGGTCATGCGAGTTTGAAGTTTGCAAGCTGTTTGTTTCAAAGTCCTCTCAGGTGAGCGATGCAGGGCCATCTTGGCCCTCTTGTTAAACAAATACCTTGCAACTGCAGCTTGTTTTAAGCTGCAGTTACTAGGTATTTGTTAAAAAGCCACTATATTTTACTTGATATGACATGAAATGTGGAGGGAAGAGAAGAAAATCCTGGTTATACTCGATATCACAAAAAAGTTGTGCCAAGATTTGATCCATCTGCTCATGATAATGCTGCAATGCAGGCTGATCAGGAACATTTTTATGCCCCCTTTCGAAGAAAATGGGGGTATATTGTTTTGCAAGTGTCGGTCGGAAGGTCGGTCGGTCGGTCTGTCGGTCGGTCGGTCGGTCCGTAGGTCGGTCGGTCTGTCCGTAGACCAAACCTTGTCCGGAGCATAACTCGAAAAGTATTAAAGGTAGAATCATGAAACTTCATAGGTGGATAGATCTCATTATGGAGAGGTGCAGTGCATAAGAACCGTAACTCTGCAGATCAAATTTTTAGCTCCACTGGCCGAAGGCCAGCGGGGCTTATGTCATGGCCCTGTGTCCGTCGTGCGTCCGTCCGTCCGTGCGTCCGTGCGTAAACAATTTTCAAACATCTTCTTCTCCAAAACTACTGGACCAATTTTAACCAAACTTCACCAGAATCATCCTTGCATGAATCTCTACCAAATTTCTTAAAAAAAATAAAATCTGTGCAGAACTTGAATTTTAATTAATTTAAGTTTAAATTTTCAAAAAATCTTTAAAAATTCTTCTTCTCCAAAACTACTGGACCAATTTCAACCAAACTTCACAGAAATCTTCCTTGCATGAATCTCTACCAAATTCCTTCAAAAGATTAAAATCTGCGCAGAACTTGAATTTTGATTAATTTAATTGATTTAAATTTCTGAAAAATCTTTAAAAATTCTTCTTCTCCAAAGCTACTGGACCAATTTCAACCAAACTTCACACGAATCATCCTTGCATGAATCTCTACCAAATTCCTTCAAAAGAATAAAATCTATGCAGAACTTGAATTTTAATTAATTTAATTGAATTGAATTTTCGAAAAATCTTTAAAAATTCTTCTTCTCCAAAACTACTGGACCAATTTCAACCAAACTTCACAGAAATCTTCCTTGCATGAATCTCTACTAAATTCCTTTAAAAGAATAAAATCCGTGGAGAACTTGAATTTTAAATAATTTTATTGATTTAAATTTTCGAAAAATCTTTAAAAAAAATTCTTCTCCAAAACAACTGGACCAATTTCAACCAAACTTTACAGAAATGTTCCTTGCATTAATCTCTTCATAATTCCTTCAAAAAAATAAATTCTATGTAGAATTTAAATTTTAATTTATTTAATTAAATTAAATTTTCGAAAAATCTTTAAAAATTCTTCTTCTCCAAAACTAATGGACCAATTTCAACCAAACTTTACAGAAATGATCCTTGCATTAATCTCTTCTTAATTCCTTAAAAAAAAAAATCTATGTAGAACTTAAATTTTGATTAATTAAATTAAATTTTCGAAAAATCTTTTTTTCCAAAACTACTGGACCAATTATAACCAAACTTCACACGAATCTTCATTGCATTTATCTCCTCTAAATTCCTTAAAAGAATAATTTCCGTGTAGAACTTGAATTTAAATAAAATTTAATTAAATTGAATTTTCGAAAAATTGTTAACCCATTACCAGACGGCAAAATTTTGGACTGTTCCAATTTGAAAGGTGTTGCAGACGACAATATCAAGTTGATTCAATTTTAAAAATATTTCTATTTTTGGTTGGAAAATATTGTGGAAAATGAAGAAATTGCTTGTCACAAGCAATTTCTTCATTTTCAACAATGTTTTCCCAAGTTTTTTCTTGTAAGGGTGTCCAAAGGCGTCACTGTGCAGTAATGGGTTAAACAATCTTCTTCTCCAAAACTACAGGACCAATTTTAACCAAACTTCACAGGAATCTTCCTTGCATGAATCTCTTTCAAATTCCTTCACGATCTGACGAAAAGCTTGGCTGTTGTGGGCTAGGCTTTTTTTGCTATATGAAACAGTGTAATTTTAAGAAAATTTTAAAAACATTTCTGCTTCTTAATCACATATTGGATTTCATTCTGGTGTAGCATGAATCTTCTTTGAATAGACCTCTATTGTATTCCTTCAAGAAGTTCGTAGTCTAAATGTCTAAAAGCCAGTGGAGCGATACAGGGCCATCTTGGCCCTCTTGTTTGAGTTATTGCCCTTTGTTGATTTTCAAACTTGATTCTTGTCCGGAGCATAACTCAAAAACTATGTTAGGTAGAATCATGAAACTTTACAGGTGAATAGATCTCATTATGGAGAGGTGCAGTGCACAAGAACCATAACTCTGCCGATCATATTTTTGGAGTTATTGCCCTTTGTTGATTTTCAAACTTGATTATTGTCCGGAGCATAACTCAAAAAGTATGTAAGGTAGAATCATGAAACTTTTTAGGTGGATAGATCTCATTTTGGAGAGGTGCAGTGCACAAGAACCGTAACTCTGCCGATCAAATTTTTTGAGTTATTGCCCTTTGTTGATTTTATAACTTGATTCTTGTCCGGAGCACAACTAAAAAAATATGTAAGGTAGAATCATGAAACTTTATAGGTGAATAGATCTCATTATGGAGAGGTGCAGTGCACAAGAACCGTAACTCTGCCAATCAAATTCTTGGAGTTATTGCCCTTTGTTGATTTTACACTTAAGGTAAGAAGGGCCTAATTAACATAAGCATTTTGTACGGTTTAGAATTTTGATTTAATGCATATTTATGGAAATATTTGACAAAAATGTTCAAAATTACCTCCCTTGCATATGAATATAGAGTAAAATGATATTTGTAAATTATTTTCTTCTTGAAGCATAATCTTGAAATCTGGCACGGTGAATCAACTTATGTGAAGTGTATTTACATGTGTGTGTAATTTGATACATTTCGTATGGCTAGAAAGTGGTGTTTTTAATTAGGCACTTTATACCTTAATTCTTAATCTTACCTATATCTCATGTCCTTTTACACATACAGCCTTGATATCTCACACATAGATACCTCCTATCAACATAGTTCACATTTAACCATGACCATGGACCTTGTGACCTTGACCTTGGAGTTTGACCTACTTTAAAAAAAATTAAACCCGGCATATATCTCATGACCTTTTACAAATACAGCCTTGATATTTCACACATGGACACATCTTACCAAGACCTTTCCCAATTGACCATGACCTTTGACTTTGTGACCTTGACCTTGGAGTTTGACCTACTTTTAAAAAACTTTAACCTGGCCGATATATCATGTCCTTTTACACATACAGCCTTGATATTTGACACATGGAAACCTCTGACCAAGACCTATCACATACGACTATGACCTTGGACCATGTGGCCTTGACCTTGAAGTTTGACCTACTTTTAAAAAAATTAAAATGGGCCTATATCTCATGTGCTATTACACATACAGCCTTGATATTTCACACATGGACACATCCTACCAAGACCTTTCACATTTGATCATGACCTCGGACCTTGTGACCTTGACCTTGGACTTTGACCTACTTTAAAAAAAACACTTTAACCTAGCCGATATATCATGTCCTTTTACACATACAGCCTTGATATTTGACACATGGACACCCATGACCAAGACCTTTCACATTTGACCATGACCTTGGACCTTGTGACCTTGACCTTGGTGTTTGACCTACTTTAATAATACATTACCCTGGCCTATATTTCATGTCATTTTACATATACAGCCTTGATATTTTACACATGGTAACTTCCAACCAAGATATTTCACTTTTGACCATGACCTTGGACCTTGACCTTGGAGTTTGACCTACTTTTAAAAAACTTAAACTAGGCCTATATCTCATGTCCTGTTACCTATACAGTCTCAATATCTTACAAATGGACACCTCCTACCAAGACCTTGCACATTTTACCATGACCTTGGCCTGTGTGACCTTGACTTTTGATTTTTAGCTCCACTGGCCTTCAGGCCAGCGGGCTTTTGTCATGGCGCTGTGTCCGTCGTGCGTGCGTCCGTGCGTGCGTCCGTCCGTCCGTCCGGTCGTCAACTTTTTCTTAAAAAATCTTCTCCTCAGAAACTACTGGATGGATTTCAATCAAACTTCACAGGAATGATCCTTATGTGATCCTCTCTCAGATTCCTTCAATTAATTCTGATTGAACCAGAAAATCTTGAGTTATCTGCCCTTGAATTAAAAGATGGCTATTTTGACTTTGTTTTCACTCTAGCCACTACAAATATTGATCAATCAAGACAAAACTTGGTCAGAATGTTGTTGCTGATAAGATTTTGCCTGAGTGCAATTTTCAGCTTGATCTGAATATTGCGTCTTGAGTTATGTGCCCTTGAAATTGGCGAAATTACCATTTTTGACCTTATTTTTACTCAAACAACTATAAATATCCACCAATCAACACGAAACTTTCACATTATCTTACTGGCCATAATATCTTGCATGGATGTAATTTTCAGCTTCATAAGAATCTTAAATCATGATTTATTTGCCCTTGAATTTGACCAAATTGCTGTTTTCGACTTTGATTTTACACTCTTTACATCCACAAATACTGAGCAATCAGGTCAAAACTTAAACAAGTTGTAGGTGAAGTTAAGATCTTGCTTTAGTGTGATTCTTAGCTAGATAGGGATATAAACTTCTCAGTTATATATGCCTTTCAATTTGACAAAATTGGTAATTGTGACTGTTTACACTCTAACAGCCAAACTCACTCTAATAAAGACAAGGCTTGGTAACCAATAGATCTTATATGAATGTATTTTCAGCTTTCTAGTTACTTTGTAATTGCTTTAAGAGCAACAAGTATTGAAAAATCTAGTCAAAACTTGGACTTGATATTACAAGAAATTCAGGTTTGATTATTTATTTGCATTAATTTTGGAAAAGGGTTTTCCCTGAATCTATTTTTAGCTCAAAATCTATTTTTAGAAATATGAAATATTTTGGAGTAATCAATGGTCTGTTAATTTAGATCTGTTTGGAGGACGCTTAATTGCTAGTATCATCCTAAGCTGGAATACTCTCCCATTTCTTTTTACCCTTTCTCAAATGGCAAACATATAGTTTTACTTTCTTTGCTTCAAGAACCACACATTTTGAACAATCTAGTTTTGTAACTTTCTTTTTGCTCTATGAAACACAAGCATTGAACAATCCAATCAAAACTTGGATTAAATATTACATGAAATTCAGGCCTGTGGAGCGACTCAAGACCTTCAGGTCTTCTAGTTACATACTTTTAGAAATCTTTAACCTAGCCTTTATCTTATGTCCTACAGCCTTGATATTTCACACATAGACACCTCCTACCAAGACCTTTCACATTTGACCATGACCTTGAATATTGCAACCTTGACCTTGGAGTTTGACCTACTTTTAAAGAGACTGAAACCAGGCATATATATAATGTCCTTTTACACCAACAGCCTTGATATTTCACACATGGACACTTCCAACCAAGACCTTTCACATTTGACCATGACCTTAACCTTGGCATTTGGCCTACTTTTAAAAACTTTAACCTGGCCTATGTTTCATTTTACTTTTACATATACAGATTTGATATTTCACACATAGACACCTCCTACCAAGACCTTTCATATTTGACCATGACCTTGGACCTTGTTAACTTGACCTTGGACTTTGACCTACATCAAATGTAGGCCCTTGAGGGGGCATATATGTTTTACAAACATCTCTTGTTACTTTGACCAAGGAAAATGTGTAGACAGGTCTTAACGCATAAAAAGCCTGTTGACCAATATTGGTATTTTTCAATTGCTAATTATACCCCCGCAAAACAAATATTTTACGGGGTATCCTGGAATCAGCCTGTCTGTCCGTCCATCTGTGTACAAAAATACTTGTCTAAAGCATATCTCTTAAAGTAAAGGAGCTATGATCATCAAACATCATGGGTAGATAGATCTCACCAAGGAACAAGAGCTGTCCAAAGACAGCGCGCTCGACTTTCTAAGTTGCTTAGTATAAAGGGGGCATAACTCCAAAAATAGTGGAGCCAGGGTCATGGGCCCTGGTAGTAAGGTAGAGGGTGTGATGGTGAATTAGTATTTCAAGTTTGGGTTGAATCCCTTTGATAGTATGGAAGTTATTGATGTTTGAAAAAACTTTAACCTTTGTTGCAACGCCAACGCCCGGGTGACAGTATAAGCTCTCATTTTCTTCGAAAAGTCAAGCTAAAAATGCAGTGTATAAGGAACATAATTCTACCTTGCTTATTTTGCCCTTTATTTTTGACACAAAACACTTGTACGGACAAATGTAGTGGCGGTGGTATTCTATCATCTTAAGTGATACTTTTCCCATTACTAGGCTGCAAAAAGAAGAATGGTCCATATTCAAAGTTTTTGCAGAAGACTATTTCAAATGAATGTTAGTTTATATTTATTGATCTATCTTGGTAGAAAACATTGTAGGAAATGAAGAAATTGCTTATTCACAAGCAATTTCTTCAATTTCTACAATGTTTTCCACAGCCTCTATCTTGTGGAGTGTCAAAAAGCCCCTTTGTATAGGAATGGTTTAACATTATCCCCATTACAATCGCTAGTGCTTTTGTTAGTGTAATAACAAAATTATGGCTATGTGCGAAATTTTATGAAATATTGTTAGTTCATTTTGTTAGTCCGAGAACAAAATTATGTGCGAAATTTCTGTGATGGTGATTGAAATTTTAATAAAGATAAATTATCAAATAGATTATTTTATCTTGGTCATAATCTCTTTCCCTAATTGCTAAATTTTAGACTGCTCCAATTAGAAAGGAATTGCAAAACAAAACAAAATAGTTGATCAAAAGAAGGAGGATGTGTATGTTATAGATTTGAAAATATTGAATGATAAGGAGGAATTGTTGATTCCCAGTAATTTCTTCTTTTCTCTCAATGTTTTCCAAGCTGTTTCTGCTAGGTATGTCAAAACCAGGGTTTGTTTTGGAAAGGATCATATTCCCTTGATACGAAGTGTAGTTAGTTATCATTATACCCCCACCTACGAAGTAGAGGGGGGGTATATTGGTTTCACCATGTCTGTTTGTCTGTCTGCCTGTATGTCTGTTTCCATGCTCTAAGTCGAGAACCATTTGACCTAGGATCATGAAACTTTACACAGTTGTTGCCCATGACCCAAGAAGGTGCCCTATTGTTTTTTGGTCATGAATTACAAGGTCACGATTGGACTTTGTTTAAAATCCGTTTCTGTGCTCTAAGTCGAGAACCGTTTGACCAAGGTTCATGAAACTTTATACAGTTGTTGCCCTTGACCCATGGAGGTGCCCTATAGTGTTTGGGTCATGAAGGTCAGTCACGATTGGACTTCCGTAAAAATCTGTTTCTGTGCTAGCTCTAAGTTGGAAACCGATTGACCTAGAACCATGAAACTTTCCACAGTTGTTGCCCTTGACCCAAGCTTGAAGGTGCTCTATTGTTTTGGGGTGATATAGGTCAAAGGTCATGGTCACAATAGTTTTTTGGTCATGAAGTACAAGGTCACGATTGGACTTTGTTTAAAATCCGTTTCCGTGCTCTAAGTCAAGAACCGGTTGACCTAGGATCATGAAACTATACACAGTTGTTGCCCATGACCAAAGGAGGTGCCCTATTGTTTTTGGGTCACGAAGGTCAAAATTGGACTTTGTTTAAAATCTGTTTCCGTGCTCTAAGTCAAGAACCGTTTGACCTATAACACTTTTTCAGTGATAAGGCGCTAATGGGGGGTAATTGTCCGCTTTGTGACTGTTCTAGTTTCATCTCTTACTAATAGATGTGAACTGCTGGAGGTTTGGATTCAATATTGTGGTAGTAATGTTGAGAGAAATACCAGGAATCCATGGTTAGGTGCTCCAGTCACTGGCGGATAATAATCTTGCATAGCAGTGCTTTTGGATTTCGTATTATAGTCGACCTATGTTCCACTGTCAAAGCACTTTTTCTTCATCACAGCTTGACCCAGTGTTCTCCCCAGCCTAATAAGCTGTATTGGCCCCAGTACAGCTTCATGCAAATCAGAGTAATGCCCCTACAGCTTCAAAAGTACCCCTACAGCTTAATTTCTTCAAAATGGTCACCAAATAGAGACTTTCAGAGGTATTTCATGTCAAAAACTGATAAATGATGCATTTTCATAATTACAAAATGCATTAATTTTGTATAAAAACATGATGGGAAAAGAAGAAATTGCTCATTTTGAGCAATTTCTTCTTTTCCCATCATGTTTTTATTTATAATCATTTGCTTTGACAGTGCATTTCATAGTTGACCAGCATCTATGTAATTTGCCACTACATCTTGAAATTATTCTACGGAGATCCCTGGCTTGACCCATTCCTACACAATAACGCTCTTTGACGCCACACAGGATAAAGAATTTGGAGAACATTGCGGAAAATGATGAAACTGCTTATGGCAAGCAATTTTTTCATTTCCCACAGTGTTTCTACTGAAAAATACCAAACATGGCAATCTGATTAATATCCAATATTAACTTTTCAGTTACATCTGAGACCCACCCTTTAGGCTTCATCTTCTGTGACCCCTGGAAAAACCTGAATCGATTATCCCTTTCTCAAACTGCACAATTTTAGGGTGGTTGAAATTCGAAAGCTGCTACAGGTGACAAATTGTATCTAAAAAGATAGAGTTTGTGTAAAATGTAGCATTGAAAATTTTGAAGCAAAAGGAGAAAATGTTGAATGTCAGTATTTTCTTCTTTTGTATCAATATTTTCCCATGCATTTTCTAATAGCGACGTCAAAACCAGGCCTTATTTAGAAACGGGGTTAATCACTGCCATAGCACAGCTTACCACTTCCAATATGTGAAAAGTAAATACTCAGTGAAAAGCAGTGGTACTGCAGTGAAACTAAGGTGAAACAACCGTTTGAGGCTGTGTTCTGGCAGTGGGAGCTTTAACATTTGCGTCCCATCACACTGAAAGGGACCTTACCAGAAGTCCAAAAATCTAAGTTTTGACAAGCTGATCATGCTCAGCAGAGGTCAACCAGAAGACAGATTTGGATAAGGAATACATACAAAGACAGGTTAAACATTCTGATTTAAGAAAATTATATTAGAGTGGAAAGTATCTGTCCTAGTCTGGCTGCGCAGACAGGCTAATGTTGATATTTTTCACACTTCCTATAAGGTCCCTTTTAGCATGACGGGTCACATTTACGTCCAATTGTGTCTTGTCATGTCTCAATCACTGTTGTAACAATGCTTTTACTCTGGTTTGTATATATATATATATGCTGCATCCTAGAAAAGGGAGCTTCACATTCTCTGTGACTGTGGCCCTCTTGTTTAATCATAACACTTATAGCTCACGACAAATGACCTGGCAGAGCATCTCTATCAATTAGCTAGAGATGCTCTGCCAGGTCATTTATTGTGCGCTATACAAAGTTCACTTATCAGAGCTACAGATAAGACTGATTGGGGTTTAACGCCGTTTTCAACTTCTATGGTCATATCGCGGCGGCTGGAGCACCTAACCGTGGGTTCCTGGTATTTCTCCCACCAGCACTACCACAAGTATCCAAAATCAAGCCTCCAGCTGCTCTCTCACATAGATCATTCACACCCATTGGTGAGAGACAAACGACTTTAGTCAAATGACAGCTACAGATAAGAGGGGGTGAAGACTTTTCCATAATAAAATAGTTCATTTATAGTTAATCAAATTCTATATTGTGGGTACTGATTTGAATCGTATTGAGACGATTCAAATGATTACCCATATCGTAGGGTTTAGATTTGACACAACAAATTTAGAATACCTTGACCCCCTCTTATCTGTTGCTCTGACTTGTCCAAGTGTTTTTCTGGGTATTACTTGTACACTTGGCTTAGATATGCCTTTTAACCCTTCACCAAACAAGACCTGGTTTTGATGTCCCTAATAGAAAAGGCTAGGGAAAACATTGAGACAAAAGGAGAAACTGCTGATAACCAGCAGTTTCTCCTTTTGCCTCAATATTTTCTGTGCTACAATTTGTACAAATTCAATCTTTTCAAAATCTATTTTGTTGTCTGCAGCAGCTGTCAAATTGGAACAGCCGAAATTTTTGTCGTTTGGGAAAGGGTTAATCCATTCAAACCCAATGACCATTTTGACTCTGCAAACTAATAGATTTGGAAAACATGGAAAATGAAGAAATTGCTTATGGCAAGCAATTTCTTCAATTCTCACAATGTTTTCTTCCATGAAAGACCAAAACATGTAAACTGATCAATTTACTTGAAATTTTTGTCTGCAACATCTATGAATTTGGACAAGTCTAAAATTTTGCCCTCCTGGTCTCGCCAGAGAGATGCTGAACACCTCTAACCACTCCGCCACACAGAAGTCCTTTGCTTAGTCCATTTCCCGACGACAAATTTTGAGACTTGTCCTAATACAGGCAACATTTTCGAGTTAGCATGATAGTACCTTTTTTGCCTTTCTTGGTAGAAAACATTGTAGGAAATGAAGAAATTGCTTGTAAAAAGCAATTTCTTCATTTTCCACAATGTTTCTAAAAGCATATATTTTTGAGGCGTAAAAAGGTGTCATAAAGTGGTAATTGGTTAAAGAATTGATTGAATTGAATGGAGTTTCACATCCCACTCAACAGCTGAAGTCTTATGGGGACAGGAACTTAGTTAAGTCTCTTCCGAAAGATGGTAGAGGCAGGGGATTGAACTTACGACGCCATTGTTACAAGTAAGAGGGTGTAACCACGGCAGCAAATCTGCCTCCCCCCTTTTTCTCCTAGAAATGTTATCAAATTTGAGAGGGTAAAAGATGCATTGGACTTAATACTATGTAATATCCTCTAGTTTATTTGCACATACACTGATAACAATAATTCACTCTCACAGAAAATGACATTTCAAAGAAACAAATGGAACAAAATTACCATTATATTAATGACCAACTCAACCAAAGGAATGTTATTGCCAATGAAGCTTTTCATTCAGAATTTTAAGATAGGGGAAAAGGTTTTTTTGTTAAAAAAAATAATGCCTTCAATTGACAAACTTCTTGCTTGAAAATTTAGAGTGAATGATCTTTTTCTGAACAATTTTATCCTAAAATATTTCTGTCTGATGTGCTAACAATTGCTCTGTGGCCAAAGCTATATGTCGTTGCTTTTCAACGAAAACCTCGTACCTGCAGCTTAAAACAAGCTGCAGTTACAAGGTTTTCGTTGAAAAGCAGTGATATACTCATTTTGAAAGATTCTTGGTTACATAAACAAAATCAAAAATCAAATTCTAGTAATTATTTACAAAATCCTTTGTACAACGGAAAAAGATTCCATAATTCCCGAACGGTGCCATTGAGAAACCACTAACTTTTAGGTATCATTCCTGAGCTAGAAACGATAGTGGATAAAGGCATTGCATAACACAGCAAAGCATTGTGTGCCTTAGAATAAAACGAAGTTTCATTGTATCATTTAACACTTACGCACAATTGTCCATCAAACCCTATAATATGTGTACTTATTACAAATGAGTTAACCCTTTCCCAAACAAGGCCTGGTTTTGACGTCCCTAGTAAAATGGCTTGGGAAAACATTGAGAGAAAAGAAGAAACTGCTGATAACCAGCAGTTTCTCCTTTGGTCTCAATATCTTCTATGCCATATTTTACTCAAACTCTGTTATAAATACCTTCCATTTTGTCATTTGTGTCAGCTTTTGAAGTGGATCACGCTAAAATTTTGCCGTTTGGGAAAGGGTTAATACAAATGAGTTAAAGCAATATAGGGTATTGACATTAAATTGACAAAACTAACATGCCTATATCCTCTATTATTTCAAATTGTTCAGAAATGAAGTTGATCAGGAACCCATATGAGACATTTGGAAATGATAAATATGTTAAGATAGGGACCACTATTTGGACAACACTTACAAACAGTAATTTGGATCACATAAATTAACATGTTGCATTGTTGTTTAATTTAGTTAACCTTTATTTCTATTCTTGTTTGGAGTGTGTCGGCTTCATTTTTTCATTCAAAGCATTGTAGTACAGCCCCTGTGATTGTTAAAACATAAAATATGAGTATAATGAACATTAGATCATTTCAACAATATACCATTCTGTTTATCATGAATGTGCTATCTTAGTTTGGAACGATTAGGAATTTGCTTTTAAATACAAAAGATACAAATTATATGTCAGATAATTTATGTGCCTATAATAATTTTGTGTAAAAATAATTGTCATAATTAAGGAGCGCCATGTTCCACTTTTTCTGATTCAAAATTCATCAGTTCGGACCAAAGTTTGGTTGTCGTATACCACAATATAAATTTGGACCAGTCTTATTTAATACATATAGGTTGACTTCAATAAACAATAACAAAACCTGTGTCTATTTACTGGGTTATAATAGTTTAATTTGATATCTATATCACAAAACAAACAACTTGTTCTACACAGTGACATCTCACACACTCATCACATCAACATTCATTTTGACTGCTTAAATAATTCTTCTCGGCCAATTTAATGTCCCCTTGACGTGTTGGTGCAGGGATATTTCAGCATAGACAAAGACCAGCCTGCATGCATGTAGAGTTTAAATCGTCTTACAGAGCAGCAGATAAAAGGGCGTGACGACATTCTAACTTTATTATTTCAAATCCAAACCCCAACTTATGGGTACTCATTAGAATCGTCTCGATGAGACGATTCTAATGGGTACCCACAAGATAGGGTTTGATGAATATAAAGTGAATTATTTCGTTTAGAAAAGTCATCAACTCTTATCTTTAGGTCTGGTCTTTACACACCGGCTGATCTGTCAGCACTTCTTGCTTGCCTCATTTTCTAAATCACAATTTCAAATAGAATAGCGCATTTGAAGGGAAACTTTAGACACTTTGATCTTTCGTTATTAAATCAGATTATATTGAGTATAATGAATAATTGCACCAATTTTAACCTTTTTTGTCTTTTTAATTTAAATATACAAAACCTCTTTTCCCTGACTAAATTAAATTTGAATTTGAATTTTTTTCATTGTTACCTTTCATACATCTCCATACATTCATTCATAATTATACCATACATCCAAACACAATCATCTAAGAAAATAAAGTACAAAAATTGCAAAACAATAGTATGGTAATGATAATTTTCGAGGTGCTTTCAAGGTCCAAAGAAGCAGTCATTTTCCTCCTGCACACACCAGTTTCCTATGCTTTGACTGTTTTGACAAGCAATTTCCGTTATAATTTTGCCATCAACAAAAACTTTGAATTGTGACTAGTTTAGGATAAGGGCTGTTCTTTGTACTTTGACTTCAGTTATTGTCTTGAGAGAACATGTGTAAAATGTACTTTTGTAATCCTTAAACAATAATTGAACACCTTTCAAACCAATTGCCATACAATTGTTTCTTATTACCAACAATGCATTTTTAACTGAAACAAAAATGAAATTTTCCACATTGATTTATTACTAATTTTCTTCACGATTTCAAGTTGTTATGGTTGCAGTTTACTTGGAAAATCTGATGACAAGATCTAAACATGTGCCAATAGATATTGAAATTGGTCATGATGATATTCTTTAACGAAAGAAGCAAATGGTCATCAGCATTTTCTTCTTTCAACTCGATGCTTTCCAAAGGTTTCTCGATTTTGGGCGTCAAAACCAAGAATTGTTCTAAAGTTTAGTCACTTTTCAACAAAAGCCTCGTAACTGCATCCGCTCTAAGCTGCAGTTATGAGTTTTTTGTTCAAAAGTGACAATAGATTACCTTGTGACTCATTCAAATGTCTTGTGTGTGCAAGGGGTGAAACATTTTTACAATATAAACACTACAGATAAGAGGGGGTAAAGGCATTCTAGATTTGTTATTCCAAACTTTAACGCTATATTGTTGGTACTCATTTGAATCGTCTCGAGACCATTCAAATGAGTACCCACAGCATAGCATCAGTGGGAGGTCAAAATCTCGTAACTACAGCTTATTCAAGCTGTAGTTACAAGGTTTTAACCTCCCACCACTGATCATATTTGGTGAACAACAAACAAAATGTTGCATTTTGAAAAGTCATTACCCCTTCTTATCTGTAGCCCTGAAATATATACTACAAATTCATTGTGTCGTTAATGATGTTTTATTGACAATATCTACAACTTGGAATGATAAAAAGGATCTTCAGAGTTGGAAAAGGAGAGTTTATCACTTGTCTACAATGGATTTACAAGAAAACAACCTATAAATAACATATTTGCTATATAATTTATTATTCAAAGATTCATGATTCAAGAATGCCCACCATCCTTGTAAATTTGATCTGACTTTGGACAAACGACAAGAAATTTTAAACAGTTAGGAAGAGCTTCCAAAGATTTATTTTAAAGAGAAATTTGTGAAAAAAGGCTATTTCTATGCAATAGGCAGAAAATAGAACTTTCTCCCAATTTTCGACAATTTTGAAAAGATCTTAAGCTAAGCAGCATAGAATTTCCTTAGGCTACACAAGGAAAATTCATGATTTGCTTTTTTTAAAGAAATCTGAATTCCACAAAGGAAAAGCAGATTTTATATATTGCAGTACCGGTATATTCAATTTAGATCTGCATCGTAAGCAAAGCTATGGTTAATGCCTGATACAAAATTGTCAGTTGCATTCAAAAATGCTGTAGCTACACCATATTCAAGCTGCAGTTACAACATTTTCAAAAGAAACCATCAATATGCTAATTAATGAGAGATTATTGAAATGAAGTCCAGAAGTCCTACTCTATTCTAATTATGGATTTAAGTTCGTAATTTTATTCACTTGATTTCACTTTTGTCTTGGAACATTTTTAAAAAGTCTGTAAACGGCGCTTGGAACAGCACCCTGTAGATCTTTTATGCTTTACTCTTGGTCGCTAAAATTAGAGCCACAATAAGTCCGTATAGACCCAACACTTCAGCAAAAATAAGGATAAGAATCATTCCGACAAAGAGTCTAGGTTGTTGTGCTGTGCCCCGTACGCCAGCGTCGCCGACGACGCCGATGGCAAACCCTGCTGCCAGACCACTGAGCCCTACACTCAAACCTGCACCCAGGTGACAAAAACTCCTGAAACGACATAAAACATAGAATATTGACATGGTGTATAATCATGTGACTCAGATTTTCCAATAATCTTCAATTTCTTTTTAAATACTTGACCAATTTGAATTCGGTTTGAAGCAGAAGATGGGAAAATGCGAGGAATAAGCTGGATGTGTTGGATTTTTGAAAAATTTCAAAATTTTGGTTTATCTTCAATAACTTTTTTATCAGTTGATTTTTTAAAAATTAACTACACCCATCTAATGTGTGACGTCTGTCCACATTCTCTGCTTCAAACCGTATTCAAATCGGTCCAGTATTTACAAAATGATTGAAGATTTTCTGAAAATATTGTATCACATGATTATCCACCGTGATTGACAGAGCTAAAGATAAAAGGAAGGTAAAGGGTTTTATCAACCCTTTCCCAAACAAAAATATTGGTGGTATTCAAAGCTGCTGCGTATGATAAAATGGATGTTCCCAAATAAGGGGTTTGTGTATGATATAGCACAAAAAATATTGAGGCAAAAGGAGAAAATGCTGATCATCAGCATTTTCTTCTTTTGTGTCAATGTTTTCTCAAGCCTTTTCTATAATAGGGACGTCAGAAAAAGGTCTTGTTTGGCAAAGGGTTAAACCATTAAATATCATTTGTGAACAATACAGGACAGAAAATATTGAAGCAAAAGGAGAAATCGCTGATTATCAGCAATTTCTTCTTTTGCCGCATTATTTTCCAAAGAAATTTCTTTTAGGGATGTAAAAACAAGGTCTTGTTTTGGAAAGGGTTAATCACTGAGCCCTACACCCAACCTGCACCTGGGTGACAAAAACTCCTGAAATGCGATCAAATCGTCGTTGTAAATGAAAAACCTCGTATCTCGATTTTGGAAAATTTTAAAGGGGAGGGAAAAACATTTAATAACTTTTCCCAAACTGAAATGTTTTACTTGAAATTTGGACATATTATTCACAAATAATGTGTCATTAATACTGATCGGTGAAAATATCTCAAAACCTGCAAGAATTGTCTTAACTGGGCACACAAGTTTGTACTTTGAAAATCGCAAGAATCAACATACGAGGTTTTGCATTTACACCGACGAAATGTACCATTATCACGATGGATAATCACATGATACAACAATTTCAGAAAATCTTCAATAACTTAGTTAATATGGGACCAATTTGAATTCCATTTGAAGCAGAGAAGGTGGACAGATATCACACATTAGATGGACATGGTATATTTTCCCAAAATTAACAGATAAAAATGTTATTGAAGATCAACCAACATTTGGGTTGATCTTCAATAACTCTTTTATCAGTTTGTGTTTCAAAAATCCACCGCGTCCACCTTGTTCCTGGCATTCTTCGACCTTCTTTGCTTCAAACCAAATTCAAATTGGTCAATTATTGACAAAAATATTGATGATTTTCTGAAATTCTGAGTCACGTGATTATCCATCGTGATTATTAGCACTTAACCCTTTCCCAAACAAGACCTGGTTTTGACATCCCTGGCTGAAGAAGCTTGGGAAAACATTGAGACAAAAGAAGAAAATGCTGATAATCAGCATTTTCTCCTTTTGCCTCAATATTTTCTGAGTTATATTGTACACAAATCCAACCTTGGTTGAATCCATTTTGTTGATGGACACGAGAATAACAAAATGCCCCCAATTTTACAGTACAGTGGTATAAAAAACATTGAGAGAAATTTTCCATAATGTTTTTCAAGCCTTTTCTTATGAGGGCGTCAAAAGGTGTCATTATGTAGGAATTTTTGTATAAGGAAATCAAAAATTCTTCTTTTACTAAGTATCATTTAACCCTCTCCCAAACAAGACCTGGTTTTGACGTCCCTAAAAGAAAAGGCTAGGGAAAACATTGAGACAAAAGAAGAAACTGCTGATAACCAGCAGTTTCTCCTTTTGTCTCAATATTTTCTGTACTATATTGTACACCAATCCTTCCTTTATTGACTTCAAAATTGTTGTCTGCAACACCTTTCAAATTGGAACAGTCAAAACGTATGTTGTTTGGGAAAGGGTTAATTAAGCGGACCATAATCTTTGTTTGTACTAATGAATTAAGGGGGAATGCTCCAGTTTCCGAAATTTTTTCCCAATAATAGAATTTATTTATATTTTGTATGTTGAAATAACATGTTATTACCAATTGAAAAATAAAATAAAAATGGATGGTCAGCGATCTTGTTTGAATTTTATAGGCATTTGTATCACATACCCCTACAGCGAAAAAATGCACAATTTCTTGCTCCTGTCCAAGGTCACTAAAATGTTAATAAAATGCTGTATATTCGTCGTTTAGTCCCGAAAACGGATTTGAAGTAACGTCTTACATTTAATAAGAACAGAAAACCCAAAAACAAGTGCTATTATCAACGCGTAAATGTATAAAACAGCATGCTTATGTATTCGGTTAGATCAACGAAGCCGGAGTGTTTTATGTCAAAATTTGCATATTTTTGGAAATATTTCAAGTTCTACATAATAGAATTTGATAAAACTCCCTCGTTGTATTAAGCAACATGTCCTGGTAATAATTCAAAAAGAAAATGTATAGGTCAGCGCACTTGTTAATGAATTACAGCAATTTTTATCAGCTACACATGAATAAAATGACGCAAAACAGTGGTAACTGCATACACACTTACGACTATCTTGCTCTAAATAATCGATTTCTATCTTGAGGAAATCAGTTTCGCATAATAAATACACTTTTACTGTCGAAAATGGTAAATTGTAATGATGTGTTATATTATTGAAAATATAGTAGCGAAACATATTGGTACGAAACATATAATTTACTACAGTAATGACCGAGTGTTCCGAAAAACTGGAGCATTCCCCCTTAAGATTGGCTACAACCAACCCATAAATGGCTAAGATACATGTACCAGCCATGACTACTAACCATATCAAACATTTTCTCCTTTTCCATCTATGTTTACCTTTATAAATGTACTTATTTAAACAGATCATAATCTGCGTTTATACTGATGGCTTTAAGATCACCTATAATCCGCCAATAGATGGCTAAGAAATATACATGTACCAGCCATGACTACTTGACCGATGTCAAACATTTTCTCCTTTTCCCTCAATGTTTACCTCTATATAAATATACTTACTTAAACAGATCATAATCTGCGTTTATACTGTTGGCTATAAGAGCAGCAACAAACAGCCCGTAGATGGCTAAGATACATGTACCAGCCATGAGTACTTGACCGATATCAAGCATTTTTCTCCTTTTCCCTCTATGTTTACCTTTATAAATGTACTTACTTAAACAGATCATAATCTGCTTTATACTGTTGGCTATAAGAGCAGCTACAACCAGCCTATAGATGGCTAAGATACATGTACCAGCCATTAGTACTTGACCGATATCATGCATTTTCTCCTTTTCCCTCTATATTTACCTGTACATTAATGCACTTACTTAAACAGATCATAATCTGCGTTTATACTGTTGGCTATAAGAGCAGCTACAACCAGCCCGTAGATAGCAAGGATACCCGCCATGACTACTGGAATGATGGACTTCATGATCAACTCGGGCCGCATCACCGACATGGCGGCAATACCCGTACCGGACTTGGCCGTTCCATAGGCAGCTCCCAGGGCTGAAATGAGAAAATGTACAGGTATGTAGTTATTTATTCAATATCAACTCATTACCAAATGGCAAATTCTAGACTTGTCAAAATTCAAAGAGAGTGCAGACAACAGATACAGTGAATGGAATTCTACATTTATTGGGTATCTCTAAGTAGAAAACATTGTGGAAAATGAAGATATTGCTTATACCAATAAATTTCTTCATTTTTCACAATGTTTTGCAGAGCCTTTATGGTATGGAGCATAAAAAGGGTCACTGTTTGGGAAGGGGTAAAATCTTTACAAACAAACCTGGTAATCGGGTCCTAGATAGTTGAAGCTAGGGCAAACATCGAGGGCAAGATGTAAATGCTGATTAACAGCATTTTCTCATTTTGCCTCAATTATTTTCTGTGACAGTGGCACAGTGCTATAGTGTAATATACAAATCCATCTAAATTAAATTTGCCATCTGGAGGTCTGTTAAGGTTTAAAATTTGATTGGATTGTATGGAGTTTTACATCCCACTCAACAGCTAAGGTCTTATTGAGACAGGACCTCGGTTTAAAGTCTCATCCGAAAGACTGGAGAAGCGGGGGATCGAACCAGCGACCCATGTTTCAAGTCCAGCGTGTTACCACTGCACCACCTCCACCCCGGTTTAAAATTGGATCAGTCTGAATGTTTGTTTGTGAATGGGTTCAGCTAGTCTGTATTTAGCAGTATTTTATCGCCAAATAATCTCTGTACAGTAATCAGCACCCTTCAATAATGATGCATCAGGCTGTTTAATAATTGATTTCCAATCGCACCAACTACTCTTTCTCTTATTCTTCCTTATATGTACATTTTGTAGTTTGTGAAAGCGTTTAGTCTGTATTTAACAGTTTTTTATCGCCCAATAATCTCTGTACAGTAATCAGCACCCTTCAATAATGATGCATCAGGCTGTTTAATAATTGATTTCCAATCCCACCAGCTATGCTTTCTCTCTTTTTCTTCCTTATATGTACATTTTGTAGTTTGTGAAAGTGTTTAGTCTGTATTTCTACCATCCACCCAATAATCCATGTACAGTAATCAGCACCCTTCAATAGCAAATTTGATGCATCAGGCTGTTTAATAATTGATTTCCAATCCAACCAGCTATGCTTTCTTTTTTAATCCTTATGTTAAACATTTGCTGACTAAAATCTGTTTACTTATAGACCACAAAGAGATAGGACCAATTGTGCAAAATATCGGAATTCAGTTTGAGAAAGAGCTAAACCAAAACCATTTATAAAGTTTTTTTTACAAAATACAATGAATTTGTAGTGGCTTAAACGCTTTCGAAAACAAGAGCTGCTTTTGACATGTGACACTGTCTATTAAGCTAAAAGGCTTGGGAAAACATTTGCTTGATTAAGACAAATGAAGAAAATGATAATAATCTACATAAACATTTTTTCGCCCCAATATTTTCTGTACTACATTGTACAGAGATCATATCTTTATCATAACTTTGTCGCCTCACTCATCTGCAATAGCTACCACATTGGACCAGTCCGGATACATGCAGTTTGGGAAAGGCTTAACCCATTACTGTACAGTGACGCCCTTTGACTCCCTCAAAAGAAAAGGCTTAGGGAAAAAATTGTAGAAATTGAGGAAATTGCTTGTCAAAAGCAATTTCTTCATTAACCTTCAATGGAGGAAATTGCTTGTCAAAAGCAATTTCTTCATTTACCTCAATGTTTTCTACCCAAAAATGGAGAGACTTTTAATATTTCATCAACTTAAAATCGTCGTCTGGAAGACCTTTCAAATTGGAAGTGTCCAAGATTTTGTCGTCTGGTAAAGGGTTAAGAGATCTCAACCCCCTTCCTCAACCATTTTGTTAATTCACCCACATTTTGATAGTATGGAAATTCATCAATACATGTATAATGTACAATGAATGTTGTGTGGGGGTTATTCAGCTTATCGTTGCTTTTCAACAAAAACCTTGTAACTACAGCTTGTTTAAAGCTGTAGTTACAAGATTTTTGTTGAAAAGGGACGATATTCTCCAGACAGGGCCACTATAGATGGCAACAATCAATATAATTCTCTAAGAACTGGCTGTTAGAACTGTGTATAAATAGGACAGAGTATTGATTTACTATACCACTAGTCAGTCAGACCCCCTCCCGCTACAGAAAATCCATTCAGCCTTGCAGCAAGTTTTTGTAGTGGGAAAATTATTTCAAGGTCATCGTATTGAGACCATATGGTGTCAAATTTTAAGCTTTATTTTAAAAGATTGATTGATTGATTGGGGCTTAACCCACAGGGAAAATCCATTCAGCCAAACAGCAAGTACATACGCATGTATTTGTAGTGGGAAAATTATTTCAAGGTCATCGTAGTCAGACCATATGGTGTCATTTTCTTTTATTGCAAGATTTTTAAGATTAATTGGTCATCATTGATTTGGGCTTAACCAAAACGAAAATCCATTCAGCCTTAAATTTGTAGTAGGAAAATGATTTCAAGGTCATTATATAATATTGCGACTGCGACCATATGGTGTCAATTTTTTTGCAACATTGATTGATTGATTGATTGGGGCTTAACCTACGGAAAAATCTGTTCTGCCTTTCAGCAAATCTGTAGTGGGAGGACAATTTCAAGGTCATAGCAGTGAGAAAATATGGTATCAATTTTCATGCAAAATTTTAAAGAAATACAAGAGATTTATGCTATATTGGATCCTCCAAAAGTTAATTTCTTCAGAGTATTTTCTGAGAATATGAATTGTGAAAGCTTAGCAATTATTATAATATTGATTCCCAATATCAAATGCCAGTCATTCACCCTAGTATCAGAATCATCCCTTTTTTCAGTACCTTAATTCTTGCAAATGTTTTAAATGGTTGAAATGTCAAATACAAATATATCCATACCATCTTCTATCTCTTATGGCATTTGAGACCTGCATGGATCTAGATCAGCCTGTGCATAAGCACATTCTGATTCAGATGCATTTTACTCTCTAGTAGCTTCTTCATTTATTACCTATATAGCAACAGTAATTATGTTAATAGCATGGATACCTTTTTACAAGATCCTAGCTCATATATATGGGAAAAGAAGACTGCATTTTATGAAAGTGAAACAGAGTATTGATTGTCAATATCAAATGCCAATCATTAATCTTTCTAGATCCATCCATTCTCTTTCTACCCTTTACCATTAAAATGGCCCTAAGGACAATAATGAATTTAGACATAGAAATCAGATTTGCACCATGCGGACAGTCTCAAACATGGGATAAAATGCAAAAAAGATCTAGATAACAATTCAAGATCTTTCAAATGTTTCCTAAATGTTACAAGACCTTATTTTGTTGCCTCTAATAGAAAGGGCTTGGGAAAACATTGAGGAAAAAAATGGCTAGAGCTTTCAACACACTGCTGTGGAAATACTGCAGCGCTGCAACATCTAAGCTAACAATGGTATTCCTATTGTTTCTCTCACCAGTAATGACAACATTCTTTCTGAGCCTCCAGCTGCTTGCCTACACATGTGTAGGTTTATGATTTATTTATCCAACCAAAGAAAATTCTTATTGTATCATGTTCTATGTCTCAATATTCTCATACGTTGATTCTAGATATATTTAATTTTATCAAAATTATTTTGTAGTCCAAAACATCTTTCAAATGACTTGCTGTCTGGGAAAGGGCTATGAAGCATTTAAATTTGTCTGTCAAAAATGCACTTATAAAACATTAGAACAAATACTATTGGAATTCATTCATTTTTATTGCTAGATTGTTTTGAGGTTAACATCCCTTGTCAAAAACTCTTATTAAAAAGATTGGGATGCAGAGGGATTGGCATGTTACATTTTAAAACATCCATTCTTCTTTTCAATCAAGAACATGACTTGTAGTTATGTAATATGTACTATGTAGTATAATCCGAGTCTTCTCTGACGTAAATACGCTCTTTGATATTTTGATTTTTCGCCGTTTCGAGGGCAACTTGCTCTGACGTAAATAGCGAAAAATCAAAATATCAAAGAGCGTATTTACGTCAGAGAAGACTCGGATTATATGTAGTAAAGATACAGACCAGACAACATATACATGTATTATGATGCATCGCAAAGACGAAATAACTTGTATTTCTAATAATCTTATCAAATTGCATAAATACTCACAACATTTGGCTCATATCCATTGTTAAAAGAGATCAGAAATTTCATAAATCCTCTGACTGAATCCATTTCTTAAAATGTGTGACATGAAATAATTTACATGTATAATTTGTGTCCTATCACACATAACTCAATGTTCTCCCCTTTCTGAAGGTATTTATGTCTGACATTGTTATCTACCTTGGTTACCTACTTTAATTTTAACCCTTTCCCAAACAAGACCTGGTTTTGACGTTCCTGGTGGAATAGGCTTGGGAAAACATTGAAACAAAAGTAGAAACTGCTGATAACCAGCAGTTTCTCCTTTTGTCTCAATATTTTCTTTGCCATATTTTACACAAATTTTATCTTTCATAACATCCATTTTGTCTTTTGTGACAGTTTTTGAAGGGGATCACCGTAAAATTTTGTTGTTTGGGAAAGGGTTAATTTTAACCCTTTCCCAAACAAGATGTGGTTTTGATGTCTTTCCTAGAATTGATTTGGGTAAATATTGAGGCAAAAGAAGAAAATGCTGATTATCAGCATTTTCTCTTTTTGCTTTAATAGTTTCTGTGCTACAATGCTCATAAATCCCATCTTTATCAGTATCTGTTCTGTCGTCTGCAGCAGCTTCCAAATTGGACCACCCTAAAATTTTGTTGTTTTGGAAAGGGTTGATATCAAAATCTAGTACACTTCAGCTGATAACAAGCAACCCTGATTTTAATAACCCTTTTAACCCTTTCCCAAACAAGACCTGGTTTTGACGTCCTTGATATGAATGGCTTGGGAAAACATTGAGACAAAAGAAGAAACTGCTGATGACCAGCGGTTTCTCCTTTTGCCTCAATGTTTTCTATGCTATATTTTACACAAATCCAGTCTTTTTCAACATCTATTTAAATGACTGCATTAATTTTTGAAATGGATCACCCTAAAGTTTCGTCATTTGGGAAAGGGTTAATATTCATCCTACAAGAGCTGAACCTAAATATTCTTTTTGTCACTTGCGAATGTACTTGACTTTTTTTCCCATTTACTTCATGGTAATTTGTTTCATTAGAAAATAAGTAAACCTTGTTTAATTTCCATTCATCTTTTCCCAAAACAATAAAATTTTAACAATTTCAAATTATATATCTTAATGATTTTTTTTACATTTTATGTTATTCTGGGTAGAAAACAAAATTGCTTGTAAAAAATAATTTCCTCACTTTACACAACATTTTCCAAAAAACTTCATTTCATGGGGCATCAATGTGTCTTTATGTTGAAATGGGTTTAATCATTATCATCACTGATTGTCCCCTCTGTATCACATATAATTGTAAATTAAAATACAGGAAAAGGATGTCTTTCAAATTTTGGAGATGAAAAAAATATTATGCTTACAGTACTTATATGTATCCAAGGTGGCATTTTAAACTCTCTACAGCTTATGTCATAAATGTGTTAACCCTTTCCCGAATGGCAAAATTTTAGGGCTGTCCACTTCAAAAACGGCCACAAATGACAAAATGGGTGTTATTAAAGATAGGAATTGTGTAAAATATGGCACAGAAAATATTGAGACAAAAGGAAAACTTGCTGGTTATCAGCAGTTTCTTCTTTTGTTTCAATGTTTTCCCAAGCCATTTCTTCTAGGGACGTCAAAACCAGGTCTTGTTTGGGAAAGGGTTAAACCAGACTGTAAATAAAATTGAATTGACATAATTTAAGTTGCAAGATAGAAGAAGCTTGTAGTTGTACATGACTTTAAAGATTGTGATTTCTGAAATAAAGATTGGCAGACAAGGACACACAGATGTCAAATATGCTGAGCAATTTAACAGAAAGTTGATATACTTAAAGGGCTTTAAAACTGCTTTAGTCATATCCCGGATGCTGAAGCAACTTGGCAGTAATTCCTGGCATTTCTTTCACTAGTACTATCACATTATCCAATCCAGCTACTCTCTCACTTAAAATATATAGATGATTGACACCCATTGATGAGAGACAAAATAATTTTGTCAAGCATCAGAGAGGATGTAAGTCAATCTGTGAATAAAGGTTTCGATCCCACAGCCCCTAGATTGATATACTCCGGGTGAGTTATCTAAATTCTGCTGCTGCATTTAATAAATAAGAGAGAAAGATTAAAAGCAATATAAACCTGTAATTCTAAGTAAAAACTCTATTACAATATTGGATGTTCTTTCAAATTCCTGTCACACCACAGTGGCGGATCCAGAGGGGGTTCGAACGAACCCCCCTTTGTAGCCTGATTATTTCATTTTCATGCAGAAATTCAGTCAAAATAGCAGAAAACTAGGAAAACGACCCCCCCTCCCTTTGTATGTCCGAACCCCCCTTACGAATGTTCAAACCCCCTTCACGAACCCCCTTCACAGAAATCCTGGATCTGCCACTGCACCATCAAAGATCCTAGAAATGTCAAAAATGAGAGTTTGGATTTGGATGTAGAGGAGTCATGTATTCCTGATTTGTCTATTCCAATTCTAAGCCTTGCAACAAATGTAATCATTTGATCTGTCACAAAAACAGTATCTGTGGGGAAAAGACAATTTCTATGTTTTTTCTTTAGTTGATCTAAAATGTGCACTTCTCGAACTGAACTTTGTCTTTGTGGTGATTAAAGGCAACAGTTGACAACACATCTTATTGACATAGAAAAATGCAACTCAATTTGGAGAATAAAAGTATTTGCTATTTATTGACAGTTCACTCACACAGGAACATACTGTCAGACAAGAGAAAGGTAATTATTCATTATCTTTTTCACACAAACGGAAGTGTTTGTAAAAATCATGTGATGGGAAACGGTTATTCAACCAGCCCAATTTCTTGGGAAATCTTCAGTTTGATGAAGCGTTGGCATTGTGACCGAACTGAGTTGGGTCTAGGGAATCAATTTGTTAATCTATTGTGATAAAATAGCAGAAATATAACCGATATTTAATCAATAAACATTAACTTCCGGTTGTCACAAGACCTCAATACACAATCCCTTTCGACTTACCACTGAATGCTACTGCTGCTGTAGCTCCCATTGAACCGAAAAACACAACATAGGGGGGTCTTTCTGGATCCTCATTCATTCTGTCGGTTAAAATTTGTAAATCAAGCGTTAAAACAAGAAATAAATTAAATATGCCGGTAAACTCCTACTGCAAAAATTATTCTGATCAGTTCGTGTAATTTCCCTGATGACGTAAAAATCATGTGACCGGAATCACTTATTTTTATCTGCGAAAAATGACAAACATATCCGCATGAGTGTTGTAGGTCCGACAATAAAACTAGATGCGATTGGACAGCTTGCTGGATATTGACCAATGAGATAAGTGCTTTCAATCAGCGAACCCCGCATATGATTTCCGGCCAAACAAAATTGGTAGGACTTCATCAATTCTCTGTAATTTTTGTCGGGGGGGGGGGGGGGGGGGGGGGCGAAACTATGCGTAATTTTACCGTTTCTACCATTTTCCTTCAACATTTTTAATAGTTACGCAGGGTTTTCTTCGCGATCTGCAATTAATTTTGGCGTTTGCAATTCCTTCCAATTTTGACCAGCCTAAAAAATTGACGCATGTGAAAAGATTCTAGGAAATTAAGCATATTGCCTCAATCTTTACGTACTACTCTGTTAACAAATTCAAAATTTAGCGGAAATTTAGTAGCTTGGTTTTGTCGTGTGTCAAAATCCTTTGAATTTGGAGCACTCCAAAATTATGTCTTTTGAAAAAATGTGAAATACAGACTTATGGCGAGGTCTAGATAGGTATAACCAGAAAGAAAAAAAGTGTCGTTATTTACTCCGCACAGAAAAATGAGCTAGGATCTGAAAATGATCTGTCTAGTTTTAATTGCTAATAGGGGCCTTTTTCCAGATCCGGCTCATTTAGAATTTTTGTATGACGAAATATGATTGCTTAAGAATTTATCTTAAGACATGTTTATATACTGAGCAAAAAAAGTTTAGCACGTTTTTTAACACATAATTTTTTCAGTTTATGATAATTAAATGAACATTTCTTTGTGCTGTTCAGTTGTCCCGATCGACAACCATTACGCATACAGTGCATGTGTAGTGTGAACATTCAGTGTATTGGACAAAGTCTAGATAAGCAAAAGTCACGTGCGGCACGTGTGCAGTGACATCGATAATGTCTAGCTTGTCCAAAAACACACGATTACACAGATCTGTTAGCAGAATCAATTTAACTGTTACAAATTCTTTGAAATTGATTATGGGAAGGCGAGAAATGATGACGTAAGTTCGACGTCAGAGAACTCTTTGCATGCTCCAAGCAGGTATGTCTGTTAGAGATGTCGCTTTGCATTTCAATTGTCTCCAATTGACAATTACGCGCCTACGGCACTTGGTTTATGCAACTTTAGCCACCAACGACCGACCTAAATCTTGTAGACCGTGTAAAACGACGTTCAGGGAGGATCGTTTCACAGCGACGTCTTGACGACGTTTCGAATTTCTGTCTAGTAAGAATTCAGTGCTACTCCCCCAGGACGTCACAAGGTATACCGTTAGTGATCAGACTAACCGGAACAGGGTCCACACAACTTGCATCATGGTCCTCCGATCTTACGCCAATGACGTTAAGCATCGACAGGCAATGCGTCAGTGGGTATTGACACATCGATATTGATTCAGGAGACATTGGACTGATGTCCGGACGAATCCCATTTTACGTGTCATTAACTGACGGCAGGATTTGTGGTTGGAGAAGATGCGCAAGGCTTGATACCAATAACGTCCTCAGCGAGACTGTTACGTCGAGTACAGCGTCATTTTTAGGCAGGAATAGATGAAAACAGTTAAACAGACCTCATTTCAGTTAATGGTAACCAAATGGTGCAAGGGTACTGCAATGAAATTATCCAACCTGTCACTGGACCGTCTTACAACGACACAACGTTGTGATATTTCAATAAGATAATCACCACCCACTTATTCCAAGGAACGTACAGAATGATCTACGCATGAACTGCTTAATCACCAGCAAAAGAACACACAAAGAACATTGTTGGACGTCAGGATAGAGAAAGTAATGCCGTCTGTAACGTCATTGGCAATGAGCGTCATCTGCAGTATGAATGGGCAAAATTCCTTTCTCTGTGGTCAGGAAGCTTCTCTGCAACATGGGAAGACATTGAATAGCGGTCCTAGGTGCTTATGCTGGACATTCGCGTCATTGAAATTTGCTTGACTTTCGATATCTGACCCCTGTGCACTTTAACGTAAGAAACCTATTTAACGCTTAAGAATTTTGAAACAAACTTTTCAGGAAGCGCTAGAAAATTGAAATTTCAAGCACATTAGAGTTATATTTTTATGGATTTTGGAATAGTTTTTGACTAGGAAAGGTCATTTTCCAAGTGTGCTAAACTTTTTGTGCACAGTATATTTATATGAAGTGCTTGTTTAGATATATTACAGATACTTTCGAAACCAAATGCCTCCAAAGCATCTTTTCAGTAAAGGACCATTTTTCGAAAAGAGGCAAAAGCAAACAATGGAGGGAATGCTTTGCATGTATTGATTAGGTTTTGTATCTGAAAAATGAACAATGTAGTTAACAAAAAGGAAGCTGCTTTTGACAATTTACAAAATGTCATTAATGTATTGTTGGGTATTTGCAGAAAGGTTTGAGTTTATTGGGGTTTTACGCCGTTTTCAACTACCAGGGTTATATCGCGGCGGCTGGAGCACCTAACCGTGGGTTCCTGGTATTTCTCGCACCAGTACAACCACAATATCCAAACCGAGCCTCCAGCTGCTCTCTCACATAGATGATTCACACCCATTGGTGAGAGACAAATGACTTTTGTCAAATGTCAGAATGGATACCGGCCGAGCCGGGGTTCGAACTCGAGACCCCTGGATTGACAGACTCCGACGTAACCGACTGAGCTATCCGGGCTCGGCCTGCAGAAAGGTTGTAACTACTTATGGAATTCATACAAACTTACATCATTTTTATTATAAACACATAATTTAAGGGGTTCTGTATTTGTCAAAAACTAGCTTTAATGAAATAATTACTGTTCTTTGCAAGGTCCTATGAAAAGAGCTTAAAGATTGAGGTTAAAAAGAGGGCATCTTTGCCATAAAAAATCAATAAAATTATGAGAGTAGAATTGTTGTAAATGTATATAGAAATTAAGCTATGGATAATGCTATTTTAAGTACATATTTACCTGTTGTCACTTACAATAGTTTTGGGCTCAACATGCATCTACATGCATCTACAATTTTACAGTCATTCCACAAAACCAGTTATAACTGAGGAATTCATTTTCAAATCTAGGCTGCACCTAATCGCAGTCTGACTGGTTTCCATGCTGCTCTCTTATGATTTCTTCGTGTTATGAAGAATCTATTGGGAAACAACAAGGTTTTGATAAGATAATGTATATACGCGGGTTGAACTGGAACCATGTTGGACTCTAAAAGCCTTAAGGGGTCTATTTTCTGGCCAGATTCTTGCTCAAATTTAATGTATTGACAAGCAGTACTGTACCATTAAGGTAGAATAATTCTAATGCGTAGTTACTATTGTCGTACATTTTCGACACATGTCGACAGTTTCCGTATCTATTTTTAGCATCGATATTGCTAAATATTACTTCCCTTTGTAAATAAAATTCCCCGAATACACCCGAATATCTTTTTCTGGTATGATTCTCCGTTTGACATCAATTTTTCAGAGACATTTTTCGTGTAATTTTATATAATTTTAATTGATATCACCAGTTTGTATGTGATTAGAAACTGATACTTAATGAAACTTCCTATTTAGGAAACTTATTGTCAGTTGTATAAATCTCGTTTCTTCACTTGCTATCAGTTGATGGGGCGTCCGTGGCCGAGTGGTTAGAGTCGCTGACTCAGGATCCCCTCACCTCTGTTGGTTCGAATCCCGCCAGGGACGTATGAACTTTCATGTGAGGAAGCTATCCAGCTTGCTTGCGGAACGTCGGTGGTTCTACCCAGGTGCTCACTTGGGGTCTTCCTCCACCATTCAAAGCTGGAAACAGGTCAAAGAAGGGAGTTCCTTCCTGGGCACGCCCAGTCTACTACTCGGTCATATGGGCAACCGGCAACCGAGGATAAATAACCTAAAACAATACAATACAATGCTATCAGTTGGCTCAATATACCGAGAAACCCTGTAGTGGAAAGGAATTCATTTTCAAATCTAGGCTGCACCTAATCGCAGTCTGACTGGTTTCCATGCTGCTCTCTTATGATTTCTTCGTGTTATGAAGAATCTATTGGGAAACAACAAGGTTTTGATAAGATAATGTATATACGCGGGTTGAACTGGAACCATGTTGGACTCTAAAAGCCTTAAGGGGTCTATTTTCTGGCCAGATTCTTGCTCAAATTTAATGTATTGACAAGCAGTACTGTACCATTAAGGTAGAATAATTCTAATGCATAGTTACTATTGTCGTACATTTTCGACACATGTCGACAGTTTCCGTATCTATTTTTAGCATCGATATTGCTAAATATTACTTCCCTTTGTAAATAAAATTCCCCGAATACACCCGAATATCTTTTTCTGGTATGATTCTCCGTTTGACATCAATTTTTCAGAGACATTTTTCGTGTAATTTTATATAATTTTAATTGATATCACCAGTTTGTATGTGATTAGAAACTGATACTTAATGAAACTTCCTATTTAGGAAACTTATTGTCAGTTGTATAAATCTCGTTTCTTCACTTGCTATCAGTTGGCTCAATATACCGAGAAACCCTGTAGTGGAAGACACATACATGTATTCAAATGAAATCTATGATGTAGTGATCAAACGCATATCGTTTGAGAACGACTCGTGGATGAGATCATCATTGTTCAGACATTCGCACTCGATTTTCATCACTTCTTTGCCGGCGATCCTTTTTTAAATATGCAAACTCGTTGTCAGTTAATTGTAACGTGGTTTGATCCGTGATTTGATCCTTTTTTTAGATTCTTTTTCAATTTAAGTCCTTAGATTCAATATGCAATCCAGAAGAAGTGGTATAAGGATTTGGGGCATTGACTTCTTTTGGGAAAGAAATAGTGCGTTCGAAAGTATGAGGGCACTTAGAATTACCTTTATATATTTTCAAATTTTGACGGATAAAATGTACATAAGTGGATTTAATCGTGTTCCTACACATATAAGAATAATTTTGATATCGGTTTTAGAGAGTGCGTGAACTTATTTCTGGCACTGTCAACATTTGTTTCAGAGGCATAAATTTTAAACTAGGTAATAAAGAGGCTTTATTTTTAAATAAGCACGCAGTAATTTAACAAAATATCTCTCATATGCGCACAAGGGTCATATCATTTCACATCAGGCAATGGGTAAACATGTTTTTGATAATAAAGACCAAAATCTAGACACATTTAATGTGTTTATGTCCAAAATTCAGATACTATTTTGCTTTGAGTGGTGGCCGCCATATTGAAATTTTGTAAGTTGGGGTGGGATAAGGGAAAATCAAATTTCTAGTTAATCTCTGGACGAATTTCTGTCATATTGCACATAAAGATGTCTAATATAATGTACTATCAGACAGAAGTGTGTGTCACCCCAATTTTCAAAGTTGCCATTAGGCGTATTCTACCTTAAAGCGGCATTTCAGAATTTTTTGTCATAAATTTTACTTTTATTTCTATCTGAAAATACATATTTCCTAATGAAAATTCTGAAAATTTCAAGCCAAAATACTGCGCCGTTTACGAGAAATTCATATGTTTGTGTTAAAATTGAACAAATTGTTGTGGACAACAGTTCGGATTTATATGCAATTTATCGATTATGTCTCAACTTTAAATGCGTGTTTCTCGCTTATTGGCAACAACTTCAAAAAACTAATAGTATTTATACTCATTAGAATAGCCAATCTTGGCATCAAGGCATACTTTAAAAAAATGAAATTGGAATGAAATGTCCCTTTAAAGGCCAGGTGTAAATAATTTCAAATCATTTTGCCAACATTAGATGGACTTATATTAGCCTGTATAACATTACAGACATTATCATGTAAAAACATGTCCAAGAAATAATCGTGTTGAAGTACATGTACGTATAAAACTTTACCTACCGGTACGTTCTATTAATTTATGTTAAGCATATGGGAATCTGTGCCTTGATTGAGTGAAAAACTTTGTTCTGGACAGCACTAAAATTTCTTTCCTTTTTCTTCCATGGACTACAAAATGTCAAATTCAAAATGTCTCGTCTTATAGATAGGACTATCGGTTGACCTGTGCTAAGACTGACAAGTTTGTATAAATTTGAATTTTTGGAGTACGGATAAGGTCGCTTTTAGCGTGACGGATCACATATTATAACACTTTTCCGTAAAATCCATATATAGCGAAAGAAGAACTACATCGGGTTTTATTTGCAATAAAAACCCTAGGGGAGACCGGGGTATCATGAACCACTTTTTGATAAATCTCAGCTAGGGCTTTCTTAGTTTCACGCAGAGTGCTCAGATCAATACCATATCAAAGATCAACATCTCTCGTATGTTTCTAAACCTTTGACAGATATTTTCGACATTCAAAATCCACAGAAAATCATTTTAAACAGAGCTGGTGAAATAGTTCATTTAACCCCTTTGACGGGAGAGGATGAACCAGTACAAGGGGTAAGTTGAACCAATAGGCATGTTTGCGATTATTATTCACACCGAAAAGAGAAATAAACACCAGATTTCATTCATAATGATGAAAATGGGTGTTACCTGCAATAATATCGTAATATTTCGTTCAAAGAATAAACATTTATTTCAGTTTCTAAGAGAATTCGATTAGACATACAACAGACAATTTAATAGGCCCAGAATTATTTCGAGCGTTTTATCTGCACTTATTTTCATAGTGGTTCAACTTACCCCGGTACACACCATGGTCATATACTTGTCATTTGTGAAGAACCCATCTTACGAAAGCAATAACGGAATTCAATTTTACATTCTTAAAGGCTACCAAGCCTGGCAGTTTATTGCACCGTATATTGGAAGAAAATCATTAAATTAACGTGTTTTATAAAAAGATCCACCAAACTCGGTTGTTTTAAAAGTTTTATTTGATTTTCTTTACATCGTTGAAAAACTAATTTTCGAGAAAATAAAGATCGGCAATTTCCGTAAAATTGCCACGGATTGACGTCATCGATGGCTTGACTCCGCCCCCAATCTAGAGCATGAGGTGTCTGACAAAGATAATGTGTTCGACTTTTCTGTCATATAGCGAAGTCGCAGTTTTTATCCATTTCCCGATCGTAAGAGTAATACAGACAAACTTAAACCGTTCTTTGGCACATTCCTTAATTCACTTACGACCTATTCTTTGACTGTTTTAACATTTTTTCTAACATTTACTGAGGACGCATTCCGTGTTTTAAGTATCATTTGGGGAAGTCGCTTTATGACAGAAAAGTCGGACATTTAACTTTTTCAGAAATTTCAGACTTTCCGGGAAATGACCCATGACTGCCCGTTTTTCCCGCCATGACGTCATTCAGTGGCCAGTATGACGTCATTATTTCAAGTCGGAAGTTTAGCGTATTTTCTTCGGCTAAGATCGGAAAAGACCAAAATATCCAATTTAAGGTATTCGCACACTAATGAACGTGAAAAATCATCGGCAAATGTCGACATATGTCGACATTTTCCGTATTTTCTTTCAAATATTTTTTCCAAAAGAAATTATTTGTGTTAGTATAGTTAAATCCGTTTGTTCCAATATTTTAGAGTTTTAAAGATAAAATGTTGAAAAAATAACCTCTTACTGCATTTATCTTGCAACAAAAGTAACAGTTAGGATTTGTTTTGATGACGTCATAACGTCGCCGCCAAAAAATACGACGTCGTTCCCGCGTTCTGTATAGTTGACGTCGACGCGTGTATAGCTTGTTGTCATACAACTAAAACCAAATTGTAGGGAAATCGGTTAATAGAATTGTAAATGGGTGATTCGTAAGTAAATTATAATTGAATTTTCAGTTTAACCTCCTCACAAAATCATGTCTGAAAGGATAGATACTTAAAGTAAAATAAAATTTAACATGTTCTTTTTGTGTGTCAAAAAACGCATACGGCATGTTTCCATGGCGATTTCTTTAATTTTGGACGGCTAAACTTCCCTATTCTTATGTATTTTTCTTCGTACACCTGTGTAGATATTTTTCAAGTTCTGGTTAGAAAGGCCCCACTAATACTTAATGTAGAATGACTTTTTAAATATGACAACCCAAAAATTTTCAAACAGATTTTCAAGAGAAATTTGTTGCTATGCATTCCGACTTCTGCATTTTTTCCAATATTATTGTTGCCACAATATGTCACGAGTAATTTTTTATAGTAGTATATTTGATAAGCTCGTGTTTGGTGCATAAAATATAGATGTTTCTGGAAAATGTCACTTTTTATTCGGTTTTGAGCATCTGTTACTGAGTGCGCGAAAAGCCCATTTTTCATATCTGTGTGATGAATCTTTAATTTGTCATAAATTTGTAAAATTGCGGTCAAATTCCCTTATTTTTTCAGAAAAGGTGCCTCTTTGTATGTAGATTGAAAAAATAAAGAGATCCACCCCGTAGAATTTTATGTCCATTAGTGTGCGAATACCTTAAAAGACGAAATAAAAACACTTCTAATGTTGGAAAATTGTAGAAACTTTGATATTTGGTTAATAGTAAGGTGTTCTTTCGACACAAGACTTCAATTTTGCCAATCATCGGACACTTTAAGAGATCATATATCTGTAAAATGTAAAGAATACTGTTGAGATTTGCTGTACGTTGTAGTACGAAGACGGAATGCATAAATTGTGAAAACCAATTTTAAGGTCGAAATTTCGTTTTTTGGGCATAAAAACCATCTAACAAGACAGAATCTCTCGAAATTTTCACCGATGAATACTAAAAACATTCCCGCCTCGAATACTTACACCGAAGACGTGAAATTGAAAAGCATACCAGAGAAATTTGGGGTGGTTCGTTTAACCCCGTGGATCAATTAACCCCGGTCTCCCCTATGTAATTATGCTTTGTGTATGCACCAAAACGTCACGTGGCGTCAAGGTAACGTGAAATGACGTCACTTAAACGACAATGCGTTTCCTACGCCGAAAACTAGTTCATGGCAGAATTTTCACAAAATAACACATTTCTAATGTGCGTTTCTTATTTAGAGTGTTATAATGGAGATTATAACAAGTTTAGCGGTCTTTATTGCGCAATAAAAACCTCTGTGCTCTGGACTACATGTTAAGGACAGATCCTCCAGTTGTTACTGCGCAACTTACTGCGCACATACTAAATAACGAAATAAAGCTGTTTCAGTAATTGGCATTTTTTCAGCAAAAGTATTTCTTACATTTAGTTAATGTTTGGTTATTAAATGACAAGACCCTTTTCGGTTATTTCAATTTTCTCTGTTTGGTCAATTAAAGTGTAATAGTACTCGGATGGTACATTTCGCTTTCTGTTACGCGTTCAAAATGTGGCGTTAGCGATAGGAAACGGAGCAACAAATGCAAAGTGGTGTCTCTATCGCTTCAGATGGACACAAAAGATGACACGTTTTATTATCTAAAGCTGGCAATAAGGAAGAAAATGGATAAAAGTAGTGAAACAATTTCGGACAGAGCTGTAAAAAGTAAACCAAATTTTACTTATAGCTTAGAAAAACGCTTGGTTTGATATATTTTTCTTTTTTTGATTTTGTAGGTATGACCAAGCACTATGTCTATACCAAAAAAAAAAAGAAAAATTCTTACCGCTGGAATATTTTTTATCATCAGAAACGTTGCGAAAAAAGAGCAATTTCAGCTTCTTTTGAAAGAATGTTTTACTAAAAATTTCAAAATCATCACTAAATTTCCCCAAATTGATACTCCTTTAGACAGAATAAAACATATTGAACACAATAAAGACTTATTTATGTAATCCTAGTCATTTCGAACACCTTTTTGTGGGTATTTAAGTGACACCTCATTTTTGCAATTTTAGACAAGAGTAGTCTCCCTTGAAATTCAATAACTTTTTAATTCGCTTGGTGACCTATAGTTTTTAAGTCATTTTTTTACTTCTCATATATTTAAATATCAGTACAGAAAAAATAAAAAAAATCTTACCGTGGGAAATAAATGGAGGATCTGTCCTTAAGGCAAATACCTCGGCGCTGTGCGCCTCGGTTTTTACCTACACATGTAGTCCGTCGCACATCGGGTTTTATTGGCAATAAAGACCGCTAAACTTGTTATTATTTCATAATTATACACAAGGGAGAACACCTGACATTTTTTAAGGAATGGGTGTTTTTACAGGAAGCACTAATTCCATGTTCCCACGAGCCAAACATTTTCCATAAAGGAAACTTAGGGTGCTTGTGAAAAAAGCATGGAGATCTTTTTTTTACACTATGAAATGAATAAATAGATAAATAAATTAAATAGATAAATAAATGAATGAACGAATGAACGAACGAACGAACGAACGAACGAATGAATGAATGAATGAATGAATGAATGAATGAATGAATGAATGAATGAATGAATGAATGAATGAATGAATGAATGAATGAATGAATAGCAGATGTATTAACCTAGCGTATATTCAGTGCGGAGATTTATGCCCGTAAGATTTTTTTTAAATTTCTGAGTCCTAGGGCCTACGTAATAATCGTACGTATGGAAAACAAGAATGGTAAAAAAAGAGAAGATAATACTGAGAGAGAAAAGACGTGTTTTCTCATTTTATGCACTGCTTCCATGCTACAGCGAGCAAACGTTGATTGGTTTGAATGGTTTCCTTTAATTTGATGGTGAAAATGATACATTTATTGCCCAAACACTAACAAAATCGACTTGCACAGCTAAGGTGACACATCGCATTTATGTCTTTGTTCACTCATGGACCCCCACTATCAGTAGGCCATAGTTCTGTTGTAATGGCGATGTCACATAAAAAAAGTCATGTCAGATGTTGGTCATACTATATAGTATGAGGTCAAACACTAGGTTACTAGATCAAATCTTAATTTTGCTCTAAGAACTACACTATTTATTAATCATTTTGTAAAATATTCACAGTATCTATCTTTATAAGATCTAGGGGCCTGTGTCATCAAATCATTTTAAGTTGCTATAGCTGTCATGATTGAAGTTTTTCTGTTACCGAGTTCTTATTATCTGATGATGTGAACAAAGCATATTCCAACTGCATAAAACCAATAAAACTAGTGAAAGAATGGTACATTGGTACATTTTCCCTTTCTTGCAATGTATGTCAATATGTCATGTTTACAATGTCAAGGGCGAGTCGGATTTACCCGAGTCCTGAGCGGTTAAAAACGAGCGTCTACGGAACCTATTTTTAAATCGAGTGGATTGACGTCAGAGAATAAATAGTAAAAATTTAAAAATGTGAGATGTCTCTTTAAAAGGGACCTTTGGGAAGTGTGTAGCAACACTAAACAGTCTGCGAGGAAAGCACGGACTGATCAGGATCGAAACTGTTGACACTAAGTTGATAGCCTACTCTGGATTTACATGTTTTTCCTATCACACTATATATTATTATCAAAATAGTATTTATTATCTAAATACGGATATTGTTGGCGCTTGCTAAATGTGATCTGTCTCTCGAAATATGGTCTTCTGTTGACTTCATAGAAGCATGCTTTTAGCATGACGTGTCAAGCAGAATCTAACTGACCCTTTCCCAATTATAACCTTGTTTTGATGTCATCATTAGAAGGGGGTGAGAACACATTGAGGTAATAGGAGAAAGTCTTGATAACAAGCAATTCCCCCAGTTGCTTAAATATTTTCTCAGTTTTATCAAATTCCACAAATGCTATCTTAACGTGCATAGTTTGTCGTGTTTAAAACTTTCAAAATAGAATATCAAACTTATTGCCGTTTGGGAAAGAGTGAGGCATGACTATTAAAATAACTACAGTTGGTTAACCCTTTCCCATACAAGACCTGCTTTGGACTTCCTTTTTGCAAAAACACAGGAAACATTGAGACAAAAGAAAGGAATGGTAATTGTTAGCAGTCTCTCCTATTACCTAAATTTTTTCTATGTCATATCGTAAATAATTCTCTTTTCCAATGTCATTGGTTATGCAGTCTTCAAACGATTTTAATTGAGAAGAGTTTTATTTTTTGTCATTTTGGGAAAGAGTTGAACATTTATTCGTAACCAAGCACGTGGTGAAATCCCGTGAAAATCGGAATGTTTCAAATTTTTTACCCGTCGCACTAAAGAGGAACTTTCTGCAAAGTATAAAAGTAAAGACAATATCCAGCCTGTGCGGACTGCGCAGACTGACAAGATTCGAGACTCATAACTCATAGGTAATTTTCTGGGTCTTGAATAATTTCTCTATCTTACTATGTGCTCATTTTCTAAATGCGAAATCTAGTTTACGTCTACTCGAAATTTTGTTTTATGAACTTCCCGAAAATTCCCTTTTAGCGTGACGTGTCATTTTTATTAGATACCCTTGTATCACATGATCACCCGACTATAAACGAATGTTTACGGCTTTTGCAGGTACCCGAAATATGTAATATACAGAGTGTCCCAAAAAAACGGAACCCTAATTCAAAGTCAAATATTTCAAAGTGTAAGCAGAAGATCTTATTTTTGAAATTGCAGTACTGAAGATACATTATTTTTGCATTTGTGTTCAAAATTTCACTTTAAAATATGCATCGGTTCAAAAGTTATAGGCAAATTAATAATGACACTAAAAACCCGATCTGACATGATATTGATTTTTGCGTCTTGTTTGTTCGTGAAAGCGCACTAACGGTCAGGTAATGAATTCTGTACCGTTGTACATGTATGTACCAATTTTCTCAAAATTTAATATGTACACGTTCTGTACGTTCATATTGAGTCCATAGGGTGGTTGTTTGAATCAATTTCAAATTATTATGCGATTCATTTCACATGGCGCAGTTTTAACTTTTATTTTCATAAATTACACGCTTGGTATGCTTCCTAGAATTAGTCAATCCTTAATTTTCTTGCATGGTATACATTTCTGTGGACTATGATTTAATTCTTTTTGGTGAATTTTGTGTTATTTGTGTTTTGCAGAAAGGCCAGTGTCAGGTTAAATGAAACCCGTAATACTGTAAATTGAGCGGTACCGGCATGTTTGTCAGAAATAAAATAAGTACATATGATTTTTATTCATGAGTCTGTGATACACTTGGATATTTTGTTTGTATTCAGTTTAGTTGCATCGCAGCTCACAGCATTAACAGTTTATTATTAGCAAAAAAGATGAAATGAAAATGCACTATTGTGAGTACAATGTTTCAAAATCATTTTTGTATTGTATTGAATATATTAATCAATTGTATAGCGTCAATTTATTCAATGAGTGAAGGCGCGCGCTGCAAAACGAAAAGATCGATATCGTGTTAAAACGGTTTTCCGGGTATATTCATTTTAATGTCAATATTTTCAAAACCAATCATTATTTTTCAACCAAATTTTAACTGCTAATAGAAAACTGTCGTTGCTATTGCATATGTAAATTTGGTGGAGAAATATTGCCTGATACATGAGAAATGTACTTTCAAAAATGGGTTCCGTTTTTTTGGGACACTCTGTATAAATCTATATATAGACACAATTGTAAACACCCAGCAAACTTTAGAGCGCCGTGGAAAGTTAGAATGTCAATATACATTCGCTTATTGTGGGTAAACAGCGCATGATTACTCGCTTGAAATACGGTCTGTCTGCATCTTTTTGCTCATACTTTAATACTGTAAACCTTTTTTGGGGGCAAATTGGCAGGTTTTTTGACAGTTATTACCCCTTTAAGACGCATTTTTGACTTACCGAGGTCTTAAATATCGGTTAAAACAACAACCACATAACGCATGTCCTGATAGATTGGTGATACGCGTTTCTTGCTCTAAACTTGTCGTAAGTCATCGGTAAGACAAAAGAAGGCTACGTCTTTAAATGTTTTGATGAAACTGACCCTAGGTCATGTAAATAATTGATGTCAAAACTAGGTCACTAGGTTAAATATCCTGGTGGTCTTCAGTGTTGTAGTGATTAAGATAATATAGGGTTAATTCACGTTTTTGAGGTCGTTATCATTCGCAGAGGCCCAAGAAATACGTTAACGCCCGAGTGCGAAGCACGAGGGTCGTTTTCCTATTTTATGGGCCTCTGTGAATGTTAATGATTAATCTATTTCATCATCTTATTATGTTTCAACCTTTTTATCAGGCTAAATCCGTTCTGACAGCCATCCTGATTTTCAAAATTCCGCCCCAGCGTCTGCGGCGTTCCTGGGTGCATATACAGGCCTAAAATCCTGGCCACGCCCTTGAACGAAGCTTGTGAAACATTGAGACAAAAGAAGAAAATACTGACAACGTTTTGCTATAATATATTGTAGGCATATAAGCCTACAATTCAAATGATTTTACGACACTGAGTTTGTCCTGCATATGGCTAAGCAAGTCAGGCTGTGTTTACTGCTTTAAACCAAACCACGTCTTTGAATCGTTTAAATTGTGCATGTGATAAATTGGCAAGCTATTTTGCAGAAATCAGTATTTCAAATGTGCGCGCCTGTGCAACTTTCATTTTGGTTGTCTTGACTGTGCACAAAACTTACGAATATATTATAGTCTGCTCATTTTATCTACTTCCGGTGTAAACAACAACACGTGAAACGACATGAAAACCATATCAAAATGAAGTTTTCCTACAGGGTAATGACTACATTGACTGATCATTCGACTTCCACTTCTGCTTATTTCGATGTCCAAGTTTATGTTCAGAATTTTGTAATTTTGGCACGGGAATCATCCGAATGCACATGAGAAAATTCGTCCCAAAGAAAGTTCGTCCATTTTGTGTCTTCTCTTAATTTTTTAGCCGGTCTGATCATCATAGTTGCAATAATGTAACCGAAACCATTTTGAATTTTGATCTTGGTTTCACAAATCAATACCCATCATTAAGTTTGTGGCTACGACATCGCAGCTATGATCTTCATTATGCTTGATTGTTTATTATAATGTTTCAGTTCTCCAATTTGCTGGGTTCTGTGTACAGAAAAGGGAACCTTCTATTTACACCTGATGGTAACAGTGTCCTCAGTCCAGTGGGCAACAGGGTCACAGTATTTGATCTGAAAAAGTGAGTTACCAATGTTTTTCCGGGCATGTTGAACTCTTTCCCAAATGCCATAGTTCTAGGATTACCCATCTTGAAAAATGCAACCGACGACAACATGGAACAAAGTAAAAAAGGCAATTGGTGTATCATGTTGCACAGAAAATATTGAGGCTTAAGGAGAAAATGCTGGTTATCAGCATTTTTTCCTTTTGCCTCAATGTTTCTCTACACCATTTCGTTTAGGGAGGTCAAAATTAGGTTTTGATTGAGAAAGGTTTAATGCCATCTTCTATGGGAAAGGTTACATTCTTTTGCCATATATTCAAAATTGATTTATAGTCCTATTTCTGACAAAATAACCATTAATTTACTTGTAATTTAGTACAGTAACAAAACTAACAAAATTGTATATCATATCAAAGAAAGCATTTAGATAAAAGAATCAATTTCTGAAAGGACAGACTGCTGGAAGTCATTTATATTTTTAGCTTACCTGAGTACGAAGTGCTCAAGGTGAGCGAGCTATTGTGGTCACTTTTTGTCCGTCGCCCATCCATCTGTCTGTCCACCCACAATTTCTTTCAACATCTTCTCCTAAAACACTGGGCCGATTTTGACAAAACTTGGCAGGAATGTTCCTAAGGTGACACTTTCCAAAACTTGTTCATGAATTTTTGACTTGTCAAAAATTGTGGGCGAGTACTGGAAGGGCGGGGCTTATCAGACTTAGAGAAATCATAAGAAAATTCTTTAAAAATCAACCATTTGGTCAATTTGAACCAAATTTGGCAGAAATGTTCCTTAGTTGACTCTTCAAAATTTATTCAAAAATTTTAAGATTTGTAAAATCTATGTTAGCGTTACCGGTCGCCAAAATCGCCATTCGCGATCAAAATCATCAAAAGACGAGCATTATTTTCAAAATGAACCATTGTGGCGATCGCCAAAGAAGTCGCCTATCATACCTGCAAATTAACCCATTACCACACAGTGACGCTTTTTGACTCCCCACAAGAAAATGGATTTGGAAAACATTGTGGAAAATGAAGAAATTGCTTGTCCTAAGCAATTTCTTCATTATACGCCGCCGGAGGCGGACGTATATTGGCGTCATCTTCTCCGTCTGTCCATCCGTCCATCCGTCCGTCCATCCGTCCGTCCGTCCGTACGTCCGTCCACTTTTCTTGTCAACGCAACTCCTCCTAAGTTTCTGGCTGGATCTTCTTGAAACTTGGTCAATGTTATCACCTCAATTGGTAGATGTGCATGAAGGAAGGATTTTATGGTTCATCGATTTTTGCCTGAGTTATGCCCCTTAAAAACTTAGTCTCTGGGGCTAATTGAAATTGCAGCCTTGTCAACGCAACTCCTCCTAAGTTTCTGGCTGGATCTTAATGAAACTTGGTCAATGTTATCACCTCAATTGGTAGATGTGCATGAAGGATGGATTTCATGGCTCGTCGATTTTTGCCTGAGTTATGCCCCTTAAAAACTTAGTTTCTGTGGCTCATTGAAATTGCAGCCTTGTCAAAGCAACTCCTCCTAAGTTTCTGGCTGGATCTTAATGAAACTTGGTCAATGTTATCACCTCAATTGGTAGATGTGCATGAAGGAAGGATTTCATGGTTCGTCGATTTTTGCCAGAGTTATGCCCCTTAAAAACTTAGTCTCTGGGGCTTATTGAAATTGCAAGCTTGTCAACACAACTCCTCCTAAGTTTCTGGCTGGATCTTAATGAAACTTGGTCAATGTTATCACCTCAATTGGTAGATGTGCATGAAGGAAGGATTTCATGGTTCGTCGATTTTTGCCAGAGTTATGCCCCTTAAAAACTTAGTCTCTGGGGCTTATTGAAATTGCAAGCTTGTCAACACAACTCCTCCTAAGTTTCTGGCTGGATCTTAATGAAACTTGGTCAATGTTATAACCTTAATTGGTAGATGTGTGTCGTAAACCTGTACAAGTTTCAACAAACTGAATCCCCACTTCTGAGACCAATTTTTTGTCGTAAACTCGTACAAGTTACGCGGTTCGTAAATATTCGGATCAAGTGCACACAGATTACACGTCAGGATGACACCACCGACTTTTAAAGGCGCAAATTTATAGAAGGCAAGCCGGAGCCTTATTAAAAGAAAAGAACAAACGAAGATGTTCCAAAACAACACAAATTTTAATTCAGACTCAAAAGTAATGAGTCTCAAAAAACAAACTACAACTAAATGAAACTATTTACAGTTACAAAAATAAAGTCATGAAAAGAACCAATGAAAATATAGTTATAAAACACCCAAAAATATGGTAAATTCAAGCCAAAGATGTCAATATGCCTAAAACATTATTAACCCAAAAAAGTCAATTTAGTTATCACAAATATCTATCGAATTCAGTAAGATGCTCTTTCCAAATAACCAAATAAAATATAAAGTTCTTAGACAGAAAGAGCAAATGTCTCTATGCTGCAGACTCAGAGTTTAGTTACCAAAATAATAAGAAAATGCCTGATTCCAAAAATACCAAGAAAATAATTAAATAATTAATTAATAATTATAATACCAAATTTCACAGAGATTCCTAGCATCCAAATTTCCAGTCACAGAGCAAAGATTATGGAAAATGCAGCACTTTTTATTCTGACTGATCAGGCTGCTAGAACGTTCCATGAAGTTTGATTGGCTGACAAGCCAAATCCAAACCTCATGCAAATTCAAGCACAAAGCTCTGATTGGTCAAGTGGTCAACCCAATTTTGACAGACAGTGTACTTTACTGATAAGCCACGCCCACAGAAGATGTGTCATCAGGCTTGCACTTTTGCAGAAAATGGGCTAAAATGGACCAGTCTTAAAAAGTAACATTTATGCAATTCCAATCTTTAAAATAATTACATATTTGGAATCTATAGGAAAAATGCATTAAAATAAGCCCAAACATGGTCACTTAACTCCAAGTATTAAGAAATCTGCATTTTGTGACATTAATTAAATCACTCAGCGAGAGGTCACAGAGTACATTTAACCCATGAAACAATACACATTTTCAGTGAAACAGTTAAATGCATTCCAGAATAAAGATAAGCTTAGAGAATCAGATTGCAGTTAAATACACTTGCATTATTATACCAGTTAGACTAAGATGCTCCTTTTCTCACAATGTTTATGGCCAAAAGAACATTGTGAGCCAAGTTTCACCCACAACCACAAAGTTCACAATATGTATAACTGCAAAATCACTCCTCATTATCTTCATATATTCTGAAATCCTTTAAATTGACAAATCTCACAAAAGCTGGTTTTGTAATTACTAAAATAGACAAAATTCTACTCTTCTTTCTAATATGCAGTCACAGGGAGATAAGGGTCAAAGTGACTGTTGGATTAACAACAATGTGATAATCACCAATTAATTGATAAACAGTTACTTTAACCCTTTCCCAAACGACAAAATTTCGGGGTGATCCACTTCAAAAACTGCCACAAATGACAAAATGGAAGTTATTAAAGATAAAAAATGTGTGAAATATGGCACAGAAAATATTGAGACAAAAGAAGACACTGATGGTTATCAGCAGTTTCTTCTTTTGTTTCAATGCTTTCCCAAACCTTTTCTATTAGGGACGTCAAAACCAGGTCTTGTTTGGGAAAGGGTTAAATATACCTGGGAATACACTAATCTGGCAATTACAGCAGGACATCATTCCTAGTGTATTTGCCTGTTTATGCAATCAGACTTTGGTGTATTGCAAATCATCCCCTGACAACTTTAATCAATACACAAAACAGTACAGTTAAAACAGGATAAAACAAGGAAAGGGATTATGGTCAAGGCAAGGGTTATAAGAGTCTGGTACAATTCCAGTGACTCAGGCCACCTGCAGTAAGCAAATTTGTCATCTTTTAGGGATCAAAAACATGACCACAGCTGCAATTATGTAATAGCCACATTGTACTAGCAGTCAGTGAGGGCAGTTCTGCCAAGTTCTCCAACTGTTATGTAACATTATAGCATGAAAGCAATGATGACAGATACACAAAGTGTCAAGAAATTCTTTGATTTGGATCAGTCTTAACCCTTCCCTAAAAGAGCCTTTTTCCTTCATACAGTAAAAAATCCAGGTTTACAACATGTGCATGAAGGAAGGATTTCATGGTTCATTGATTTTTGCCAGAGTTATGCCCCCTTCAATCTTAGTCTCTGGGGCTTATTGAAATTGCAGCCTTGTCAACGCAACTCCTCCTAAGTTTCTGGCTGGATCATAATGAAACTTGGTGGATGTTATTACCTTAATTGGTAGATGTGCATGAAGTAAGGATTTTATGGTTCATTGATTTTTGCCTGAATTATGCCCCTTTCAATCTTAGTCTCTGGGGCTTAATGATATTTTAGCCTCGTGAACGCAATTCCTTCCAGGTTTTTCACTGGATATTTATAAAAACCTTTTTGTGAACACAATTTTTTACAGGTTTTTCAGTGAAAATTTATAAATCCTTGTCAATGTCATTTTTTTGTCTCAAGTTTTATAAGTGGCGGCGTATATTGTGACGATGGCACTCTTGTTTTTCACAATGTTTTCTAACTCAAAATGGAAAGATTTTTTAAATTTCATCAATTTGAAATTGTCGTCTGCAACATCTTTGAATTTGGAACCCCCTAAAATTTTGTCGTTTGGGAAAGGGTTAAAGATTACCCTTATAATTCTGATAAGATATCCTGCCATACGCCCATGATTACATTACGACCAGATTAACGCATCATTTACAAAAACAAGTGCGTCTAATTACACACACAGCCATGTGACGTAACATGTGCCTATTGACCAGCAGTACTAATCCACTTGATCGACAATTGGGCGTGGTTGATGGGTAGATAATGATTCTGATTGGTTGTTGGGCATTATTCATGTAAATAGGCATGGTGAATTCAGTTACCCTGTTATCAACGCGACGTGTATAAAATCGCGGTAGAACTTGTAAATATGCATATTCTCATTTTGTTTTGTCAAATCGATCAGTTGCATAAATATTAGTACTATAATTTATGAGTGTAGGACAAAACCCCACCAGGACAAAACCCCACCAGGACAAAACCCCCTCGGACAAAACCCCACCAGGACAAAACCCCATCAGGACAAAACCCCACCAGGACAAAACCCCACCAATATATAAGATATAGTATAACAAATTTATGACATAGAAAAAATATTTGGTAAGGAAAATATTTTTGAATATGAAAAAAAATGATTATGTTTCACAATTTATTACTTTATAATTTTATGAGGTTATTTAACATGTCTTTGTACAATACTGAATTCTATTGGATGAATACTTTGCAGAACGAGGCTATATTTGGACGAGCCGATAGGCGAGTCTAAATATAGACTTGTTCTGCAAAGTATGAATCCAATAGAATTCGGTATTGTACAAAGACATGTTAAATGACCTCTTTATTTCACATCATTTTTTTTTCACACAAAACATGACAAAGATTAATTTTGTATAAAATTAAGATCTAGATCTAATTACTTTTAAATAGAATTCCAACGTGAAAAAAAGGAAGAAAACAACATAGGCCTGTGTCATGAAAAAAATGTAGGCCTCATGTACATTTCTAACGCTGTGAAATATACATGGCATCTGACATTAAATCTATATTTATCGATTTATGTTTGTCTCAAAAGATTGAATAGACCGTCATAAATTATGATAGTGTGAAATGTACATGAAATTTGTCATATAAACTATCTATCATGTCATGCGTAAATCAACAATGTAAACATTGACAGAAAAGGAGAAATTGCTGATAAACGGCAAATCTCCTTTTCTCTTAAAACTTTTTTGTCAAGCCTTTTAATGGACATCAAATCCAGGTCTTGTTTGGGAAAGGGTTAAGTGTGATTTTTATCATTGCTGCAAATTAAATGCGCTACAATTCAGAAATGTTTTGAAATGAAAATAATCTCTTTCGTGATGTTTAAAATCATTTTCTCCTTTTGTCTTATGTATTGCCAATGTGTTTTTTCAATCACAGAATCAAAGCTATGTCTTGTTTAGGACAGTGAATTCAAAATATCATGTTGAAACAAACATTCAACTCTAATGCACAATTTTGCTTTTGCAAACGAGAACTCTACTAAAGGGAGATTACTCTTCGATGCGAATATGGATATTTGTACTGCAGCCTCGATTTGGGAAAAAATCCATATTTGTACGGTTCAATCGATATTTGTAGGGTTCAAATGAGTGCAATGCATATTTGGACGGTTCAACCGGTGCATCGTACAATATCGATTTAGCCGCTTTGGAATATCGAGAATCCCGTGCGTCCACGCAATTATCTCGTGCGTGCAATACGGCTCTAGGTATTGTATACTCACGTGGTACGAATGGGGTGATTTGATTGGTTTACTACTTTCGGGTGTGAAATAAAATTATTTATTTGAAACTTGATCTAGATCTATATTGTGTTTGTGTATTTAGTGTATTTTAAAAGCATTGCTTTTTCATACTTATTTCCCATTCTGTGTTTATTGAAATATCCAAATTAGGCAATTTTGCTTTAAAAATGGAAACAGTTGTGGGAAAAGGAGGGGTTACTGGGAATAAAATGAAGCCAAATATTATCTTGACATCTAATTTTTGTCACCTAAATAAGTAATTTGGCATGCATTATGTCATTCTGTTATCTACAAAATCAATTATCACCTATCATTTAATCAGGACAATAGATGACATCAGAAGACTTAACACCCCAGAAGAAAGTAACACTTCGAATTTTAAATAAGTTTATTCCCATTAATCATGCTTATTGATATTTATCAAAGGCATTATTCATTTCAAACTTTTTTGGGAAAAAATCATTTCATACTCATGATATTTATGGATAACTTCTTCATTCATTATCAATCTATGATTTAGTAATAAATACTTTTTTGTTCAAAAAACAAGTTTTTAGGCTTCATAAAAAAACCTCCAAAATATCACAAATCTAAGAACATTATAATCAATGAAAATAAATCAATGATAATATACACCATGGAAAAATAACATTAGTCCTACAGGTAACATTATAATAGTATTATGAGTGTTATTTCTTTCCTGTAATTTTGATTCATCAAACATCAAAATGAGAAAAATAGAAAATAAATTATCAAAGCAAAACTATAACAATACTTGATCAAATGCAAATTTATTTGTTTCAATAATGATTTATTGTTGAATGATTTGAAAATAAATAAAATATAAGAGTGGTGGGGTTTTGTCCGCTTTGCCAATTTTAGTGGTGGGGTTTTGTCCGAGGGGGTTTTGTCCGAGGGGGTTTTGTCCTGGTGGGGTTTTGTCCTGGTGGGGTTTTGTCCGTACCCCATTATGTTATTTAGTTAGATATAAGTTTGCTCGATGTCAAAATTAAACTAGATTAAGAAGACTGTCAACCATTTCTGTTTGCGTTTTTATGAACCCGAATATGGACATCTGGCTGTGACAAATTCAAGGTAGATTTCTCGTGACCGGATACTACATACTTAGTTTAATCCTTCGTTTCTTCCCTTTAAAATATATTTTCTTCCGTTGGTCATAAAAGAGTAGTAAGTTATTGTTTACTAAAATTCTAGCCACAGTAGCCGATTGCTTATCAGATATATTACTTTAAATCCAGATTTTGGTCAAACCAGTTATAAGAATAAAATTATTGTTAGTCATTGTTTATTAAAATTGTAGCCACAGTTGTTGATTTCCTATCAGATATCATACTCTGAATCTAGATTTTGGTCAAAACAGTAATAAGAGTTGTTAGTTATTGAGTACTTAAATTCTAGCCACAGTAGCCTATTTCCTATCAGATATCATACTCTGAATCGAGATTTTGGCCAAAACAGTCAAAAAGAGTTGCTAGTCATTGTTTATTAGCTCACCTGAGCACGAAGTGCTCAAGGTGAGCTATTGTGGTCGCTTTTTGTCCGTCGGCGTCCGTCTGTCTGTCTGTCTGTCCGTCTGTCTGTCCGTCTGTCTGTTCACATTTTGTTGTTACCACTCTAGCACCCACAAATATTGACCAATCTTAACCAAACTTGGTCAAAACATGTATGACCATAAGTTCTCGGATGAGTTTGATTTTGAGTCAGATCGGACATGGAAGTCTGGAGTTATGTGCCCTTGAACGTCAAAAATGCTTAGTTTTGACTTTGTTACCACTCTAGCATCTACAAATATTGACCAATCTAAATCAAACTTGGTCAAAATATGTATGACTATAAGTTCTCGAATGAGTTTGATTTTGAGTCAGATCGGACCAGGAAGTCTGGAGTTATGTGCCCTTGAACGTCAAAAATGGCTAGTTTTGACTTTGTTACCACTCTAGCATCTACAAATATTGACTAATCTTAATCAAACTTGGTCAAGATATGTATGACCATAAGTTCTCAGATGAGTTCAATTTTGAGTCAGATCGGATCAGGAAGTCTGGAGTTATATGCCCTTGAACATCAAAAATGGCTAGTTTTGACTTTGTTACCACTCTAGCATCTACAAATATTGACCGATCAAAAGAAAACTTTGCAACAATGTTGGTAACTATAAGTTCTCAGATGAGTTCGATTTTGAGTCAGATCGGACATGGAAGTCTGGAGTAATGTGCCCTTGAACGTCAAAAATGGCTAGTTTTGACTTTGTTACCACTCTAGCATCTACAAATATTGACCGATCAAAACAAAACTTTGCCACAATGTTGGTAACCATAAGATCTTGGATGACTTCGATTTTCAGTGTGATTAAAGTAGGAAGTCTGGAGTTATGTGCCCTTGAATTTGACAAAATTGCTGTTTTCGACTTTGTTTACACTGTAGCATCTACATTTATTGACTAATCAAGACAAAACTTGGCCACAATGTTGGTGGCCATAAGATCCTGGATGAGTGAAACTTTCAGCTTGATTTGACTAGAAAAACCAGAGTTATTGGCCCTTGAATTTCACAAAATTACAGTTTTCGACTTTATTCTCACTCTAACAATATATTGACCAATCAAAAAAAAAAAAAAATGGACATAATGTTGATGAGAATACTTTTATTAGAACAGAGTTATGTGCCCTTGACTGTGTTGTTTTCTTCCACTTTGTTTTCACTGTAACATCCACAAATATTGATCATTCAAGATTATGAAAGCAGTTTTCAGCTGGATCATAATCTCATATCTTAAATTATGTGCTCTTGAACTTGACAACATTGTGACTTTCTTTCTATCTAGGTTCAGGTGAGCGATTAAGGACCATCATGGTCCTCTTGTTAAGATTTTAGCCAATGTAACAGATTTTCTATCAGATATCATACTCTGAATCCAGATTTTGTTCAAAACAGTAGTAAGAGTTGTTAGTCATTGTTTAGTAAAATTCTAGCCACAGTACCTGATTTCTTATCAGATATCATACTCTGAATCGAGATTTTGGTCAAAACAGTAATAAGAGTTGTTAGTCATTGTTTATTGATATTCTAGCCACAGTAGATGATTTCCTATCAGATATACTCTGAATCCAGATTTTGGTCAAAACAGTTTTAAGAGTTGTTAGTTATTGTTTACTTAAATTGTAGCCACAGTAGTTGATATCCTATCAGATATCATACTCTGAATCCAGTTTTGGGTCAAAACAGTAATTATGAGTTGTTAGTCATTGTTTATTAATATTGTGGCCACAGTAGTTGATTTCCTATCAGATATCATACTCTGAATCCAGATTTTGGTCAAAATGTTAATAAGAGTAGTAAGTTATTGTTTACTAAAAGTCTAGCCACAGTAGCTGATTTTCTCTCAGATATATCTTACTTTGAATCCAGATTTTGGTCAAAACAGTTACAAGAATTGTTTGTCATTGTTTACTAAAATTGTAGCCACAGTAGATATATTACTCTGAATCCAGATTTTGGTCAAAACAGAAATAAAGGTTGTTAGTCATTGTTTATTGAAATTTTAGCCACAGTAGCTTATTTTCTATTAGATATCATACTCTGAATCCAGATTTTGTTCAAAAGAGTTGTTATTTATTGTTAATTAAAAGTGTGGCCACAGTAGCTGATTTCTTATCAGATATCATACTCTGAATCCAGATTTTAATCAAAGCAGTAATAAGAGTTGTTAGTTATTGTTTATCAAAATTTTAGCCGCAGTAGCTGATTTCTTATCAGATATCATACTCTGAATCCAGATTTTGGTCAAACAGTAATAAAAGTTGTTAGTCATTGTTTATTATCCCCCGCCGAAAAATTTTTTCGGAGGGATATTGTTTTTGCAATGTTCATCCGTCCGACATTCGTTTCTGCGCTATTTCTTGAAAACTGTAGACCGGATTTCGATGAAACTTGGCACACAGCTTCACTACAAAGTGGACATGGGCATATCGTCGGGGTTACCCGGTTCGACCATTGAATTCAGAGTTACTGCCCCTGACTGTTTAAGCCATATACATACAGAGTGATATTCGTTTCCGCGCTATTTCTTGAAAACTGTAGACCGGATTTCGATGAAACTTGGCACACAGCTTCACTACAAAGTGGACATGCGCAAATCGTCGGGGTTACCCGGTTTGACCGCCGAATTTAGAGTTACTGCCCCTGACTGTTTAAGCCACATACAGTGTGATTTTCGTTTCCGCGCTATTTCTTGAAAACTATATACTCGATTTCAATGAAACTTGGCACACAGCTTTGCTACAAAGAGGACATGCGCATATCGTCGGGGTTACCCGGTTCGACCGCCGAATTTAGAGTTACTGCCCCTGACTGTTTAAGCCATATACATACAGAGTGATATTCGTTTCCGCGCTATTTCTTGAAAACTATAGACCGGATTTCAATGAAACTTGGCACACAGCTTTACTACAAAGTGGACATGGGCATTTCGTCGGGGTTACCCGGTTCGACCATTGAATTCAGAGTTACTGCCCCTGACTGTTTAAGCCATGTACATACAGAGTGATATTCGTTTCCGCGCTATTTCTTGAAAACTGTAGACCGGATTTCGATGAAACTTGGCACACAGCTTCGCTACAATGTGGACATGCGCATATTATCGGGGTTACCTGGTTCTACCGCCGAATTTAGAGTTACTGCCCCTGACTGTTGAAGCCATATACATACAGAGTGATTTTCGTTTCGGCACTATTTCTTGAAAATTATAGACCGGATTTCAATGAAACTTGGCACACAGCTTTGCTACAATGAGGACATGCGCATATCGTCGGGGTTACCCGGTCCGACCACTGAATTTAGAGTTACTGCCCCTGACTGTTTAAGCCATATACAGAGTGATATTTGTTTCCGCACTATTTCTTGAAAATTATAGACCGGATTTCAATGAAACTTGGCACACAGCTTTACTACAAAGTGGACATGCGCATATCGTCGGGGTTACCCTGTTTGACTGTCGAATTTAGAGTTACTGCCCCTGACTGTTTAAGCCATATACATACTGATACAGTGATATTTATTTCCGCACTATTTCTTGAAAACTATAGACCGGATTTCAATGAAACTTGGCACACAGCTTTACTACAAAGTGGACATGGGCATTTCGTCGGGGTTACCCGGTTCGACCATTGAATTCAGAGTTACTGCCCCTGACTGTTTAAGCCATGTACATACAGAGTGATATTCGTTTCCGCGCTATTTCTTGAAAACTGTAGACCGGATTTCGATGAAACTTGGCACACAGCTTCGCTACAATGTGGACATGCGCATATTATCGGGGTTACCTGGTTCTACCGCCGAATTTAGAGTTACTGCCCCTGACTGTTGAAGCCATATACATACAGAGTGATTTTCGTTTCCGCACTATTTCTTGAAAATTATAGACCGGATTTCAATGAAACTTGGCACACAGCTTCACTACAAAGAGGACATGCGCATATCGTCGGGGTTACCCGGTTTGACCGTCGAATTTAGAGTTACTGCCCCTGACTGTTTAAGCCATGTACATACAGAGTGATATTCGTTTCCGCGCTATTTCTTGAAAACTATAGACTGGATTTCAATGAAACTTGGCACACAGCTTTACTACAAAGTGGACATGCGCATATCGTCGGGGTTACCAGGTTCGACCGCCGAATGTAGAGTTACTGCCCTTGACTGTTTAAGCCATATACATACAGAGTGATATTCGTTTCCACGCTATTTCTTGAAAACTATAGACCGGATTTCAATGAAACTTGGCACACAGCTTAACTACAATGAGGACATGCGCATATCGTCGGGGTTACCCTGTTCGACCATTGAATTCAGAGTTACTGCCCTTGACTGTTTAAGCCATGTACATACAGAGTGATATTCGTTTCCGCGCTATTTCTTGAAAACTGTAGACCGGATTTCGATGAAACTTGGCACACAGCTTCGCTACAATGAGGACATGCGCATATTATCGGGGTTACCCGGTTCTACCGCCGAATTTAGAGTTACTGCCCCTGACTGTTGAAGCCATGTACATACGGAGTGATTTTCGTTTCCGCACTATTTCTTGAAAATTATAGACCGGATTTCAATGAAACTTGGCACACAGCTTTGCTACAATGAGGACATGCGCATATCGTCGGGGTTACCTGGTCCGACCGCCAAATTTAGAGTTACTGCCCCTGACTGTTTAAGCCATATACAGAGTGATATTTGTTTCCGCGCTATTTCTTGAAAACTATAGACAGGATTTCAATGAAACTTGGCACACAGCTTTACTACAAAGTGGACATGTGCATATCGTCGGGGTTACCAGGTTCGACCGCCGAATTTAGAGTTACTGCCCCTGACTGTTTTAGCCATATACATACAGAGTGATATTCGTTTCCGCGCTATTTCTTGAAAATATAGACCGGATTTCAATGAAACTTGGCACACCGCTTTATTACAATGCGGACATGTGCATTTCATCGGGGTTACCCGGTTTGACCGTCAAATTTAGAGTTACTGCCCCTGACTGTTTAAGCCATATACATACAGTGATATTTGTTTCCGCACTATTTCTTGAAAACTATAGACCGGATTTCAATATAACCTTGGCACACAGCTTCACTACAAAGAGGACATGCGCATATCGTCGGGGTTACCCGGTTCGACCGTTGAATTTAAGAGTTACTGCCCCTGACTGTTTAAGCCATGTACATACAGAGTGATATTCGTTTCCGCGCTATTTCTTGAAAACTGTAGACCGGATTTCGATGAAACCTTCGCTACAATGAGGACATGCGCATATCGTCGGGGTTACTTGGTTCTATCGCCGAATTTAGAGTTACTGCCCCTGACTGTTTAAGCCATATACAAGACTGGATTTCAATGAAACTTGGCACACAGCTTCGCTACAATGAGGACATGCGCATATTATCGGGGTTACCCAGTTCTACCGCCGAGTTTAGAGTTACTGCCCCTGACTGTTTAAGCCATATACATACAGAGTGATTTTCGTTTCCGCACTATTTCTTGAAAATTATAGACCGGATTTCAATGAAACTTGGCACACAGCTTTGCTACAATGAGGACATGCGCATATCGTCGGGGTTACCCGGTCCGACCGCCGAATTTAGAGTTACTGCCCCTGACTGTTTAAGCCATATACAGAGTGATATTTGTTTCCGCGCTATTTCTTGAAAACTATAGACAGGATTTCAATGAAACTTGGCACACAGCTTTACTACAAAGTGGACATGCGCATATCGTCGGGGTTACCCGGTTCGACCGCCGAATTTAGAGTTACTGCCCCTGACTGTTTTAGCCATATACATACAGAGTGATATTCGTTTCCGCGCTATTTCTTGAAAACTATAGACCGGATTTCAATGAAACTTGGCACACAGCTTTACTACAATGAGGACATGCACATATCGTCGGGGTTACCCGGTTTGACTGTCTAATTTAGAGTTACTGCCCCTGACTGTTTAAGCCATATACATACTGATACAGTGATATTTATTTCCGCACTATTTCTTGAAAACTATAGACCGGATTTCAATGAAACTTGGCACACAGCTTCACTACAAAGAGGACATGCGCATATCGTCGGGGTTACCCGGTTTGACCGTCGAATTTAGAGTTACTGCCCCTGACTGTTTAAGCCATATACATACAGAGTGATTTTCGTTTCCGCACTATTTCTTGAAAACTGTAGACCGGATTTCGATGAAACTTGGCACACAGCTTTGCTACAATGAGGACATGCGCATATCGTCGGGGTTACTCGGTTCTATCGCCAAATTTAGAGTTACTGCCCCTGACTGATTAAGCCATATACATACAGAGTGATTTTCGTTTCCGCATTATTTCTTGAAAACTATAGACTTGATTTCAATGAAACTTGGCATACAGCTTAGCTACAATGAGGACATAAGCATATTATCGGGGTTACCTGGTCCGATCGCCGAATTTAGAGTTACTGCCCCTGACTGTTTAAGCCATATACAGAGTGATATTCGTTTCCGCGCTATTTCTTGAAAACTATAGACCGGATTTCAATGAAACTTGGCACACAGCTTTATTACAAAGTGGACATGTGCATATCGTTGGGGTTACCAGGTTCGATCGTCGAATTTAGAGTTACTGCCCCTGACTGTTTAAGCCATATACATACAGTGATATTCGTTCTGTTGAAGCCATATACATACAGAGTTATATTCTTTTCCGCGCTACTTTATTGACAATGAAAATATGTTCGGCGGGGGATATCAATTCAACGAATTTGCTTGTTAAAATTCTAGCCATAGTAACTGATTTCCTTTCAGATATCATACTCTGAACGAGATTTTGGTCAAAACAGTAATAAAAGTTGTTAGTTATTGTGTACTAAAACTCTATCCACAGTAGCTGATTTCCTCTCAGATATCATACTCTGAACGAGATTTTGGTCAAAACAGTAATAAAAGTTGTTAGTTATTGTGTACTAAAACTCTATCCACAGTAGCTGATTTCCTCTCAGATATCATACTCTGAATCCAGATTTTGGTCAAAACAATAATTAGAGTTGTTAGTCATTGTTTATTAAATTTCTAACCACAGTAGTTGATTTCCTATCAGATATCATACTCTGAATCCAGATTTTGGTCAAAACAGTAATAAGAGTTGTTAGTCTTTGTTTATTAAAATTCTAGCCATAGTAGTTGATTTCCTAAAATTGTAGCCACAGTAATTGATTTCCTAACAGATATCATACTCTGAATCCAGATTTTGGTCTAAACAATAATAAGAGTTATTATGATATTTCATTAAAATTGTAGCCACAGTAACAGATTTCTTATCAGAATCTGATCATACTCTGAATCCAGATTTAGGCCAAAACAGTAATAAGAGTTGTTAGTCATTGTTTTTTTAAATTGTAGCCACAGTAGTTGATTTCCTATCAGATATCATACTCTGAATCCAGAATTTGGTCAAAACAGCAATAAGAGTTGTTAGTTATTGTTTATCAAAATTTTAGCCACAGTAGCTGATTTCTTATCAGATATCAAACTCTGAATCCAGATTTTGGTCAAAACAATAATAAGAGTTATTAATGATTTTTCATTAAAATTGTAGCCACAGTAACTGATTTCTTATCAAATATCATACTCTGAATCCAGATATTGGTCAAACAGTAAGAAGAGTTGTTAGTCATTGTTTATTAAAATACCAGCCACAGTAACTGATTTCCTTTCAGATATCATACTCTGAATCCAGATTTTGGTCAAAACAGTAATAAGAGTTGTTAGTTATTGTGTACTAAAACTCTATCCACAGTAGCTGATTTCCTATCAGATATCATACTCTGAATCCTAATTTTGGTCAAACAGTAATAAGAGTTGTTAGTAATTACTTATTAGAATTCTAGCCACATTAGCTGATTTCGTATCAGATATCAAACTCTGAATCCAGATTTTGGTCAAAACAGTAATAAGAGTTGTTAGTCATTGTTTATTAAAATTGTTGCCACAGTAACTGATTTCCTATCAGATATCATACTCTGAATCCAGATTTAGGCCAAAACAGTAATAAGAGTTGTTAGTCATTGTTTTTTAAAATTGTAGCCACAGTAGTTGATTTCCTATCAGATATCATACTCTGAATCCAGAATTTGGTCAAAACAGTAATAAGAGTTGTTAGTCATTGTTTATTAAAATTCTAGCCACGGTAGTTGATTTCCTATCAGATATCATACTCTGAATCCAGATTTTGGTCAAAACAGTGATAAGAAATTGTTAGTCATTATTGATTAAAATTGTTGCCACATTAGCTGATTTCCTATCAGATATCATACTCTGAATCCAGATTTTGGTCAAAACAGTAAGAAGAATTATTAGTCTTTGTTTATTAAGGTATCCAACCCCTCATTAGCATCAACGACTCAATAATATGTGTGAATTATTCTCCTCTTGAAGCATTATCTTGAGCCAAATTTGCGCCAGAAATAATGTTTATTAATTTCTTTTAAGAATTTACCAAAATAGTATACATTACTCTATAAAAAAACAATTTGCTATTACTTTTTGTATGACGTCATCAACAAAATTCTTAGCTTTTAGACATTTTGACCAAATTTGATTCTAAATTTCACACAGTTTCAGTTTTTGTCAACATATAAAATTCATATTAAAATTGCCCCCATATATGCTTGTGCTTATATTAAAATACTAAGTAAAAATAAAACCGGTAACAGTGTCATTTTTTAATTTTAGTGTAAGCGGTCCAAATTTCTAAGAATGTAAAATCTAAGATTTTACTTTATACCTTCTATATGCATTACGCAAATAGTCCTTTTTGCTTTGCTGTATCTTGATTTGACAGCAACAACTTATGTATAACATGAATTTCAGCATTTTTACACAAAATTATGCTTTTTGTGAATTAATGGCACTTTGTCTTACCCCACCCACCTGCAATATAATGGCGGAGGGAAAAGCCTAAAAAAGTGGAATGCAATGTGAAATGTGGAGATGAAAAATAAAAGTAATGCAATAATGTTACATATTTTACCTATTATGTCACCTTTTTAAACTTTCCTTTGTGGCTTATCAGCACTTAGACTACTTTAATATACATACAACATTTCTTTACTACACTGCTAGAGATAATAAAAAGAACACAGAAACAGTTTTTATTGTTCATCAATTGTGCCTTCAATGCCAAATTGCTAATATTTCTATTATTATGGTGAATTATCCACTGCTTTAATGACATATTTATAAACCATTTGCCAATCTCAGATCTGTGAAGAACATGCATCAGCTTTTTGCCTATGTCCCATTTTGTTATGCCACACTACCTTCCACGAGTGAAGGTTTGGGTATTTTTCATATAGGGGCCCATAGATATTTCTGGCGTCAGACGAACCTGGGGATTGTGAAAGAGAGCAGATTTTTTTTAATGCATCACATTATCTAGGGTCAAATAAATTTTAGCACTGGAACCAGGTCTTTTCACTTTTTAATGAGGACTAGTTCCCTATGAGCAATATTTGAAACCAACAATTAGAGTAAGGAAATGTACCAATGACCAAATGAACATGATTTGACTTTTTCCTTGACAAAAATTAACTGCCCCTACAGATTGACCAATCCACATGATATTTTTTGAATTTATTTTTACCCGTTTGTATGTTCCACAATGTAGCATGCGTCTCTGTCGTGATTTATTTCAGTTTTAAGGGTATATCAAGAGTAATCGAAAACAATTACATTAAAAAATAACGGTTAATTGACGTCGTAAAGATTATCAAACTGTAGTTAATAGGCTTAAAAAGCAAGAGATCACTCGCAGCACTTGGAATTCAAATGATTATTTCATAGGCTATAACAGTTTTCATGTCATTGAGACTAAACGATAAATAGAAAATGAACTCTTCAATGTAAGGTTTAGTCACATACAAAATTTGTCTTGCACATCACGACCGGAGCACAGCAACAAATGGCACGTCCTACAGAATATTTTTGGACGCGATGTGTACGTGATAAAAAAATGGACGCGAAATTGTATGTCATTAAGCCTTTGGATATTTATATTATAGATGGTCCACATGCCATGTATGCCAAATAGTAGAGGATACTGGCTAAATGCTTTCCAGAGGGACACGCACAGTCTTAAAGGGTACTTTAAGTTATTATGTTTGCAGATTGACATGATTGAGTTTTCCCATGCTAATAGAGGTAACGCTCAATCATGTCAATCTGCAAATACAATAATAACATAGTTAACGATTTAAAATGTATTATATGATATAAGCTGTTAAAGTTTTAAAGATGGCATTGATATGTTTAAGTATTACTTAATGTATTGATCAAAATGTGCCATAGAATTATAACTGGAATAAGCTATGCCAAATGCTTTAAAGTGAACTATTCTGTCCTGTTACTAGAACCAATTGGCTGACTTAAAGATAAACAAATGAAAACAAAAATACTTGTTATGACATGTGAAGCTGTGAAATCACGACTGGAAATATGTGTGACTGGAAATATGTGTTTCGTAAATAATTCCAAACAGATGATCAAAGCCAACAAAATGACTGTATCAAAGTCAAATGCGGGAAATGGGTTTATTTCTAATTGATTGAATTTTAGGTTTGGAAATAATCTCGGCTATTTTTCTGACGATTTCCGTCTTTAGAAATAAATTTTTGAGAAATCATTTGTGCATGTTGGTATCAACAGCATTGGCACCAACATGTTATATAATGACTTTTCTTGCTATTTAGATTTAAAATTGGGAACTTATATCAAAACTAGGTAGGTAAAATTGAGCGTTTGCTAGATGGATACCATTGAAAACCAGGAACATTTTAAGATGCCGTTGTACATAATTTTCATTATTTGACAACTTTACCGAATTCAAGTTTTCAATAAACTTTGGATACGAATAAAGGACATATATGGCAAACTTTCATATCAATTTCATATGTTGACAAAGAGGGGAACATACAAACAACATTTATTGAATTTTAGGTTTCGAATTTTTTTAAGGCATTTATCTGACAATTTCTGACTAAATAAATTTCTGAGAAATTATATGTGCATGTTGGTATCAACAATATTGTTCTCAAAATGTTCTACAAGGACTCTTCTTGCTATTCTGATTTAAAATTAGGGACTATTATCAAAACTAGGTGGGCAACATTGGGCTTTTGCTGGACGGATATCATTGAAAACTGGGAACATTTTAAGGTGCCTTTGATCACAATTCTCATTATTTGACAACTTTACCAGTTTCAAATTTTCACCAAATTTTGCATACGAACTGGGGACATGTATGGCCAGCTTTCATATCATTTTCGTATGTTGACAAAGACGGGAACATACAAAAATAATTGATTAAACTTTAGGTTTCGAAAATTTCTCGATATTTTTCTGACAATTTCTGACTAATTAAATTTCTGAGAAATTACTTGTGCATGTTGGTATCAGCAATTTTGGTCTCAAAATTTTCTTCAGGGTCTCTTCTTGCTATTTTGATTTCAATTTGGGGACTAATATCGAAACTGGGTAGGCAACAGTAGGCTTTTGCTAGAGAGGTACTATTGAAAACTGGGAACATTTTATGGTGCCATTGATCACAATTCTCATTATTTGACAACTTTACCGGTTTCAAATTTTTATGAAATTTTACATGCGAATAGGGGACATATATGGCCAACTTTCTTATCAATTTCATATGTTGACAAAGACGGGAACATACAAAATAATTTGATTGAAATTTAGGTTTCGAAATTTTCTGGGCTATTTTTCTGACAATTTCTGACTAAATAAATTTCTGAAAAATTATTTGCGCATGTTAGTACCAACATTATTGGTATCAAAAGTTTCTACAAGGACTCTTCTTGCTGTTTTGATTAAAAAATGTGAAGAATACCAAAACTAGATAGCCAACATCGAGTTTTTGTAAGACGGGTACTAATGAAATTCTGGAACATTTTAAGGTGCCGCGTGTAGGCCTATATGCACTCTTTGAGTAAAAGAAATATATTTTTGTAGTTCAAAGGTCAGAGGTATTCTATGTGTAAAGTTACAAGAAATTCTGTGCGTGGGCACAAATGGAACACCCCCTTTGAGACATTTCGTATGGCTAGAAAGTGGTGATTTTTTTTAGGGTCTGTAAACCTTAATTTTTGTTCAACTATACTTTCAGCAATAAATCTGAGACACTACCCATAACTACACGTCTTAACATCACATGTCTGGCTCTATCTCCGGATGGTTATACACTGATTGTTGTCGATGAAGGTTAGTAAAGCAGGAAGTATTTCTGTAAGATTTTTATCCATAATTCATAAAGAATCTGAGACACTACCCATAACCACATGTCTCAATATCACATGTCTGGCTCTATCACCGGATGGTTATGTATATGGTGATTGTCGTTGATGAAGGTGAGTTTATACTTTTCCCAAACATTGATTCATTTTGACATACCTACAAGAAAAAATTGTTTGAGAAAACATTGAAGAAAAAGACAAGAAAACAAAAAGTCAAATCAAAAATTACATATTTATATAATTATTGATTTATTGGAGGCTTTCTGCAATTGACTTTGTTCTTGTGTCTTGATTCCGTGCTGTGATTATCAATATTCTCCTATATGAATCTCTGGTTGTTAATTATGTTCAGTATCTAATTACTTTTCTTTCAGATGGTGAAGCATATTTATGTAGTTTACTCAGTAAGACAGTTTTACACACATACCATTTTCACAGACCCATACATGCCATCAAGTTTAGTCCTGATGGGAGGTAAGTTTGTATTGTAAGATGGCCTATTACAGCATGAATACAGTTTCAACAATTTTACACTTTACCCTAATATGCTCGGAATAAAAAAAAAAAGGTTATTGTAGATGATAATATATGACAATAATAAATAGGAGAATCATAACTGAAATTAAAAGGTTGTTATCAAAGAACAAAGGAAATGAAAAAGAGGTCTGTCAAATGCTGGTCATCCAGATAATAGGGGGTAAAAGCATTCCAAATCTGATATTCATAATCCAGATCATGATATATGTGTACTCGTTTAAATTGTCTTGACAAGACGGTTCCAATGAGTCCCCACTACAAATGGTTTGATTTACAGTAAATGAAATACAGTTGACACTCGTTAGCTCGACTTCGGATAAGTAGAAATTGCGTAAGTCGAAGTGAAAGTCATGTCCCATCCTCAACATATGGATATCAAAATGTTTAATCAAAATAATTCCAAAACAAATACAGCCATTGAAATTTAGTAGGAAAAGGATAGAAATTGCTTGTTCAAGCAATTTCTTTCCTTTTCCTACTATATTTCAATCATGGACACATATGATGCCCATCAAAAATGGTAAAAAACCTTTTTCATCGAAAATTATCAAAATCGGATGAGTCAAACTCTGGATGTGTTGAGATATTTTAACTGCCCCTCTGACTTCGACACGAGTGTCGACTGTATTACATTTTGATCAACCTTTATCCCCCTCTTATCTGTAGCTCTGTTATCACATTGTTTGATGTCAATTTCAGTAAATTTGCTGTGACTAGAGAGAACAAAATACAGGTGTTTCATGCCCCTGGCAAGAAGAGAGAGTATAACCCGTTTGTGTTGTGGAAGACGTTCTTCGGGGCCTATGATGAGACAACATGTATCGACTGGACCACAGATTCTAAGTATGTCAAACTTAGTAACATTTTGATGATTTGTGTATTTCCGATACCTATGAATTACAGCCATTTAGGCAAGATTTGTCCTGATAACCCATTACCAAATGGCAAAATTTTAGGGCGGTCCAAATTGAAAGATTCTGCAGACAACAATATTAAGTGAATGGAAAGTTTATTTTTTAAGTCTTTTTTGGTGGAAAACATTGTGGGAAATGAAGCAATTGCTTGTCACAAGCAATTTTCTCATTTTCCACAATGTTTTCTATGGTCAAAAAGTCAAAAAGAGTCATTGTGTGGTAATGGGTTAAAGAATTCTTTCATAGGTTTTAGGTTTCTATGGTACAACACTAACAATGTTGAAACTTTGCACATCCATGTCTGATAAAAAGATAAGAATATAGACCTAGTCTCATAACTTAAAAGGTAGTGTTGTGTCCATCTGTGGAATTTTAAGCTTAGGAAAGGTTTTCATGCCAATTTCTATATCTTTATGCCTTCTGGTAGTATGGCTTTTAAACTTTGACCTTGCCTTATTAATTTCAACAAACATTTAGGCAGAATTATGACCATTAATTTACTTTATGCATTTCCACATAATGACACTTTTTGATGCCTCACAATATATAAAAGTTAAAACAAAACATTGTGGAAAATGGAGAAATTGCTTGTGACATTTTCCACAATGTTTTCTTCATATAAAAAACAACAAATGCAAAATTTTATTCACTTAAAATTATCATCTGCAACTGCATTTAGTTTGGACCACCCTAAAATGTGTCATATGGAAAAATGTTGACATATTGTCTTTATTGCATTGTTTTGTGTGATTCATTTCAGAGCATTTTGTGTTGGAGCAAAGGACATGAGTGTACGAGTGTACGGTGCAGAAAGATTTGTTAATCTGATTATTTATTCACTCGGGGGACATAATGATGAGATTGTCGGGACGTATTTTGAGAAAAATTCTCTAAATGTATCCTTTGTGTTTGTTAGATTATTATGCCCCCTTTCGAAGAAAATGGGGGTATATTGTTTTGCAAGTGTCGGTCGGTCGGTCGGTCGGTCGGTCGGTCGGTCGGTCGGAAGGTCGGTCGGTCGGTCGGTCGGTCGGTCGGTCGGTCGGTCTGTCCGTAGACCAAACCTTGTCCGGAGCATAACTCAAAAAGTATTCAAGGTAGAGTCATGAAACTTCATAGGTGGATAGATCTCATTATGGAGAGGTGCAGTGCACAAGAACCGTAACTCTGCCGATCATTTTTTTTTGAGTTATTGCCCTTTGTTGATTTTATAACTTGATTCTTGTCCGGAGCATAACTCAAAAAGTATGTAAGGTACAATCATGAAACTTTACAGGTGGATAGATCTCATTATGGAGAGGTGCAGTGCACAAGAACCGTAACTCTGCTGATCAAATTTTTTGAGTTATTGCCCTTTGTTGATTTTATAACTTGATTCTTGTCCGGAGCATAACTCAAAAACTATGTTAGGTAGAATAATGAAACTTTACAGGTGGATAGATCTCATTATGGAGAGGTGCAGTGCACAAGAACCGTAACTCTGCTGATCATATCTTTTGGGTTATTGCCCTTTGTTGATTTTCAAACTTGATTATTGTCCGGTGCATAACTCAAAAAGTATGTAAGGTAGAATTATGAAACTTTACAGGTGGATAGATCTCATTATGGAGAGGTGCAGTGCACAAGAACCGTAACTCTGCTGATCAACTTTTGTGAGTTATTGCCCTTTGTTGATTTTATAACTTGATTCTTGTCCGGAGCACAACTCAAAAAATATGTAAGGTAGAATCATGAAACTTTACAGGTGAATAGATTTCATTATGGAGAGGTGCAGTGCACAAGAACCGTAACTCTGCCAATCAAATTCTTGGAGTTATTGCCCTTTGTTGATTTTTACACTTAATTCTTAACCTTGCCTATATCTCGTGTCCTTTTACACATACAGCCTTGATATCTCACACATAGATACCTCCTATCAACATCGTTCACATTTAACCATGACCTTGGACCTTGTGACCTTGACCTTGGAGTTTGACCTACTTTAAAAAAAATTAAACCCGGCATATATCTCATGACCTTTTACAAATACAGCCTTGATATTTCACACATGGACACATCTTACCAAGACCTTTCACAATTGACCATGACCTTGGACTTTGTGACCTTGACCTTGGAGTTTGACCTACTTTTAAAAAAAACTTTAACCTGGCCGATATATCATGTCCATTTACACATACAGCCTTGATATTTGACAAATGGAAACCTCCGACTTAGACCTATCACATACGACTATGACCTTGGACCATGTGGCCTTGACCTTGGAGTTTGACCTACTTTTAAAAAAAATAAACTGGGCCTATATCTTATGTGCTATTACACATACAGCCTTGGTATTTCACACATGGACACATCTTACCAAGACGTTTCACATTTGACCATGACCTTGGACCTTGTGACCTTGACCTTGGACTTTGACCTACTTTAAAAAGAACTTTAACCTACCTGATATATCATGTCCTTTTACACATACAGCCTTGATATTTGACACATGGACACCTACGACCAAGACCTTTCACATTTGACCATGACCTTGGACCTTGTGACCTTGACCTTGGTGTTTGACCTACTTTTATAATACATTAACCTGGCCTATATTTCATGTCATTTTACATATACAGCCTTGATATTTCACACATGGTCACTTCCAACCAAGATATTTCACTTTGACCATGACCTTGGACCTTGACCTTGGAGTTTGACCTACTTTTAGAAATATCTAACCTAGCCTTTATCTTATGTCCTATTACACATTGGACCAAGACTTTTCACAATTAACCATGACCTTGGACTTTGACCTTGGTGTTTGACCTACTTTTAAAAAGACTGAAACCAAGCATATATATCATGTCCTTTTACACCTACAGCCTTGATATTTCACACATGGACACCTCCAACCAAGACCTTTCACATTTGACCTTGACCTTGGCATTTGGCCTACTTTTAAAAACTTTAACTGGCCTATGTTTCATTTTACTTTTACATATACAGCTTTAATATTTCACACATAGACACCTCCTACCAAGACCTTTCATATTTGACCATGACCTTGGACCTTGTTAACTTGACCTTGGACTTTGACCTACATCAAATGTAGGCCCTTGAGGGGGCATATATGTTTTACAAACATCTCCTACCAAGACTTTTCACAATTAACCATGACCTTGGACTTTGACCTTGGTGTTTGACCTACTTTTTAAAAACTTTAACCTGGCCGATGTATCATGTCCTTTTACACATACAGCCTTGATATTTGACACATGGAAACCTCCGACCAAGACCTATGATCACATATGACTATGACATTGGACCTTGTGACCCTGACCTTGGAGTTTGGCCTACTTTTAAAAAAATAAACTGGGCCTATATCTCATGTGCTATTACACATACAGCCTTGATATATCACTCATGGACACATCCCAAGACCTTTCACATTTGACCATGACCTTGTGACCTTGGACTTTGACCTATTTAAAAAAAACTTAAACCTAGCAGATATATATATCATGTCCTTTTACACATACAGCCTTGATATTTGACACATGCCGGACACCTACGACGAAGACCTTTCACATTTAACCATGACCTTGGACCTTGTGACCTTGACCTTTGTGTTTGACCTACTTTTATAATACATTAACCTGGCCTATATTTCATGTCCTTTTACACATACAGCCTTGATATTTCACACAATGTCACTTCCAGCCAAGACATTTCACTTTTGACCATGACCTTTGACCTTGACCTTGGAGTTTGACCTACTTTTAAAAAAAATAAACTTGGCCTATATCTCATGTGCTATTACACATACAGCTTTGATATTTCACTCATGGACACATCCTACCAAGATCTTTCACATTTGACCATGGACCTTGTGACCTTGACCTTGGAGTTTGACCTACTTTTAAAAAAATTAAACTGGGCCTATATTTTTCATGTCCTTTTACACATACAGCCTTGATATTTCACTCATGGACACATCCTACCAAGATCTTTCACATTTGACCATGGACCTTGTGACCTTGACCTTGGAGTTTGACCTACTTTTAAAAAAAATTAAACTGGGCCTATATTTTTCATGTCCTTTTACACATACAGCCTTGATATTTGACACATGGACACTTACGACCAAGACCTTTCACATTTGACCATGACCTTGAACCTTGTGACCTTGACCTTGGTGTTTGACCTACTTTTACAATACATTTACCTGGCCTATATTTCATGTCATTTTACACATACAGCCTTCATATTTCACACATCGTCATTTCCACCCAAGACATTTCACTTTTGACCATGACCTTGACCTTGGAGTTTGTCTTACTTTTAAAAAACTTAAACTAGGCATATTTCTCATGTCCTGTTACCTATACAGTCTCAATATTTTACATATAGCCACCTCCTACCAAGACCTACCACATTTGACCATGACCTTGAATATTGCAACCTTGACCTTGGACTTTGACCTACTTTTAAAAAGACTGAAACCAGCCATATATATCATGTCCTTTTACACCTACAGCCTTGATATTTCACACATGGACACCTCCAACCAAGACCTTTCACATTTGACCATAAACTTGACCTTGGCATTTGGGCTACTTTTAAAAACTTTAACCTGGCCTATGTTTCATTTTACTTTTACATACAGCCTTGATATTTCACACATAGACACCTCCTACCAAGACCTTTCATATTTGACCATGACCTTGGACCTTGTTAACTTGACCTTGGACTTTGACCTACATCAAATGTAGGCCCTTGAGGGGGCATATATGTTTTACAAACATCTCTTGTTTAATAAAGACATATAACCCATTACCAAACAACAAAATTTTAGCCTAGTTCAAACTCATAGGTGTTGCAGACGACAAGTTCCATTGAACAAAATTTAACATTTTCTGGTCTTTCTTGGTAGAAAACATTGTGGGAAATGAAGAAATTGCTTGTCACAAGCAATTTCTTCATTTTCCACAATATTTTCCAAAGCCTTTATTTTGTGGGGTGTCCAAAAGTGTCAAAGTGTGGTAATGGGTTAAAGAATCAGTTACCATAATCATATCATTGGAAGAAGGTTAAAAATGTACAGCTTCTTGCATAGTCCCAATAGCTCAGTCAATAATGTCAAATGTTTCTAGTTCGGAATAAGTTCAAATTTCAGTTCATGCAATATCCTTTCCTACATTTGACAAAAAGTAATTTGGTTCTCACATGGTCAAAGCATGATGAATCTACTGCAATAAGCAGAATGTTTTGTTTTGATATGACTGAAAATTTATTGAAGATGACATTTAACCTGTTACCGCACAGTTATGCCTTTTGACGTCACTCACTATATAAAAGCTTTGGAAAACATTGTGGAAAATGAAGAAATTGCTTGTAACAAGCAATTTCTTCATTTTCCACTATGTTTTCTACACAGACAGACCAAAAAATGTAAAATTTTAGTCACTTTTAAAATATTGCCATTTGTAACACCTTTGATTTAGATCAGTCTGAAATCTTGCTGTGTGGTAATGGGTTAACCAGACACACAACATTTTTATGCCCCCACATTGAAAGATAAGGGGCATATTGTTTTACTTGTGTCTGTCTGTCTGTCTGTCTGGCAAAAAACTTAACATTTGCCATTTCGTGGGCATTTGTGTTTCACAAACACATGATCATGTTTTCATCCTTAATTGCCTGCAAGGTATACAGTGTATGCGGTAATGGTATTGTCAGAGTTTGGGAATGTGACACTGGATTAGACGGCCTCGTGAAGTACACACCGCCGGAAAAAAAAACTTTGTCCGTCGAGATAGACGAGGTCTCGGATAATGATGAAAACGGGGAAGAAGAGGAGAAAGGGACGGACGTCAAGATGACCAAAGATGATGAAACAAAGATGGAAAATAAGATCCTTTATAAAGGAAAAGGAAAGTAAGTGGATCCACTTCATGAAGGAAAAAGTTTTCATCGTTGTCTGTGTTGCAGTGATATCAATCATGGGATTTTTTCCCTTTTATGTAAAACAAAGCCTTCGCTTTCCAAAAACAATTTTAGACTGGGCCAAAATGAAAGCTGCTGTACACGACTGATTATGCCCCCTTTTGAAGAAAATGGGGGTATATAGTGTAGCAAGTGTTGGTTGGTCGGTCGGTCCGTAGACCAAACCTTGTCTGGAGCATAACTCAAAAAGTATAAAAGGTAGAATCATGAAACGCCATAGGTGGATATATCTCATTATGGAGAGGTACAGTGCACAAGAACCATAACTCTGCTGATCAAATTTTGGAGTTATTGCCCTTTGTTGATTTTCAAACTTTATTCTTGTCCGGAGCATAACTCAAAAAGTATCAAAGGTAGAATCATGAAACTTTACAGTTGGTTAGATTTCATTATAGAGAGATGTAGTGCACAAGAACCTTAACTCTGCTGATCAAATTCTTGGAGTTATTGCCCTTTGTTGATTTTCACACTTAATTCTTAAAGGGGCTCGTTCTATGTTTTTATGCTTCTGAACTGTTCGGGAACTCATATTTGTGCATGGAAAAACAATTAGCAATGGATAAAAACCTCAATCTCGGCGAAAAATTTTTTTTCCTTTGCTATAGATCAATCCTTTACAAGCGTGTTTACACATTCTATATTTACTTCAAAACAAGACAAGGTCAAGGTCAACGAGACACACCTCCACGATATTAACACACCGTACAACCGGCTGTGTGGATGATTGTGACCTTCTTTGCGAGGAATATGTGAAAAGGTTTATTTTGTACAAGCACTGAACATTTATACGCGTATTTATCAACTATAGAATACCAAAGATCCTTTCTTTATTTACAAAAGTAAATTCATTTGACCTACCATGCACATGACATCAGATGCCGAATCTGTCTTCGCTGACTTTCTACGCAGCCGGTTGTACGATGTGTTAAATCTCGCTGAGCACATATGACGTATCTCTGACGTAATTGATTTTTGAAGGTTGGGCATATGTAGCCGTTACAAAACAAAAACAAGGACGACCAGCATGTTATTAATTGACTTGGATTTTAATACTTAATAAAGCTCGACGAGTGGTAACAATGGACATAAATGATCTACCCCTTCAGGTTGGTAATTTCATACGTTATTTCTGGTTTGTAATTATTGTGCCATTTGCATTTTCGACAGCCTAGCTCGTCCCCCTTTAACCAGGCCTATTTCTCATGTCCTTTTACACATACTGCCTTGATAACTCACACATAGATACCTCCTATCAGCATTATTCTTATTTGACTATGACCTTGTGATCTTTACCTTGGAGTTCGACCTACTTTTAAAAAATTTAAACTGGGCCTATACCTCATGTCCTATTGCTGATACAGCCTTGATATTTCAAACATGGACACCTCCTACCAAAACCTTTCTTATTTGACCATGACCATGGACATTGTGACCTTGACCTCGCAGTTTGACCTACTTTTAAAAAACTTAAACCTGGCCTATATATCATGTCCTTTTACAATTGAACTGATTTTGCGATGACCTGTAAAATCACTTAATTTGCATAACAACAAGTTGCTCATTGGTCAATATCTTTTATCCTTGTATTCATACGCATTGGTATATATTGATCGTTTCGCAGTGACGTGACATGACAAGATGGCGGATTTGGCGTGAAAACAACTGCATAACAACGCTCTATATTGTATATACCGAATTATGGTGTCAATTATAATTTTATTTATAAGTCATACCTCTGGTGTAATGACGTGAAATTTTCAATAAAAAATGTTATTTGCATATTTTATATAAATATTTGTTGAAATAAAGACAAGTTATTTTAAGAAGTTACCTCAAGATTTTGGATTAAAATAGTTCCCTAGGACCTGTTACCAGTAGTGAAGACGGCCCGTCTAAATGGCCGCCTCTCGAATATGGGGATTGTGTAGACCTGAATGTTAGATAACAAAATTATATTTTGCGAGGGCTATGCTAACAATTAACGAAGTATATTTTACACAATTATGCTAATTAGATGCAGCGACCATTCCAATTCAAATAACACGTACATGTATTCTACTGACCACTGATAATTGCTGATATTAAACAGACACACATTTTTGTTATTCATCATTCCTTTTATGACTTGATAATTTGAATTTACGTTAGTAGCAATGCTTTCACAAACTTCTCAAGCCTTATACGAGTAACTTGTCTCAGCTTTAGTTTTCACACATTTTGCTGTCGCTCGTTTGTAAAATCTGTAGCTTTAGATATAATGCCTAGTTCTTATGATTGTCCAAACTTTGATTAAATATGTTTTTGGATTAAAAGAACTTCTAATTATTTTCATTTTGCTCCTTTACATTATATCTTATTTCGTCGTTGTAAATGCAAAACCTCGTATCTCGTTTATGAAAAAATTTAAAGGGGAGGGAAAAAAGTGTAACAACTTAACCCAAACTGAAATGTTTTGCTTGAAATTTGGACGTATTGTTCACAAACGATTTGTCATTAATACGGATCAGTAAAAATATCTCAAAACCTGCAAGAATTGTCTTTAACTGGGCACACAAATTTGTACTTTGAAAATCACAGGAATGGACATACAAGGTTTTGCGGAACGATCAATAGGGTTGTTGCACTCAGGTTTGTTACAGCTTTTTGAAAACTTTGTCGAGACAGTCCAGATTGATTAGAGAAAAATTTTTGATCTAGAGAATTAGAATCCAAGTCATTTACTGTGGAATAAGAAGAATATTGGACATTTTCTCTTGTGAGTCATGGACTAGTTTTTTAGTGGAGTTGGGTTTGAGATTAGCCATTTTGGACTATGTGGCGTCTTGTTGCGTTAATTAATGCTGATGGAGGAAGATAATGGCAGGCCGCAAAGAGCGAGGGCTGTGAAGGACTATAAGCAATTTAGTGAGACGGGTTTTGATGGTTATTCTTCTCACACGGCTTATATATCATGCCCTTTTACAATTACAGCCTTGATATTTAACACATGGACAACTCTGACCAAGACCTTTCACATTTGACCATGACCTTGGACCTTGTAGCCTTGACCTTGGTGTTTGACCTACTTTCAAAACTTGGCCTATACATGTATTTCATGTCCTTTTACACATATAGCCTTGATATTTCACTCATGGACACTTTCAACCAAGACATTTTTCTTTTGACTATAACCTTGACCTTAGAGTTTGACCTACTTTAAACAAGTTTTAACTTGGCCTATATAGTCCATTTGAAATTTTCGGAACCTTGCAATGTCGAGTACAATGAAGTTTTATTTTTTCTTTGCATTGTATAGGTGTTCTAGAGCAGATCTAGCTTGGTTGCCAGAATGGCAATCTTGGGCAACTCCCACAATTCGCATAAATCTAAGATGGCCGCCAAACGCAGCTGGAAAAATCATCTTTCTGTCAATTGGCCAACAAGGATGCAAAATAAGTCTATTACAGGTTTTTTGGGTATGTTGAATTCAAATCTGATGATAAATATAGCATATGGAATATAAAAAAAATACTAAATTAGGGATGGCTGCTGGATGCCATCTTGAAAATCACATTTTTCTACGTTATTTTTTATACGGTCTTTTAAAGGCACCTTTTCAGAATACTTTGTAAGCCAAATTTACTTTAATTCTCATTTCTTCACATTTTCATTTCTTCTTTTCGGTTTTATACCAACCTTGTATAAATAGAATTCAGAAATGGCAGCTACATGCCTTATTGAAAATAATTATTGGTTGAAATACTGGTACAAATTGCTGCCAAATTTCGATATTTATGTGTTATTAAATCTCTTTACATATTTTTAACACATTTGGACTAAATTTGGATATTACATATTTCGTTACTGTTCTCATATAAATGATAGTAACAGATATGGCAACCAGTGCCATCTTGGTATAAAGAGCAAATTTTCAGACAGTTTTTCAAAGTAGGACATAAAATACCTAGAAATCTGCTCTTTTTGCCTACAATGATATAATATCAATTAATCTGTGTTAATTTCTCCAAATTAATAACTCTAAAAGTTTGTTTATGAGTGTACTTATAGGGAAATTCAAATAACATATTGTTAGGTGCTGTTTTTTGGTATTGTTATCTAGGTTTGAAGTTTTTTGCTTTGGAAAACCAGATTATGATACGCAATTATGTATAGGACTAGAACTAGATGGATATATAGAATGTGATACATAGGCTACTAGTTGCCATTATTATTGTTAAATGAAGGCGATGTCTGTGCTGTAGGCTTGAGATATGTCTGTATGTTACTGTGATTTTATTCAATTATGGCCCCCAGTTACCATGTTGAAATGTAAAGTTTCAGTTGTTGCTGCTGTCTTAAGATAAACATCTTTGGCATTTTGCAATATTTCAGTTTCGGTACAGTTCTAAGCATTTTATCTACATAATTACATAAATTATATAAATTCATGGATGTTATATAGAAATTACGGGTGACTGTCATGCTAGAAGAAAACATATCATTAAAAGTGTTCTAATATTTATATTTTAGAAATTATTTTCCTTGTGAATATCTTAAGGAATCGTAATAGAACAATCATGATTGATGAGCTAAAATTCCTTTGTGAGCTGATCTTTTCAGCTTTCATACCTTTACAATTTAAAATTTATGAAGAAAAAACCCAAGTGATCATGGTAAATACAATACAACTTTTTGAGTTCCATGCATAATGTAATGCTTAGTCTGATCATACTACAGCCATGAACGATTTTAACAACATCAGGAAACAGTATAGTCGTGGATGTATCTTCATGAAAAGCAACTGTAGCCCTAGATACCGTATAGCACTTTATTTCTGTGGGGACTTTATTTCTGCTATTTCTGCGGTCGTGGACGGCACCGCAGAAATAAAATCCGCAGAATATTAATCCTTTTTGTCTGTAATTTTAGTCAGTACATGGAAAAGTTAAACTGTTACCACCCGATGGATAGAACAATATCATAACAATGGAGTGCTTTCCTATTCAAAAATGGTGTAACTACGGCTTAAACTTAGGTGTAGATAAGACATTTTAGTTCATCAATAAACAAAGATTTAACAAGTTTGACTGATTGGTAACAGTTTGACACGTCTTTCTTTTCACACCTATCTGTATACGGCATTGTTTCCCATAACGCCTTTATAGGTACTGGTAAATGAGTGGGATTATCCCTTTACCCTAACGCAATAATTAGAATATTTGGTAAGCATCGCCTTTCAAACTATGTCTGATACTGACTTAAACTAATTTGATAGCGCAGAAATAAAATCTTCGATTTTGCAAAATGAGAGACCGCAGAAATATGTTCCGCAGAAATTTAACCCGCCTGATTTCTGGAAAAACCGCAGAATTTGGACCCCGCAGAAATAAAGTGCTATATGGTAGCTCCAATAGCATGGAGTAGATGTGCATGTACATAACTTCAAGAAAGTTGTCCCATTCAGTTTCAACTTGTTTATCCGAATAACGAAACTAAAATAATACATGTTCTGACATAGACTTATCATGAGCGCTTTAAAGAGACAATTATCACGATGGGGATTGTGCATAATCGGATGGATAACGAATACGGAAAAAATAATCTCGATTCTGGTAAGATATTTTGCAATAACATCCTTATTTGTGCGTCAATCTTCAAAAGGTTTATGGCATGTACCCCGCCTTACCGAGCTCTTTCATCGGATGTATGACATATTAGATAACTCATGGTACTTTTTCCGAAATATTGTCCCAACCGACAAGAAAGCAAAATGGTAATGACTACGGCCAAATTAACCACGCTTCAGGTAAGAATTTGTGCAATAACTTTCTTATTTCTGCATCAATTTTCATGCGGTTTGTTGGATGTACTCCGTCTTACTGAGCCCTTTTTAGCTCACCTGAGCACAAAGTGCTCAAGGTGAGGTATTGTGATCGGTCGTTGTCCGTCGTCCGTCCGTCCGTCCGTCCGGCCGGCCGTCCGTCCGTCCACAATTTCTTTAAAGATCTTCTTCTCCCAAACCAGTAGACCAATTTTCTTGAAACTTGGCAGGAATGATCCTTGGGTGAAGGGCTTTCAAAGTTGTTAAAAGAATTTGATTCCATTAAAGACTCTGGCTGCCGCGGCATGAGAAAAGGGGAAAATAGCCAACTCTTTTAAAAATCTTCTTCTGCCTAACCAGTGGGCCAATATTCTTGAAACTTCACATGAATGATCCTTGAGTGAAGGGCTTTCAAAGTTGTTAAAAGAATTTGATTTCATCAAAGACTCTGGCTGCCGCGGCATGAGAAAAGCGGAAAATAGCCAAATCTTTTAAAAATCTTCTTCTGCCTAACCAGTCAGCCGATATTCTTGAAATTTCACATGAATGATCCTTTAGTGTAGGGCTTTCAAAGTTGTTAAAAGAATTTCATTCCATGAAAGACTCTGGCTGCCGCGGCATGAGAAAAGGGGAAAATAGTCAAATATTTTAAAAATCTTCTTCTGCCTAATTAGCAAGCAAATATTCTGGAAACTTTACATGAATGATCCTTGGGTGAAGGGCTTTCAAAGTTGTTAAAAGAATTTGATTACATGAAAGACTCTGGCTGCCGCGGCATGAGAAAAGGGGAAAATAGCCAAATCTTGTAAAAATCTTCTGCCTTCAACTAGTTGGCCAATATTCTTGAAACTTCCCATGAATGATCCTTTGGTGAAGGGCTTTCAAAGTTTTTGAGAGACTTTGATTCCATCAAAGCCTTTGACTTCCGCGGCATGAGAAAAGGGGAAAATAGCCAAATCTTTTAAAAATCTTCTGGCTTACTACTATGTAGTGGGCCAATATTCACATGAAAGATCTTTGGGTGAAGGGCTTTCAAAGTTGTTATAAGAATTTGATTAATATCATAGCTCTTAGTGCAGTGGCATCAGAAAAAGGGTAAAAGAGCAAACACTTTTGAAAAGGCTGAATTTTGTTTCATTCTTTTGAAAAACTAAGGAAAAGGGGCTTTATTGCAAAATTCTTAATTTGCTGCTATACAGGTCAAAATGTTTATTTCAACAAGGCAAGAAATTTCAGGTGAGCGATCTAGGGCCATCATGGCCCTCTTGTCTCAGATGTATTACTTATCTGGAAACTTCTTGTACTTTTCTCAAAAACCGATCCCAACCGACTAGAAAAAGGGCCTGAATTTTTTGTCGTTTTTCTGGTCTGTTGGGATCAAGTTTTGAACAAAGTACAAAGATTCTTCAAACAAGTTATATATCTGAGGAAAGAGCTCAGTAATGCGGGGTACATGCAACAAACCGCTTGAAAATTGACGCAGAAATAAGAATATCATTGCACAATTTCTTACCTGAAGCGAGGCAAATTTGTCCGTATTCGTTATCCATCCCATCATGCACAATCCCCACCGTGATTATACTAATTTGAATTAATTCGCCTTTTGAAAAGTTTATAAATATACACAATATATTTAAGACATTGTGGGATTTTAGCATATTGATATTTCATTTTGAGAAATCAATGTAAATTGGATATGCATGAAGTACATGCAACTGCGTCCCATTCCGTTAGTTTTAATTTGATGTTGTTTTCTTCTTGCTGATAAACGGTATATCTTATTCAAACGAATCATTAAGACTTAGCCTGTTGCTTGAAGACTGTAAATATTCACAATACATAGTTGATGTACCAAATGGGCCTTAAAACAGTGAGAGTATAGATTTAGATCAATTCTGACAATAACTAATGTGACATTGTATGTGCAATGAAATTACTGTTTAGATTCAAACATTGCTGAAGAAATTTTCCGAAACATGGCGTCTGACAAAAGAAAAATACTTTTGGAAAATTATTGATAAGTCATTCAAGCGAATAATTCTAGTAAAATATACTAATACATTTGATGTGATTTGAGATGCGAAAACTATTGAGAATCAGATGCAGAAGTGCCTAGGAATCAGAGAATGTAAAATCGTTCAATTTTAATCAAGCTGAGTTGTATCTTGCCATTTCTGTTCTATTCCCAATAAATGTGAATGGACAACCATTAGTATAAGGTATCCCGATACAATAAAAAATGGACAGGATTTCTCTGTGAATTTATATAGATGTCTTGTAGGTAGGGAAACATTTGCATACTCTTTCTTTAAAGTTAATGTTTTTGGTGGTATCTTACCCAGGTTATCAAAATGCTTGTAAATTTCAACCTTCTTAATTTATTGTTTTGGTCTTTTTATGCCCCCGATAGGGAGGCATCATAAATTTGACTTGTCCGTCCGTCCGTCCGTCTGTCCGTCCGTCCGTCCGTCCGTCATTCCGTCCAAAAACTTTAACATTGGCCATAACTTCCTTATTACTTAACATATTCGCTTCATACTTTACCACAACATTCCTTGGTACATTACCTTTCTGTAGGCACATACTTTGGTGACCTTGACCCCTGGATGACCTTGACCTTGAATATAGATTGGCCATAATTTAAAATCAAAGCGGTGTCGGGGGCATTGTCATCTTACAGTGACAGCTCTTGTTCATCGATGAAAGTTTCTTGTAAACAGTATATCTTCAAGACCAACTATGAACCGGTACTAACAATTTAATCAAACATGACTTTTTTGTTTATTTTCGGGATCATTTCTTCAAAATTAGGAAGAAGCCATAGGAATTAATGATATAAATTCATAATGGTACTTCAACCCACGCTGGCATCTTTTATTGTTCAATGTCAGAACTGTGTATATCATTACACAGAGGTGATGGTCGTCTGTTGAAATAATAAAACTGTTTCAATCATATCATCTGTAAAAGAATCGAAAATGCTCCAAGACTCTCAGATTTATAGAAATGTTAACAATACAAAATATCACTTTTTGAAGAAATCTGGGATTTGTAAGACTTGATATTTCCAAAATAAAGTACAAGGTAATTTTTTTCCCTTTATAATATTCAGTACCAGTATTTATTGTCATTTTCATTATGCCATCTGGTGGCCATTTCCAAAATAATAAACACTTTAGATCAATGTAAAATTCAAATAAATATAAAAAATGTATTAAAATGAATGGAGAGAATGATACACAAATATCACATATTAGCCGCATTTTCTACAAGTAGAAATAAATCGTTGTACATAAGTGAATTAAGCTAGCTATCATTTTCAATATCACGTCTGGCGGCCATACCGGAATTTTATGTACACAAGATAAATCAAAATGAAAATTTAAGAAATAAAGTGGATTTACCTTATGAAGTGTGTCTTAATACATGAATTCTATGGGTCATGTAAAATAACGTAGAAAAATGTGATTTTCAAGATGGCGTCTGGCAGCCATCTCTATGTTAGCATATTTGTGTTATCCAAATGTTATATTTTTCAATGGATTTGGATTCAGCACACCAGAGAACCCCTAAATAGGCATTTTTCGCGTCAATTTAGGACAATTTGGCAAAAAGTTGATTTTTCCAGCTGCGTTTGGCGGCCATCTTGGATTTTTGCAAATTGTGGGAGTTGCCCAAGGTTGCCATTCTGGCAACCAAGCTAGATCTGCTCTAGAGCACCTATACAATGCAAAGAAAAAATAAAACTTCATTGTACTCGACATTGCAAGGTTGTCATATAGGGCATATAGCAGCGTCAAATGGACTAATATCTCATACCTTTCCAGCCGCGATATTTCACACATGGATACCTCCTACCAAGACCTATCACGTTTGTTCATGACCTTGGACTGTGTGACCTTTATCTTGGAGTTTGACCTACATCACATGTAGGCCCTTGAGGGGGCTTATATGTTTTACAAACATCTCTTTTCTTAGTTAATTCTTATAAAAAATAGATTTTTTGTACTTTATAGCAAAGATTTGAAAATATTAAGGCAAAATAACCAGCGCTTTCTACTTTATGGTCAATGCGTTTCTTTATCTTTCCTGTTAGGGACATGAAAATAGGACTTTTGGGGGGAAAGGATTAATAGAATTTTTGGTAAACAAATAATATTTTGATATATTTGATTATATTTTCCAGATATAACTTTAAAAGAAGTCACAAGCGAGAGAAATTGACTAGTACAGCATTTCATAAAGACAGCAGAATTTTGATATGTGGTTTCGACAATGGCAGCTTTTATCTACATGAAATGCCAGAGTTTAATCTTATACACTCACTCAAGTAAGAGGTTCCAGTTTAATTTTACCAGTAATTCAACCCTTATTTATATGGAAAGTCAAGTACATGCGTATGTAGTATAGAGAATTACTTCCCATAATTTTGTGCAGACTTAGCGTAACCCTTGGCACCACAATCAACTAAAGTCATCATCCAGGTAAAGTTGATGAGCATTTTCCAGGAAATTTCTTTTGTTGCGATACAAGATATGACCATTTGGTATTTCCCTTTTGCATCAATGTTTTCACAAGTTGTTTCCTTCAGTATTTCAGAAGAGAGTGTCGCGGCTATAGACATCAACAAATCCGGAGATTGGATCGCGTTTTAGCTACTTGGTTCTCATTTGATTTTCCTTTTGCATCAATGTTTTCACAAGTTGTTTCCCTCAGTATTTCAGAAGAGAGTGTCGCGGCTATAGACATCAACAAATCCGGAGATTGGATCGCGTTTGGGTGCTCTGGTCTGGGTCAACTATTGGTATGGGAGTGGCAGAGCGAGACCTACGTACTCAAACAGCAGGGTCACTTTAATAACATGAACTGTATAGCGTACTCGCCGGACGGTCAGAATGTCGCGACGGGAGGAGACGATGGAAAGGTTGGTTGAATGTTTTGTAGATCAAATTGAAAACATTGAGGCAAAAGAAGAATATGTTCAACTGCTGGTATGGGAGTGGCAGAGTGAGACCTTCGTTCTCAAACAGCAAGGTCACTTTAACAACATGAACTGTATAGCGTACTCGCCGGACGGTCAGAATCTCGCGACGGGAGGAGACGATGGAAAGGTTGGTTGAATGTTTTGTCAATATTATGATAAAATGCTTGGGAAAACATTGAGGCAAAAGAAGAAAATGTTCAACTACTAGTGTGGGAGTGACAGAGCGAGACCTACATACTCAAACAACAAGGTCACTTTAATAACATGAACTGTATAGTATACTCACCGGACGGTCAGAATCTCGCGACGGGAGGAGACGATGGAAAGGTTGGTTGAATGTTTTGTAGATCTTATTGTCAAAATTTAACTCTTTCCCAAATGACAATTATTTAGACTGGTCCAATTTTCAGGCTGCTACAGATGACAAAATGCATGTTAAATAAAATAGGATTTGTATACAACATAACTCAGAAAACATTGAGGCAAAAGGAGAAAATGCTGGTTAGCAGCATTTTCTTCTTTTGCCTCAGTGTTTTTCCAAGCCTTTTTCTATTTGGAACATCAAAACCAGGTCTTGTTTGGGAAGAAGTTAAGACTGCCTCATGAAGATTATTTGCAAGAGAATGTGAAGAATTGATAAATTGTGAAGTTTATTTACTGAACTTAACTTACGCTGTCAAAGGCAGACATTGAACATCGTATGATCTTCTCTGTCTATCTGTCCTATATTTTGTATCTACCTGGACTTTTCATGAGTGCAACTCGTAAATTGGCCCCTTTCTGAAACAAGACCTGGTTTTGACGTCCCTATCATAAAATGCTTGGGAAAACATTGAGGCAAAAGAAGAAAATGGTCAACTACTTGTGTGGGAGTGGCAGAGTGAGACCTACGTTCTCAAACAACAAGGTCACTTTAACAACACGAACTGTATAGCATACTCGCCGGACGGTCAGAATCTCTTGACTGGAGGAGACGATGGAAAGGGTGGTTGAATGTTTTGTAGATCTAATTGAAAACATTGAGGCAAAAGAAGAAAATGTTCAACTACATGTGTGGGAGTGACAGAGCGAGACCTACGTTCTCAAACAGCAAGGCCACTTTAATAACATGAACTGTATAGCGTACTCGCGGGACGGTCAGAATCTCGCGACTGGAGGAGACGATGGAAAGGTTGGTTGAATGTTTTGTAGATCTAATTGAAAACATTGAGGCAAAAGAAGAATATGTTCAACTACTGGTGAGGGAGTGGCAGAGCGAGACCTACGTTCTCAAACAGCAAGGTCACTTTAATAACATGAACTGTATAGAATACTCGCCGGACGGTCAGAATCTCGCGACGGGAGGGGACGATGGGAAGGTTGGTTAACCCTTTCCCGAACGACATAATTTTAGGGTTATCCACTTCAAATTGCCACAAATGACAAAATGGATGTTATCTAAGATAGGATTTGTGTAAAATATGACACAGAAAATATTGAGACAAAAGGAGAAACTGCTGGTTTTCAGCAGTTTCATCTTTTGTTTCAATGTTTTCCCAAGTAATTTCTATTAGGGACGTCAAAGCTAGGTCTTGTTTTGGAAAGGGTTAAGACTACCTCATGAAGATTATTTTCAAGAGAATGTGAAGAATTGATAAATTGTGAAGTTTATTTACTGAACTTAATTTACGCTGTCATAGGCAGAAATTGAACATCGTATAATCTTCTCTATCTGTCTGTCAGTCCTACTTTTTGTATCTACCTGGACTTTTCATGAATGCAACTCATAACTTGACCCTTTCGAAAACAACACCTGGTTTTGACGTCTCTATCAGAAAATGCTTGAGAAAACATTGAGGCAAAAGAAGAATATGTTCAACTACTTGTGTGGGAATGGCAGAGCGAGACCTACGTTCTCAAACAGCAAGGTCACTTTAATAACATGAACTGTATAGCGTACTCGCCGGACGGTCAGAATCTCGCGACTGGAGGAGACGATGGAAAGGTTGGTAAACCCTTTCGCGAACGACAAAATTTTAGGTTATCCACTTCAAAAACTACCACAAATGACAAAATGGATGTTATCTAAGACAGGATTTGCGTAAAATATGCCACGGAAAATATTGAGACAAAAGGAGAAACTGCTGGACAAACAATAATATTTTGTAGGTGTTAGGTGTATTTATAACTACACCGACGGTTTATCAATACATAACAGTAAACCTAGTCTATTTTTAGCACAAATTTCAATGCTATTGATAAGCAATCAAATTGAATTTACTCTGGCCCCCAAGACGCCACACAAATTAATATATACTAGGGATGGTAACGAGTACCAATCAAAGCAATCAAGAATTTGGCCACCCTTTTGATTGAGTACTAGAGTACTCAGATAGACATAATGTCTTTTTATTTTTGACTTGGCGTTGTTTAAACATATTGATATATTCGATCCTTACAGCATATCTGTGTTCAAAATGACAGTAGAGATGTCTTTTGATAACAAATTTTTAATTGTAAGAAATACACAGATTTCCTTTTATGAATAAGTACAAATTTCTTTGAGGGAGCATATATGTTTTACAAACATCTCTTGTTATATATTGTTTTGCAGGTTAAATTATGGAATACTGGAAGTGGGTTTTGTTTTGTGACATTTGATGAACATTTAGGGGCAATAACTGGTGTGATCTTTAATCAGAAAGGTCAAGTTGTTTTGTCAGCATCATTGGATGGTACAGTTAGAGCTTTTGATCTGAACAGGTATAGCTACTCTATTTCTCATGACATTTCTTATTATGTTATATTATGTTAAAGTGACATTTCACAATAATTCTTTTCATATTTTACTTTTAATTCTATCTGAAAGAGCATATTCTCTTATGGAAATTCTGAAAATTTGAAGCCAAAATATTGCACAGTTTACGAGAATTATATATTTTTGTGCTAAAGTTAGACAAATTGTTGTGGACAACAGTTCAGATTTATTTGGAATTTGTCATTTCTGTCTCAACTTTAAAGGCCTATTTTTTGCATATAAATAACAAATTCAAAAATCTGATAGCATTTCTACGCATTAGAATAACCAATCTTTGCATCAGGACATACTTTTAAAAAATGAAATCGGAATGAAATGTCCCTTTAAGGCCTTGGCTGAACATTTGTCTGTCTGCATGTGTGTCAGTCAGTCTGTTTGTTAGCAATTTCTTTTTTACACAACATTTCCTATAGTTTCTTTATGATAGTGAGAGGAGGATCAAACTTGACATAATAAATCTCCAAAATGTCTAGTTGTGCCCACCGCATTTGAAATTCCGATAACTGTTGTTGTTCTTGAATTATCAACAGTTGAATTGTAAAACTGCTCAATTTCTTTTGTGCGCAAGTTCAAACTTGAAATGAAAATCTACCTTGTCTAGATTTGCACATAACTTTTTATATTTTCAGATAATGTCAGGCATTTCTTAACCCTTTTCCAAACAAGACCTGGTTTTGATATCTCTAATTGAAATGGCTTTGGAAAACATTGAGACAAAAGAAGAAACTGCTGATAACCAGCATTTTCTCCTTTTGCCTGAATATTTTTGTGATATTTTGTCACCCATTCTATACTTATTGACACCCATTTTGTAGTCTGCAGCAGCTTTCAAATTGGTCCAGTCTAAAATTTTGACATCTGGTAATTGGTTAATTTGCAGTCTGATACTCCCTGAACTTTGAACGACATGATGTTCTATGTTCTGTTCTGCATATGGGATGATTTATGTTTCAGATATCGTAACTTTAGAACATTTACAACGCCTCGCCCCACCCAGTTTTCTTGTTTGACGATCGACGCTAGCGGAGATATTGTGTGTGCGGGGTCGAAAGATCTGTTTGAAATTTACGTCTGGTCGATGCAGACTGGCAAACTGTTGGAAGTAAGTAGAAATAACATCATCACTCAGAGCTATAGATGTTATTTTTAATTCATTGTTTATCAAACCTTATTTTGTTGGTACTCATTGTAATCGTCTCGATGAGACGATTCTAATGAGTACCCACAACATTGGGTTTTGAATTGAAATAACAATGTTAGAATGTCTTTACTCCCACTTATCTGTAGCTCTGATTACTTGCCATGCTCTTCCTGATGGGAGATTACTACAAAAACCATTACTATTTATATTAGAATCTTTTTTGGCAAAAAGAAATTAAAAATGTCAAAAAAGGCAGTTTGACACACTAAATTTCTCTAACTTGTTTATTCATACTGATAGAAATTTTTATTTGTCCCATTTTGTTAATACTCCTGATCCAGGGAATATTGTTAAAGCATTGTCCAACCATCTCTGTCTGTCTGACTAAAACTTAACTTTAAAACTTTACTTTTCAGGGCATTTATGTTTCACAAACACATTTCATTTCTCACTTATCAAATGAAAATAAAAATAAAAAGTAAAATAATATGCATCAAATAAAACTTCTTAACATGTGTACATGCTTCTGTTTATCTGTTCTTCTACACTTAAGTGATATTTTTCCCACAATATTTCAGATATTGACCGGGCATGAGGGGCCTGTATGTTCTCTCAGCTTTAGTCCAACCCAAGCTTTGCTGGTATCAGGGTCTTGGGATAAAACAGTCAAATTGTGGGATGTTTTTGAGAAGAAAGGGTCAAAGGAGACTCTCAACTGTTTATCTGATGGTATGTTCTTTTTTTCCGCAATGTTATAAATTTCAACCCTTTTCCAAACAAGCCCTGGATTTGAAGATCATAATAGAAAAGACTTGGGAAACATTGAGGCAAAAGAAGAAAATGCTGATAACCAGCATTTTCTCCTTTTGCTTCAATATTTTTTGTGCCATATTGAATGCCAATCCAATCTCTATCACCTTCCATTGTATTGTCTGCATCAGATTTCAAATTGGAACAATCAACATTTTGTTGTTTGGGAAAGGGTTAACCCATTACCAGACGGCAAAATTTTGGACTCTTTCAATTTGAAAGATGTTGCAGACGGCAATTTCAAGTTGATGAAATTTTAAAAATATTTCCGTTTTTGGTTAGAAAACATTGTGGAAAATGAAGAAATTGCTTGTGACAAGCAATTTCTTCATTTACCACAATGGTTTCTCAAGTCTTTTCTTGTGAGGGAGTCAAAAAGCGTCAATGTGCAGTAATGGGTTAAGAAGTGATGAGGGACCTGAATCCCACACTGTCCTTGCTGGTGTCAGGGTCCAAGGATAAAACTGTTGGGATGTGTGTGAAGAAAGAGTCAAAAGAAACACTAAGCTGTTTATCAGATGGTAAGTTATGACATTGATATTTTCTTAGCTATGATGTATACAGATTCCATTTTTCCTATCATCAATTTTGTCAAATGCAGTTGTTTTCAAAGTGGTGCAGTCTAAAATTTTATCAATAAGTTACGGTTCAAAACAAGATAAAGAAATTGCATTAATCATTTCACTTTTTAAGCCCAAGCTTTGAGTACATGACTTTGAAGATCATTACATATTTTAAAATAGCAAGTTCAGAAGAAAGTAAGAAAAAAAGAGTGTAGATCTACTTTCTCAAATTAGCAATTCGGTAAAAACTAAGAAAGTTAAATTTCAACCCTAAAATTTTCCATGATATTTCAGCTCTTGCTGTGGCATTCCGTCCGGACGGTGGAGAGGTTGCCATAGCAACACTGAGTGCACAGATTATATTTTGGGACCCTATCGGAAATGCCCAGACTGGGAGCATAGAGGGTCGACATGATCTCGGATATTCTAGGAAGGAACTCGATAAAATCACCGCCAAGAAATCTGCATTTGGAAAGTAAGTGTGTGTAGTTACCTTTTCAAAGGGGGGGGTCTCACCCTATCAGAAATTCCCATAGGGTTGTGCCCACGCTCGGAATTTCATGAAATTTGGTATGAAGTTAGAATTCTTTATTACGGCGTTATTCCCGAAATATTTTTTAAATATCTATTCTGGAAAATAATTTTCTAAGAATTTTAAGATTTTTGCTTAAAAATGGGGGGTATCCTAACTTAAAGAGGCCATATACACCCAGCTTTGTTGTATTCGAGCCAAACTGTCCCCAAAAATAATGTCTAATAATTTCTCATTGTGTATAAACCAAAATAGTATATATTACTCAACAAACAACAATTTTCTAAAATATTTTGTATGACCTCATCGCAAAATTTGTTAGTTTTTTAAAATTTCGTCCAAATTCAGGTCTTAATTTCACCTAGTTCCAGTTTTGTCAACCTATGAAATTTACATTAAAATTGCCCTTATATATGCCCATGCTTATGGTAAAATACGAAGAAACAATAAAACTGGTAACGGTGTTGTTTTTGAATTTAAGTATAAAGGGTCCAGATTTCTAAGAATATAAAATCTAAGATTTTACTTAATTATTTTCATATACTTTTGTAAATAGCTCATTGTGCTTTGTTGTGTCTTTATTTAACATAACCAACTTATACATGGCATTAATTTTAGCTTTTTTCACACAAAAACACGATTTTAAAGAATAATGGGCACATTGTCGTACCCCACCCACCAATAATATAATGGCAGGAAAAATAACAAACAGCGGATTAAATTGTAAAATGTGGGGATGAAAAATAAAGGAGATGCATAAAGTTACATATTTAATCTATTATGTCACCCTTTTTAACTTTCCTTTGTGGCTTATCAGCACTTAGACTACTTTCTTCTTCTTCTGGTTAAAGTGTTGGGCCCTTATAAGAGCATTTTCGCACAGTTATTAAAAATACAAACATTTTTTTTCTTTACTAAACTGCTCAATATAATAATAGAAGACAAAAGCAGTTTTTATTGTACATTGATTGTGCCTTTCAATGCAAAATTGCTAATATTTCTATTGTAATGATGAACTAGCCACTGCTTTGTTGACATATTAACTTTTGATAATCTCAGATTTGAGAAGAACATGCATCATTTTCGCATGTTTGTATCAACTATATTGATACAAAAATGTTGTACGATGACTCCTCTTGCTATTTTTATTTAAAATTGGGTACTGATATCAATACTATGTAGGCAATACTGAGCTTTTGCTAGATGGGTACCATTAAAATCCGGGAGCATTTTAAGGTGCCGTTGTTCACAATTCTCATTATTTGACAATGTTACCGGTTTCAAATTTTCACCAAATTCTGCATACGACTAGGAGACATATATGGCTAACCTTTTTATCAATTTCATAGGTTGACAAAGACGGGAGCATACAAATAAAATCATTTAAATTGAAGGTTTTGACAATTTCTCGGCTGTTTTTCTGACAATTCCTGACCAAATAAATTTCTGAGAATTTATTTTGCATGTTGACATCAACATTGTTGGTACCAAAATGTTCTTCAATGACCCCTCTTGCTATTTTGATTTCAAATTTGGGACTGAAATCAAAACTAGGTAAACAACATTGGGTTTTTGCTAGACGGGTACCATTGAAATCCGGGAGCATCTTAAGGTGCTGTTGTTCACAATTTTTTATAATTTGACAATGTTACCGATTTCAAATTTTCACCAAATTTTGCATGCAAACAAGGAACATATGTGGCCAACTTTCTTATCAATTCCATAGGTTGACAAAGACGGAAACATACAAAAAAGTTTGATTGAATGTTAGGTTTCATATAATTTTCTTGGTTGTTTTTTCTGTCAATTTCTGACTAAATAGATTTCTGAGAAATTATATGGCATGTTGCTAGTAAAAATATTGGTCTGAAAATATTCTACAAAAACTCTTCTTGCACTTCTGATTTAAAATTTGGGACTGATATCAAAACTAGGTAAGCAACATTGGGCTTTTGCTAGACGGGAACCATTGAAATCCGGGGGCATCTTCAGGTGCCATTATTCACAATTCTCATTATTTGACAACGTTACCGGTTTCAAATTTTCACCAAATTTTGCTTACAAACAGGGTACATATATTGCAAATTTTCTTATCGATTTCATAGGTTGACAAAGACGGGAACATACAAAAAAATGATAGAATTTTAGGTTTTGAAAATTTCTCGGCTACTTTTCTGACAATTTCTGACTAAATAAATTTCTGAGAATTTATTTGTTCATGTTGATATCGACAATATTGGTACCGAAATGTTCTACAGTGACTCCTCTTGCTATTTTTATTTAAAATTTGGGACTGATATCAAAACTAGGTAAGCAAAATTGCGCTTTTGCTATACAGGTACCATTTTAAATCTGGGAGCATCTTAAGGTGCCATTGTTCACAATTCTCATTATTTGATAATGTTACCGGTTTCAAATTTTCACCAAATTTTGCATACAAAGAGGGTACACATATGGCCAACTTTTCCATCAATTTCATAGGTTGACAAAGACGGGAACATACAAATAAAATTGATAGAATTTTAGGTTTTGAAAATTTCTCGGCTATTTTTCTGACAATTTCTGACTAAATTAATTTCTAAGAATTTTTTGCGCATGTTGGAACCAACAGTATTGGTATCAAAAATTTCTACCATGAGACCTCATGCTATTTTAATTAAAACTTGTGGATTTATACCAAAACATTGAGTTTTTGTAAGACAGGTATAAATGAAAACCGGGTACACTTTAAGGTGCCGCGTATAGGCCTATATGCACTATTTGAGTAAAAGGAATGTATTTTTGTAGTTCATAGGTCAGAGGCATTCTATGAGTAAAGTAACAAGAAAATCTGTGCGTGGGCGCAAATGAGACCCCCCCCTTTTAATCCTTACCTTAACAAGCCCTGAGGTGCATTCTTTAGAGCGAGATTTTTAAAGATTTCTTAAGATGAGTGTGATAAAGCATTTTTAAGACAGAGATTCTAACCAAGGTGTTCCGAATGCTCCGTACTCATAATGACATCATTTGTTTAAAGTATGGAGCATTCAGAACACCATGGTTTGTGAATTATGAAACATTCGGAATAATTTGGTCCATTCTGTCTTATATTGTTTCTACAGAGTTTACCGAGGGGTCACAAGAAGTATAAGGCAATGGTGTCTCCCATTGAGCCGCTTAAAAATCTTACTCTATAGAATGCTTTATCTTAAAATATTATAAGAAATCTCAAGATATCTTAAAAAATCTCGCTCAAAAGAACTCACCTCTGTTTTTGAAGTAGAAACACCTGAGAGAGAAGAAGAAAAATGCTGATATTCATAATTTTCTCCTTTTCCCTCAAGGATTACTATTCTATCTGTTGCAGATTTTCTCTTTACTGTTGCCCTTATTAGCTCACCTGAGCACGAAGTGCTCGAGGTGAGTTATTGTGGTCACTTTTTGTCCGGCGTCGGTCCGTCCGTCCGTCCGTCCGTCAACATTTGGGGTGTTTACACTCTAGCATCCACAAAAGTTACTCAATCTTGATCAAACTTGGCCAAAACAAGTACGATCATAAGTTCTCAGACAAGTTCGATTATGGGTCTGATCGGACCAGAAAGTGCGGAGTTATCTGCCCTTGAATGTCAAAAAATGCTGTTTTTAGCTCCACTGGCCTTTCAGGCCAGCGGGCTATTGTCATGGCGTTGTGTCCGTCGTGCGTGCGTCGGTGCGTGCGTCCGTCCGGTCGTCAACTTTTTCTTTAAAAATCTTCTTCTCAGAAACTACTGGATGGATTTCAATCAAACTTCACAGGAATGATCCTTGGGTGACCCTCTCTCAGATTCCTCGAAATGATTCAGATTGAACAAGAAAGTCTGGAGTTATCTGCCCTTGAATATCAAAATGTTCGTTTTGGCTTTTTATCACTCTAGCAACAACAAGTATTGACCAATCAACAGAAAATTTGGACAGAATGTTGGTGAATGGTAGACCTTGCATGAGTGTACATTTCAGTTTGATCGGAATTTCACTGCCTGAATTAAGAGCTCATTTATATGGCATAAACTCAGCCAGGTAATGAGTAAAGTGTGAAATGGGTGGAAGGGTTAGCTGTATATAATTATCTCTTAGACAGGGCTACAGATAAGTGGGGGGTGAAGACATTATAACTTCATTATTCTTATTCCAAACTCTATGTTGTGGGTACTCATTTGAATTGTCTCGACAAGACAATACAAATGAGTACCCACAACATAGAGTTTGATGAACAATAAGAGAATTATTGCAGTTTGAAAAGTCATCACTCCCTCTTATCTGGAGCTCTGCTTAGAGGTTGTTAAGTTACAAGTTAACCCATTACCAGAGGGCAAAATTTTAGGCTGGTCTTAATTCTAAGACCTTGCAGACAACAATTTTAGGTTAATTTTGGTCTCTTGGGGAAGTTAACATTGTGGAAAATGAAGAAAGTGATAGTCACATGCAATTTCTTCATTTTCCACAATGTTTTCAAAGTATCTTTGTGTGGAAATGGGTTAAACTAGCTATTGATACGGTCGGCACAATCCTTTCAGCCAATCAAAAACGTCGTCAGCGGACCCGCGCTCATTCGGTGGAGGTGAAAGCTTCGGTCTTTTTCGTTGAAGCATTACCAACTTTCAGCATTAATATCTCGACGACTACGCCTGATTATTAAAAATGCGTTGGTAGTTAGAAAGTTTAAATCACATTCTTTAAAGAAAGAGTTTTGTTTATGAATTTTAACGATGGATTTTTGAAATATTCTGCCTCAAAGTTGGTATCCCATAACGATAAAGACCGAGGAAGTACCCTCGATGAAAAAATGAAAGTGAGGCTATGACGTCATGCCGACTGGTTCTATAGATAGTTTCAATTGATCATTGAGCAATTTTATGGACTATGTATCTGTTTAGATTGCCAGTATCATCCTAAGCCACTCTTTCCTTTACTTTGTTCTTGTTTAAGAGTCACTTTGTGGTAATGAGTTAAGGGTATACTTAGAAGTGCACACTGTGTTCCCAAATGTGTTAACTAAATAAAAGAGTGGGTCATAGTGAAGTGTTAACCCATTAGCAGATGGCAAATTTTTAGACTGGGTAAATTCAAAGACCTTAACAGTGAATGGAATTTCACCCTTTCCCAATTGGCAAAACATTTATTATAAATATGGTATATTTAGGAAGATCTACAGTTCATGAGTAAATTTAGATCTATTTGGCACAAGGAAGATTTTCATTACTAGTATCGCCAAGCCCGGATAGCTCAGTCGATTACGTCGAAGTCTGTCAATCCAGGGGTCTCGAGTTTGAACCCCGGCTCGGCCAGTATCCATTCTGACATTTGACAAAAGTCATTTGTCTCTAACCAATGGGTGTGAATCATCTATGTGAGAGAGCAGCTGGAGGCTTGGTTTGGATATTGTGGTTGTACTGGTGTGAGAAATACCAGGAACCCACGTTAGGTGCTCCAGCCGCCATGATATGACCATAGAAGTTGAAAATGGCATAAAACCTAAACTGGAATTATCTCCAATTTCATTTAACCCTTTCCGAAATGGTAATTATCTGGTTAGAAACGTAGGATATTAAGGAGTAATTGATAAACAAATTTAGATCTGTTTGGAAGAAGGAAAATATTCATTGCTAATATTGACCTAAGCTGGAATTTCCTTCAACCCTTTCCCAAGTAGCAAACATTTAGTTTTACATTCTTCTTGCTCTAAGAACCACAGGTATTGAACATTCTTATCAAAATTTGGATTGAATATTAAATGAAGCTCAGGCCTGTGGAGCGACTCAAGACCTTCAGGTCTTTCTAGTTAAGTTTGTTTACACTCTAGCATCTACAATTATTGATCAATCAAGACAAAACTTGGACATAATGTTGGAGACCATAAGATCTTGGATGAGGTCAATTTTCAGTCTGATCTGACCAGAAAGATGAGAGTTATGTGCCCTTGAATTGGGCAAAATTGCCACTTTTTTGCTGTATTCAAAAAAGAGTTAATCTAAGGGAAGGAACTCTGACACTACTTTACTTCAGTATAAGTAGAGTTATCTAGTTTGATAGAGGATATAAATAGATTTACACTCTTATTAACCCATTACCAAACAACAAAATTTTAGCCTAGTCCAAAATCATAGGTGTTGCAGACGACAAGTTCCATTGAACAAAATTTAACATTTTTTGGTCTTTCTTGGTAGAAAACATTGTGGGTAATGAAGAAATTGTTTTTCACAATGTTTTCCAAAGCCTTTATTTTGTGGGGCATCCAAAAGCCCCAATGTGTGGGAAAGGGTCAATCAAGACAAAACTTGGACACAATGTTGGGGACTTTAAGATCTCAGATGAGTTTGATTTTCAGTCTGATCTGATCTGAAAGTCAAGAGTTACGTGCCCTTGAATTTGACAAAATAGCCATTTTCGGCTGTTTTCAACCTTTTTTACGCTCTAGAATCTACAATTATTATTCAATCAAGACAAAACTTGGACACAATGTTTTGGACCATAAGATCTGAGATTAGTTTGATTTTAAGTCTGATCTAATCAGAAAGATAGGAGTTATGTGCCCTTGAATTTGACAAAATTGCTGTTTTTTTTACTGTTTTCGACTTTGTTTACACATTAGAATCTACAATTATTGACCAATCAAGATAAATCTTGGACACAATGTTGGAGACTATAAGATCTCAGGTAACTTCGATTTTCAGTTTGATCTGATTAGAAAGTCAAGAGTAATGTGCCCTTGAATTTGAAAATATTGCTGTTTTTGGCTGTTTTCGACCTTGTTTATACTCTAGAATTTACAATTATTTATCAATCAAGACAAAACTTGAACACAATGTTGGGGACTATAAGATCTTGGATGAGTTTGATTTTCAGTCTGATCTGACGAGAATGTTGAGAGTTATGTGCCCTTGAATTTGACAAAATTGCCATTTTTCGGCTGGTCTCGACCTTGTTTACATTCTAGAATCTACAATTATTGATCAAAACTTGGACACAATGTTGGGAACCATAAGATCTCATATGAGATTGATTTTCAGTCTGATCTGATCAGAAAGTTGAGCGTTTTGTGCCCTTGAAATTGACAAAATTGTTGTTTTCGGCTGTTTTCGACCTTGTTTATACTCTAGAATCTACAATTATTTATCAATCAAGACAAAACTTGGATACAATCAGGGCTACAGATAAGTGGAGGTGAAGACATACTAACATTGTTTTTTCGAATTCAAATCCTATGTTGTGGGTACTCATTTGAATCGTCTCGACGAGACGATACAAATGAGTACCTACAACATAGGGTTGGATGATCACTGACAGCATCATTGCAGTTTGAAAAGTCACCACCCCCTCTTATCTGGAGCCCTGTACAATGTTTGGCACCATAATTTAGATCTTGGATGAGTTAGATTGACCATAAGTTCTTTTTCAGTCTTAAAGTAATAAATATTAATTGAATTGAACAAAAGTGTTGCTCATATCGTTTAGGTTCAGGTGAGCGATATAGGACCATCATGGTCCTCTTGTTTATTTGCATGCAACTGCTTTTTATGTAGTTCAGTCTAGAATTTTGTCATTTGGGAATAGGTTAAAATGTTTCATAATAACATTGCTTTGCTTCTTTTGTTCTGTCTGGAAAGTTTGAAACTCTTAATCAAATATGGCCAAAGGAGAGATGTATTTTTAAAATATTAAAGAAAAAAAGAAAAAGTCCAAAATCTATTTACAATCTTCTATGAAATTATGAAACAGATAGCTTTGATGTTTCACATGAAGTGTCATTGTATTTTTATGCACCCGTATAGAAGATCTGTGGCATACTGTTGTCCGTCTGTCTTTCCAACCATCTGTTTGTCCAAAAACTTTACATTGACTGTTTTAGGGGCATTTGTGTTTCACAAACACATCTTGTTTCACAAAGAAATCTTATTTTTCAGAGCCTTCAACACACTGTGTTACTCCGCAGATGGTCAATGTGTCTTGGCTGCGGGTCAGTCCAAAAATGTGTGCATATACTCTGTTGCGGATCAGATGTTGATCAAAAAGTTTGAAATCTCTTGTAACATGTCATTTGATGGAATGGATGTGAGTTTTTATCCTTTTCCCTAAAATCTATGCTTTAAGATACAATTTTTTCCTTTCCAGTTTTACTGTTGTTTTTGTTTGTGGCCAGTCAACAAGTAAAATGTGTTGCCTTGTGAAGGTGTTTAAAATGTTTGCATAATTTCAAACATTAAGAGTAAAAAAGAAAATGCTGGTTTGGATAAAGTAGAGTAACAAAAACTGCATTTCTTAAACAGTTTTTGTTGCAGGAATTCCTAGATAAAGAAAGATGACAGAGTTTAGAAGTTAAGCGCCTGTAGATCAAATTGAAGACAAAGTGACCTGGGGCTGTATTTAACTATTATTTCCTAATTTAAAGAACAAACCATCTGTTTGGAGGAGTCATATATATCTTGACTAATCAGATTCATTGTTGTGTAAATTAGCCTATTGGGTTGCATTTTCCATTTTTGTTGTTTTCAGGAATTCCTTGATAAAAGAAAGATGACAGAGTTTGGTAGTTTAGCGCTTGTAGATCAAAATGAGGACACATCTATAAAGTTACCGGGTGTAAAGAAGGGAGAAATGTCCTCGCGACATTGGAGACCGGAAGTCAGAGTCTCATGTGTGCAGTTTTCACCAACAGGTATAGCTCACGATAAATAACCTGGCAGAGCATCCTTAGCTAATAGCTGGAGATGTTCTGCCAGATCATTTATCATTAGCGATAATGTTCTGTATTTTCTTTGTCCTATTAATGGAAATATGCAATTTCGGCGTGTTAACCCATTGACACAGTGACACTTTTTGACGCCCCTCAAGAAAATTGCTTGGGAAAACATTGTGAGAAATGAAGAAATTTCTCAATTTTCCACAATGTTTTCTATCCAGAAGGACTAAAAAAAGTAAAATTTTACTCACCTGAAATTGCTTACCACTATATTTGATAAATTGGGCTGATCTAAAATTGTGCTATCTGGTAATGGGTCAACCCATTACGAAACAGCAAGATTTTCCGGGTGGTCCCATTTGTAAGCTGCTGTAGACACCAAAAAAGATGTTATTTAAGGCAAAATTTGTGAATAATGTGGCACAAAAAATATTGAGGCAAAAGGAGGAAATTCTAATTGAAAAATAGGGGCATGTTGTTATTACGTTTGTCTGTCTGTCCTTCTGTCTGTTTGTGAGTCCAAAACTTAACATGAAAACTTATCATTGGCCTTTTTGGTTGCATTGATTTTTCATAAACACATCTTGTTTCTTTCAGAAATGTGAAAAGTAGGGCTTGTTAGGGAAGAGGGTAAACCCTTCAATGAATCAATCAATCAAACAAACAATTTCTAATTCTAGGAAGGGCATGGGCAGCCACCATAACTGAAAGACTTTTGATTTACCCTCTGGACCACAATGTAGTGTTTTGTGTCCATAGAGCATTGCAAATAGTGAGCCAAAAAGGAGAAAATGCTAGTTGTCAGCTTATCCTTCTTTTGCCTCAATATTTTCCAAGCCTTTTATGCCCCCGTATCGAAAGATTGGGAGCATATTGTTTTACTCGTGTCCCTCTGTCTGTCTGTCAGTATGTCTGTCTGTCTGTCCATCCGTCTCTCAAAAAACTTAACATTTGTCTCTTCTCCACAAGTATTTGACATACAAAGCTCAAATTTAGTATGCAACTTCCTTACAATTATATCTATCCGTTCCATGCAATTTGACCTTCCTCAAGGTCATCTGTTAACCCTTATTAACCCTTTACATGAAAATTTAACTTTTCAGAAAAATGGCCATTTCAGGGGCATTGGTGTTTCACAAACACATCTTGTTTGATCAGAAGTGATAACAGTATGGATTGTTATGGAGAAGGTTAAACCCCTTCAATCAATTAATCAATCAATCAACAAATCAACCAGAATCAATCAATCAAAATTAATCAATTTCTAATTCTAGGAAGGGCATGGGCAGCTACCACAACTGAGGGGCTTTTGATTTATTCTCTTGACCACAATCTTGTGTTCGATCCTTTTGAACTGGAAATGGAAATTACGCCAGCCAACGTGAAAAAGACGCTAAGAAAGGGAGAATACTCTACTGCCCTTATGTTGAGCTTCCGACTGAATGAGCAAAGTTTGATACAAGAGGTGTTGGAAAATGTACCAGTAGGCGATGGTCAGTATTTTGTTTTGTTTTAACACTTAATTTAAGACTGGTCTAACATTCAAAGAAGTTGAAGACTACAATTTCTAATGAATGAAAGTTTACATTTCTTGGCATTTCTGAGTAGAAAACATTAGGGAAAATGAAAAATTTGCTTGTCACAAGCAATTTCTTCATTTACCCACAATGTTTTCCAAAGTCTTTATCTCATAGGGCATCAAAAAGCGTCAATATCATTTTGTGGGAATGGGTTGATATTATTCTGCGGAGAACCTTGATTGCTTTTTCATGTTTACCTAGACTGGATATCTCAGTCTGTAACATCACAGTGAAGATTATGCGTCATGGGATGGATAACAACTACGGACAAAAATAAATCTTGATTCTTGTCAATTAGGCGGGGTACATGCAATAAACCGTTTGAAAATTGTCACAGAAATAAGAAGGTTATTACAAAATGTCTTACTTGAAGTGAGGCAAATTTTTCCGTAGATTTACCCATCCCATCATGCACAATCTCCAGCGTGAACATCAGGGTTTATAAATTCTTGGATGGGGCATTTTATACTTGGCTGGACCAATATCCTCCTGACGTTTGACAAGTCATTTGTCTGTTACCAATGCCATTATGGATGTGAATCTCCTAAATGAGAAGCTCAGATTGGATATTCAGTTCAATTCAATAAACTCTATATATAACTTGAATGATGGCCGTTCCTTCTAATAACACATTGATATATTTACAACATATTGTGGTAGTACTGGTGCGAGAAATACAAGGCATCCAGGATTAGTTGCTCCAGTCTCCGCAATATGACCATATCACTTGAAAGTAGTGTTAAACCCCATTCAATCAACTAAGTCCAAAAACGTCAATATTGGTATGTGGGATTGCATGAATATTACCCCCGGTATTATTCCCTGGAGAACCTTGATTACTTTATTTTGTATTTGCAGTGGACGTGATATGCGAAATTCTACCAGACATGTATATAGACAAAATTCTCTCGTTCCTCGGTTCTATGCTCGAGTCTTCGGCACACATCGAGTTCTATTTGATCTGGATACAAAGGATTCTCATGAAACATGGTCCAAAACTGAAGCAGAGGTCACAGAAAATAATGCCCAGCCTTCGAACCCTCCAGAAAAATGTGACACGAAAGACAGAAGAACTTGGGAAAATGTGAGTAGCCCTTTTTTAGCTCCACTGGCCATCAGGCCAGTGGGCTTTTGTCATGGCAGTGTGTCAGTCGTGTGTGCGTGCGTTTTCTTCAAAAATCTTCTCAAAAAGCACTGGATTTCAATCAAACTTCCCAGGAATGATCCTTTTTTGGGTGACCCTCTCTCAGAATCCTTCAAAGAATGCTGATTGAAGAAGATAGTCTGGAGTTATCTGCCATTGAATGTCAAAAATGGTTGTTTTGACTTTGTTTTCACTCTAGCAACTACAAAGATTGTCCACTCAAGACAAAACTTTGATAGAATGATCATGATTATAAGATCGTGCCTGGGGACAATTTTCAGCCTGATCTGAATTTCACAACATGAGTTATGTGCCCTTGAAATTGACAAAATTTCCATTTTCGGCTTCATTGTGACATGTTTTTCACTCTAGCAACTGCAAATATTGATTAATCAAGATATAAGATGGACAGAATGTTGGTGACCATAAGATGTTTCCTGGGCATAATTTTCAGCTTGATCTGAATTTCATATCATGAGTTATGTGCCCTTGAAATTGAAAAAAAAAAATGCCATTTTCGGCTTTATTTTGACTTTTTCACTCTTGCAACTACAAACATTGACCAATTAAGACAAAACTTGGACAGAATGTTGATGACTGTAAGATATTGCCATGGTATAATTTTCAGCTGAATTTTACATCTTGAGTTATGTGCCCTTGAAATTGACAAAATTGCCATTTTTGGCTTTATTTTGACTTTGTTTTAACTCTATCAACTACAAATATTGACCAATGAAGACAAAACTTGTACAGAATGTTGGTGACTATATGATATTGCCTTTGTATAATTTTCAGCTTGATCTGAATTTTATATAATGAGTCATGTGCCCTTGAAATTGACATTGCCATTTTCGGCTCTACTTTGACATTGTTTTCACACTAGCAATTACAAATATTAACCAACCAAGACAAAACTGGTGACTATAGGATATTGCCAGAGTGTAATATTCAGCTTGATTTTAATTTTACATCATGAGTAAAATCATTGTTGTAAAAGCAGTCATGCATTTGCTTGTTTTTGCAGCCTGACTTACTGAAATTGCATTCAACAAGACAAACAATTCAGGCCTGTGGAGCAGGGCTGTCTAGTTTGATTCTCTGCTGAAGGTGGACATAAATTGATGTCATCTACATCTGTCTATTGCCGAGCCCATATAGCTAAGTTGGCAATGTCACAGTCTACAAATCCAAGGGTAGCAGGTTTGAATCCTGGCTCAGCTAATATCTTTTCTGACATTGGACAAAAGTTGTTTGTCTCTCACCGATGGATGTGAATCATCAAAGTGAGAGAGCAGCGGGAGGCTTGGATTTGATATTGTGGTAGTACAGTAACTGTTATTAAACCCCAATCAATCAACCAGACTTTTGTCCGTCCCACTGTCTTATAGTTTTGCCCCATCTTGTGCAACTCTTGCTGTATTTAAGGACATGGTTTTCTATTATATACTCTTTTGGGGGAGACTTATGTTAGAAAGGATTTACACCGCTGCAGGAGATTAAACCCAGAATCTCCTTACTAAATGTTTGGTGCTTGATATATGTGTCCAAGAGGGTAGAAAACATGGAGAGAAAGGAGGAAATGATGTGTATTGGGAATTTGTTCTCTCTGCTAAAGGTTTTTTAAATCATTGTCCTTTATGTTCATCAAAATGATACATTGTTTGGGAAAGGATTAGTTTTGGAAAGAAAATTTATTAAATGACTTACAACCGATTCCTATATAATGACCCTTTTTGATGCCCTGCAAGATAAAGGCTTTTGAAAACAGTAAAAATGAAGAAATTTATCATGACAAACAATGTTTTCATTTCCCACAATGTTTTCTACCCAGAAAGACCAATAATTGTTAAATTTCATTCACTAGAATTTGTCATCTGCAACATCTTTGAATTTGGACAAGTCTAAAATTGTGTCATCTGGTAATGTTTTACATTTTTCTGTTTTTCAGTTGCAACCACAACAAATACACAATAGAATACCTCCTTTCGTTGTCCAACGCAAAACGAAAATATCAAAATGTGGAGGGTGAATCCGCAGACCAAGACAATGACGATATGGTTACACATGGTGATAGTGAAATGTCTGATTCAAACAGTTCTGTTGTCGACGGTGGAAGTGAAAATGGGACGGAGAGTAGTGCAGATTCAGAGTCAATGACTCAGTCTGATCATGTGTTGGATTTTCATATGGCTGGAGATTCTGATAGTGATTAAACCATTACCAAACAAGAATTTTCTAATTTATTTTTGAATAGAAAGGATTAAACCATTCCCACACATTGACACATTTTGGCACCTTGACAAGATAAAGGCTTTTGAAAACATTTCCACATTATGACACCTTTTGATGCCTCATGAAGGCCTGATGAAGGCTTTGGAAAACATTATGGAAAATGAAGAAATTGCTTGTCACAAGCAATTTCTTCATTTCCCACAATATTTTCTACATAAAAAGTCATAAATCTTAAAAAATTTCTTCACACTGAAAATATTCTCTTAGGGGAGTTCAGATACACAGTTAGTGACTCAGTCTGATCAAGCATTGGATTTTCATATGGCTGGAGATTCGGATAGTGATTAAACCATTACCAAACAACAAAAGTTTGGACTCTTCCAATTTACAAGCCCCTGCAGACGACAAAATGGATGTTTATAATTATAGGATTTGTGAAGAATACAGCTTATGAAATAGTTAGGCAAAAGGTGAAAATGCTGATCATCAGCATTTACTTCTGTTGCTTCAATCTTTTCGCAAGCCTTTTCTACCAAGGATGTCACAACCTGGTTTTGTTTGGGAAAGGGTTAATCCAAACGTCAGAATGAAATTCTGATTGATAGTGTGGAAAATATTGAAGAAAAGGGGAAAAATGCTGGTAATCAGGAAGGATCCCGCTTTACAATAAAATGTACAATAAAATGAAAAACCAAACTTTTCATTGGCTTACTCCTCAATCCTGTTATTCTTTTACAAAGCTATACCTTTATTTGATTGCTGTAGGAGTGAAATCTTTGAAAAATATTGTTAGAAAAGAAAAAAGCTAATAACCACGATTTTCAGTACTTTTACATGGTCAATTGGTATAGGGAATAGGAACAGTTTTCCAATCAGTATCTATGTCCATCTAACATAACTGTTTACTTTATCGATAGGGATAGGGACTAGAACATACAAGTACAAAATAGATCCTGATCAGACTACCAATTACAGTCTTAATTACCCATTTCCCAAACAGCAGAAAGTTGGAATGTACAATTTAAACAAGAGGACCATGATGGTCCTTAATCGCTCACCTGAACTGAGATTCACAAGGTGAGAAATGATAGCATCCTGTCCCATGATATCCAAAAGAGCATTATATTTTTCAATAGTCTTCATCCTTGTGACTAGACAAACATTCTGTACATGTTTCATGAAGATAGGACAAAAATTGTAGCATCTACATTACCAACAAGGATTTTGTCTTTAAGGCCCCTTTTCCATGACATCCAACAGAACATTCCCATTGTCAATGGGCTTAATCCTTGTGACTAGAGAAATAATCTGACTAAATTTCATGAATATTGGGCCAAAATTATTGTCTCTATAGCGCTAACAGGGATTTTGTCATTAAGGCCCCTTTTCCCATGCTATCCCATAGAACATTCCTGTTTTCCTCAGAGTTCATTGGTGTGACTAGACAAACACAAGTTTCATGAAGATTGGACCAAAATATTTGCCTCTAGAGTGCTAACAAGGATTTTGTCATTAAGGCCCCTTTTCCCATGATATCGACTGGAATATTCCAATTTCTTATAGGGTTTATCCTTGTGACTAAAACAAACATTCTTTTAGTTTCATGAAGACTAGGCCAAAACTGTTACTTCTAGAGTGTTAACAAGATTTTGTCATAAAGGCCCCTTTTCCCATGATGTCAAAATGGAACATTTAGATTGTTGATAAGCTTTATCCTTGTGATTAGACAAATATTCTGATCAATTTTAACAAAGATTAGGCCAAAATTATGGCCTCTAAAGTGCAAACACAGATTTTGTCATTATGGCCCCTTTTCCCGTGGTATCCAAAGGAATATTCAATATTCCAATTCTCTGTGACTACACAAACATTCTGATCAATTTTTATGAACATTGGGCCAAAATTGTAGCCTGTACAATGCTAACAAGAATTTTGTCTTTTAGGCCCCTTTTCCCATGATACCAATGAGAAGGTTCCAATTATCAACAGAGTTCACCCCATATAAACCCCAAGAATCAACAACATAGGGCCCTATTAAAAAATACCGTTTTGAGATGAAAAGGTTTTCCCAAGTCAAAGATCAAAATGTTGGAGATCTAACTCTTAACCCCTATATAAACCCCAAGAATCAACAACACAGGGCCCTTTTTTCATTGCAAAATAATTAATTTTATAATGATTTGGTAAAGAGTTAAAGAGAATATATTACTTGCAAAATAGAAGCAAGTCTGATTATAAATCCAAAGACTAGAGATTCAAATAGGAGAGGTTAAGGGATTTCTAAATTGCAAAATATCTTTCAATGTTTATCAAACCCTGTAATGTGGGTATTCATTTGAATGATCTAATCAAAACTATTTAAATGAGTACCAACAACAAAGGATAGCTTAAATAACAAATAGAATGTATTTACCCCCTTTTACATGCAGCTCCCTATTCTGGCCAAGTTTGTGTAAACAATTCCGGCCTTTTGTTTATTTAATAGGATTAGACATTTCCCCAGTGGGGGATCAAAACCTAATAACTCCAGCTTTGTCAAGCTGTAGTTACGAGGTTTTGACTCCCACTAACCATATGTTACCTGTTTGATTTTTTAAAGAATTTTCTTAGGATTTCTAAAGTCTGACACTGCCACACCCACATTTTTTGACAAATCTTAAAATTTGTGGACAAATTACCAAAAGAGTCACTAAAAGAACATTCCTGCCAAGTTTGGTTCAAATTGGCCAAATGGTTGATTTTTAAAGAATTTTCTTACGATTTATAAGCCCCGCCCTGCCACGCCCACATTCTTTGACGAATCAAAAATTTGCGAACAAGTTTTGAAAAGGGTCACCTCAGGAACATTCCTGCCAAGTTTGGTCACAATTGGCCAAATGGTTCTGGAGGAGAAGATGTTTAAAGAAATTGTGGACGGACGGACGGATGGACGGACAGACGGACGGACGGACGGTGAGCGACCACAATAGCTCACCTTGAGCACTTTGTGCTCAGGTGAGCTAAAAAGCTGCTCCAGATGACAAAATAGAAGTTGATGAAGACAATACATTTATGTGTACAGTGCAGCAAAGACAATATTTAGACAAAAGGAGAAAATGCTGATAATCTGCATTTTCTCCTTTTGCCTTAATATTTACTGTGCTATTTCATACATAAATTTTATCTTCAACATCTTTTTTGTCATCCGCATGAGCTTTTAAACTGGCCAACCCCTAACATTTTGTTGTTTGGGTTTGAATATCATAATAACTCCACAAAGGAAGCAGTTATAATACATTCAAAGTGAAACGAGAATCGATACAAATATTTTGTGTTTTTTTAGGGTTGAACAGGTATCAGTGTGTATAAGTTGTTACTACAAATAGTCAAATATACATCCTTCCTCCCCTATTTTCCGTTATCGGTCTAGTCCCTCATTAGTAAAAGATTTTGAATCGTTTACAGGGTGTAATAAGAACTTGAGTGGAACCACTTGAAAACGTTTGCCAATTAACCTTTTCCCCAAACAACCCATAGTTTTGACGACTCAAATAGATAGAGGAAGCTTAGGAAAGCTTTGAGAGGAAATAGGGATCAATTTTAGCAAGTAAACAGTGACATAGATTCCAGCAAACAATGATAAATCTCCATCTACATAAGTATAAACTGACTTATTTTTAGCACAATATACAGGTTCTCACAATATCTACCCACATTGTGAAAATGCTGATATTTTCCCGTTTCTTTTCAATATTTTCTATGCCACAACTTGCAAAACTTTTTTTTTTTTTTAGGTTATTTATCCTCGGTTGCCGGTTGCCCATATGACCGAGTAGTAGACTGGGCGTGCCCAGGAAGGAACTCCCTTCTTTTGACCTGTTTCCAGCTTTGAATGGTGGAGGAAGACCCCAAGTGAGCACCTGGGTAGAACCATCGACGTTCCGCAAGCCAGCTGGATAGCTTCCTCACATGAAAGTTCATATGTCCCTGGCGGGATTCGAACCAACAGAGGTGAGGGGCAGGTGATCCTGAGTCAGCGACTCTAACCACTCGGCCACGGACGCCCCCCAAAACTTCCATGTTGAGTACAAATTATTTCATCGTCTGCATTGGCTTTGAGGTTTACCCTTTCCCAAACAATACCTGGTTTTGACGTCCTTAGTAGGAAAGGCTTGGGAAAACATTGAGACAAAAGAAGAAACTGCTGATAACCAGCAGTTTCTCCTTATCTCTCAATATTTTCTTCATCATATTTTACACAAAGTCTATCTTTAATAACTTCCACTTTGTCATTTGTGGCAATTTTTGAAGTGGATCACCCTAAAATTTTGCCATTTGGGAAAAGGTTAAAATGAGTAAAGGTTTGTTGGGTGGGAAACATTTGTGTCAAGTGTTTTTCGACTAGCAAGCATTTACATGCATCATAACATTACTGCAAGTCTTGATAGTAAGCATGGTGCTCAAGCAAATGGACTTGTTTTTGGTTATAGCAGCCGTTTGTGTTTTACCTATATTAGTGCAAAGTGCTCCGGAAAGTCGATTAATTGATCAAGTCAACAGCCTGCGCACCGATGTAAGTTATATTTTTTCCGACATTTCAACTCTGTTCAAAAGTGTTGAGAATATGAACAAGACAATATTGTCTAAAGATTGCGAAAAACCCATGATCAAGAGGAAAATGGAGGACGAAAAAGACATGGCATTGGCTGGTAAATTGTCCAATGGATTTGGCTCCGTGGAAATCATGGCTCTGTTGGAGGCATTTGAATCAGAGAAACGACTAAATCGATACCTGCAAAGTCAACTTAATGATGTCAAAAATGGTCTTGAAGCAGAACAAATGGTAATCCATGGAGTTCAAGAAAGACTTGAAACAGTAGAAAACTGGGCCAGTTCATTGAAGGCAGAAAGATTGCAGTTTCAACAACTTGAGGACCGATTAGAAGCAATAAAAGCCGAGGCACGCCAAAACAATGAACAGTTGAATAAACAACATCACCATGAACTTGATGCAATGAAAGAGGTTGAAGACAATGTAACAGCGATGATGGAAGCATCTGACTGCCAATGTAAACAAACCACAACTGGTACAACAGAATCAGCGGATCAAAATAAAGAACAAGAGATAACAACAACTGTTACAGTTGGAATACAATCATGTGAACGTTTGCCAAGTGGGGTTCATGACATAAACTTTAATTTCCTTGAGTCAACAAAGACTATATATTGTGACGGTGACATAGATGGCGGTGGCTGGATCGTCATTATGAGGCGCCAGGATGGATCAGTGGACTTTGATAGGAAGTGGGCAGAGTACAAGAACGGGTTTGGAAGCGTGACTGGGGAATTCTGGATTGGGAATGACTTTATTCATGAGCTGACTAAATCCAAACCAATGGAGCTGCGTATAGATATGGAGGATATTGATGGCAATAAAGCTTTCGCTAAGTATGATGTATTCAAGATTGGGTCAGAGGTAGAGGGATACGTCCTGACATTTGGAGGGTACAGTGGAACGGCAGGAGATTCACTTGAGAAAACGACTTTCGATTTACATTCCCACAATGGGATGCGCTTCACTACTATTGCAGCAGATAATGATGGCAGTAGCCATCGTAACTGTGCTAGTGATTATACTGGTGGTTGGTGGTATAATAACTGTTTTGCGTCCCATCTAACAGGAACGTACATGCGTTCTCACTCTATAAAAGAGCTTCAGTTTCGTGGAATTATTTGGGAGAGTTGGCTTGAGTGGAATAAACCACTCACTTTTGTGGAAATGAAGGTGCGGTAGGATGGTACACAGATGGTACATGGCTAATATCCATGCCTAGCCGAGGAACCATACACATTTTTTTATATTAAAACATCGCTAAAACATATAATGCCAGTGCTACAGACCATAAACTAGAAATCTATCACTGAAGGTGATAAAAATACCCCCGCCACCACATTTGTTCGGACAAGTGTTTTTGTTGAATCAGGAGCCATACTCAGAAATTGTCAATCCGATTTTCTTGAAATTTGATCCAATCAGGGGTCATAACTCAGAAAGTATCGGTCTGATTTCCGTGAATTTTGCATCTTGCATATATACAGGTCCTAATGCATACCTGTGCTAAGTATGAAGCAAATCATTCAGTAACTGTAGGAGGAATTGTCCGGACAAGCATTTTTGTCAAATCAGGGGCCATAACTCAGAAATTATCGGTCTGATTTTCAAGAAATGTGCGTCTTGCACATCTACTGAAGTTAATTCACACCTGTGCCAAGAATGAAGCAAATCGGACAGTAACTAAAGGATTTGTCCGGACAAGCATTTTTTGGTAAAATCAAGGACCATAATTGAGAAAGTAATGGTCAGATTTTCGTGAAATTTGCGTCATGCACATCTACAGGTCCTAATGCACACCTATGCCAAGTATGAAGCAAATCGGACAGTAACTGTAGGAGGAGTTATCCGGACAAGCATTTTTGGGTCAAATCAGGGGCCATAACTCAAAAATTATTGGTCCGATTTTCGTGAAATTTGTGTCTTGCACATCTACAGGTGACAATAAACACTTGTGCAAAGCATGAAATAAATCGGTCCACAAGTGTAGGAGGAGTTAGCCAGACAAGCATTTTTTTGTCAAATCAGGGGCAATAACTCAGAAAGTATCGGTCCAATTTTCGTGAAATGTGCGTTTTGCACATCTACAGGTTCTAATGCACACCTGTGCCAAGTAGGAAGCAAATCGGACAGAAACTGTAGGAGAAGTTGGCCAGACAAGCATTTTTGGGTCAAATCAGGGGCCATAACTCAAAAAGTATCGGTCCGATTTCCATGAAATTTGTGTCTTGCACATCTACAGCAGGCTGTCAACCAGGCCTTCTTAAAAATATAGGAGTTTTAATAGGAATATTTTTCAAGAAAAATAGGAGCTTTTAGCCCATTTTGAGTTAAAATATAGGAGTTTTTTTAGTAAAGTTTTTTTCATCTGAAACACTTACAGGGGTTGTCACGCTTTTTTAAAAGGGGGCACAAACACTGAAAATGGTGATTCAAACAAGAGCAAAAGGTACAGATGTGGGAGAGCAAACGAGAGACAACATCTCTGAACAGGGGGGGTTTGGGGATCTTCTCCCAAGAAAATTTTGAAAATCTAGATGTCTGTTGAAGCAATTTGAATGCCTTCTGAGCCCATTTTTGGCTTTAAATGTCATTAAACATATAATAAACATATTCAGCCTAAAAGATCTTACAGCCATGGCCATAATGTCACTGAAAGCTTTGTGTTAACAGTTTTTACCCTGTCTAGTTTGCTATAATATTAATGTCTTTGTGTTCAATGTAGACAAGAGAGTCAAGATGGCCCTATATCACACACATTAATTAGAGAACACTTGCATGAGGCTTGTAAATGTCAAATACCTCCTGCCTCATCCCAGACCAACAACTTCCAGTCAATTTTCATAGCAAGAAAACACAAAGAATTTTGATAAAGAGTAATGATGCCATGATACATACACACTTTCAATAAAGGATCTCTGACAAAGGATTTTTCAGAAAATAGTACAAGTTTCTTTCTTTGTCTCCATATGTAATCCAATTATAGATATCACACACCATAAGACCAATTTTGATCGCACCACAAAACTTTCAAGAATATTTGTTAGAAGGCCATTAGACAATTCTACACACCAAATTTCAAAGTGGTAGGTCAAACATATATGCATTAGAAGATTGTTGAAGATTTATTCCTTTGTCTCTATATGGAATATGATATTTCACAGCATATAACCCAAATTAATTGTAGCACAATAATTTAAAGTATTTTGGCAGAGGACTCAATTCAACACACCAAATTTCAAAGTTCTAGGCCAAACCATTCAGAAGTAAAATTTACCCTAGATTTCCTTTTTGTCTCAATAAATGAAATCTGATACTAACAACACAGGGCTAATTTTCATTGTAACATACCCGGTAATGATTGGAAGTATTTTGCCGGGGGCTACAAGACAATTTCACAGACCAAATTTTAAAGCCCTAAGCCAAATAGTTTTAGAATAGATGATTGTACAAGATTTCCTTCTTTCTGTCTACATGAATGTTGGTACCCCACAACTTAGTGTCAAATTTCATTGTACCAATATAATTTGAAGCAATTTCGATAAAAGGGCCTTGAGATTCTACATACAAAATTCAAAACTCTAGTCTGTATGGAAAATTATTTTGTAATTGTGGATAGACAGGCAGACAATGGATGGTGACTGAACACAATGGCTAACCCTCAGCACTTAATGCTAAGGTGAGCTAATAAAGTAATTATTTCAGTTCCATAGCATCACAATCCAGAAAGTAGCTACTACACAGCATCTTCATGATCCTCATCATCTGTTTAATAGGCACCTTAAAAGCTTGTGTCCTATTCAATAGCCTTGTACAAATCAATGATGATGAACAGAAGAAAAGTACTAACATTATATACAGGATGTTGATGATATAAAGGAAGACAAAGATTCTCTTACCAGAAGAATAAAGAAACAAAGAGCAGTATCAAAGCTATACTTTCAATCTTATCATTCATCGACAATAATTTTACCAAAAAATATAGGAAATATTTTCAAAATATAGGAGAATTATAGGAATATAGGAGGTGCTTGAAAATATAGGAATTGGACCAAAAATATAGGAGTTTTATAGGAAAATAGGAATCGGTTGACAGCCTGCTACAGGTCACAATGCACACCTGTGCCAAGTATGAAGCAAATCGGACGGTAACTGTAGGAGGAGTTGGCCGGACAAGCATTTTTGGGTCTAATCAGGGGCCATAACTCAAAAAGAATCGGTCCGATTTCCATGAAATTTGCGTCTTGCACATCTACAGGTCACAATGAACACTTGTGCCAAGTATGAACTAAATCGGACAGTAACTGTAGGAGGAGTTGGCCGGACAAGCATTTTTGGGTCAAATCAGGGGCCATAACTCATAAAGTATCGGTCCGATTCCCATGAAATTTGTGTCTTGCACATCTACAGGTCACAATGAACACTTGTGCCAAGTATGAACTAAATCGGACAGTAACTGTAGGAGGAGTTGGCCGGACAAGCATTTTTGGATCAAATCAAGGGCCATAACTCAGAAAGTAACGGTCGGATTTTCATGAAATTTGCGTCTTGCACATCTGCACATCCTAATGCACACCTGTGCCAAGTATGAAGCAAATCGGACGGTAACTGTAGGAGGAGTTGGCCGGACAAGCATTTTTGGGTCTAATCAGGGGCCATAACTCAAAAAGTATCGGTCCGATTTCCATGAAATTTGCATCTTGCACATCTACAGGTCACAATAAACACTTGTGCCAAGTATGAACTAAATCGGACAGTAACTGTAGGAGGAGTTGGCCGGACAAGCATTTTTGGGTCAAATCAGGGGCCTCAGAAAGTAACGATCGCATTTTCGTAAAATTTGCGTCTTGCACATCTGCACGTCCTAATGCACACCTGTGCCAAGTATGAAGCAAATCGGACGGTAACTGTAGGAGGAGTTGGCCGGACAAGCATTTTTGGGTCAAATCAGGGGCCATAACTCAAAAAGTATCGGTCGGATTTCCGTGAAATTTGCGTCTTGCACATCTACAGGTCACAATGAACATTTGTGCCAAGTATAAACTAAATCTGTCCACAAGTGTAGGAGGAGTTGTCCGGACAAAGTTTTGGAGACAGACCAACCAACCATCCAACCTTCCAACCATCCAACCTTCCAACCAACCACTGGACCGACAGGCTGATTCCAGTATACCCCCTCCAAACTTCGTTTGCGGGGGTATAAATATTTATTCAGGACTTACGTTTTAGAGAGTTGGACAGGTAGCTAAACTGCTCACTTAAATAGTGAAAAGGGATAACCAAAATCTAGACTAAACTATATGATTATGGTTCTAAGTTCAAAACTAAACAATTTTTCGCTGTCACGATATGACCACAGCAGTTGAAAATGGTGTAAAACCCTAAAAACAAGTTTTGGCAGATCAGTCAAAACTTGGATTGAGGCAAAAGAAGACAAGAGCCGTCACAGACGGATTATGCTCCCCGAATAAGTGTTTGTCACAAAATAAAAACTATCATACATTAAGCCCCCTTTTCCCATGACAGCTTTTTTGTACACACATCATTTACAGAATATGGTCTAGAACATCCTATTCATTACATGAGCACAAAATTTCATTAAATTCTGCCCATTAGATGAAGAGAAATAAGAGAAAAACTAATTTTTACACTAAGGCCCCTTTTTCCATGACGCAGCCTGAAATTTACAAACGGAGAAAAAGGTCCCTAGGTATTGACCCAGGGAGTTCACATGTGAAGTTTCATTGAATTTGGTCCAAGGGTTGCTGAGATATGGCTGTGGACGGACGGACGGACGGACACACGGACACACAGACACACGGACGGACGGACAGCGTGGCGACTATATGCTCCCCCGAAATTTTTTCGGGGAGCATAAAAATACTTGTAACCAGCATTTTCTTATTTTGCCTAAATATTTTCTGTGTTTTAATGTACACAAATCCTATCTTTATCATCATCCATTTTGTGATCTTCAGCAGCTTTCAAATCAGACCACACTTCAAATTCTGTCATTTGGAGACGGGTTCACATGGGAATAGCACTGATATCTGAACACATATTTTCTTCCATATCTTTAATGTACAAAACATAAACAATTACAAAAACCTCATTATCATCTGGATTGACCCTTTCTCAAACAAGACCTAGTTTTGACGTCCCTTACAAAATTGGCTTTCGAAAACATTGAAACAAAAGAAGAAAATGCTGATAATCAACATTTTCTCCTTTTTGTCTTAATGTTTCCTGCGCTAAATTATTGACAAATTCATCTTGTAGAACATTCATTTTATCGACTGAAGCAGATTCCAAATTGGACTACACTAAAACTTTCTGTTTGGGGAAGGGTTAAACAAGAGCTGTCCGAAGACAGCGCGCTCGACTTTCTAAGTTGCTTAGTATAAAGGGGGCATAACTCCAAATATAGTGGAGCCAAGGTCATGGGCCCTGGTAGTAAGGTAGAGGGTGTGATGGTGAATAAGTATTCCAAGTTTGGGTTGAATCCCTTTGATAGTATGGAAGTTATTGATGTTTGAAAAAACTTTAACCTTTCTTGCAACGCCGACGCCCGGTCGACAGTATAAGCTCTCATTTTCTTCGAAAAGTCGGGCTAAAATTCAAACTTAATCAATTAATAATACATTGTGGTTGTCAAAACAAATCTTTGTCTGAAAAGTCATGATCGAAAATAAATGCATGTACAAAAATATTCCACAATTAAATCATAAATGTTCATGGAATTCTGCAAATTCTCAATCAAAGGCAGAGGTACTAGTGAGCCAGGATCTGGAAAAAGGTCACTTGTAGCATTTGAGACTTATTTGAAGATCAGCCTGGGCCTCAGGGGAGTCTGACCAGGATCCATGCGGTATTCTTGTGGCCGCTACAGAAAATGAAGAAGCTATCGAGGAAAACATGGTTCTTGATCAGACTGCATGTATATACAGGCTGATCTGGTATCATGTTGGGCTCAAAAGCCCTAAAGGACCTTTTTCCGGATCCTGGCTCAAATGCATGTACATAAATACACCAGTAAATCATTAAATGTTCATGGAATTCTTAATATTTGCCATTCAAGGCACAGACAATAATGTATAACACATACAGTAACAAGAACACTTTCCCAAACGGTGAAACCTTTTAACACATCTCATAGAAAGGACTAATAGCCTTTTACTAACATAGATTTTTGCAAAAACCTTGTAACAACACATCTGATTGAAAGAGAAATAATAACTAATTAATCGGCCAAACAGATTTGTTGTTGTTTCAAAAATGTTCGTAAGTTTGTAAGTAAAACGGCCCCTGGAGAAGCAGAAGAAATAATACAGATTTCCAGTTTTTTCTGTGTTATTTACTGTGTTATATTGTACATTGTACATAATATATTGTACACAAACTATCTCTATCCATTAAATGAAAATGGATTTGGTCATGTTGATGCATTCATAAATTTGAGTCAGAATTCTGAAAAGGGGCCTTCATGGAATAACCCTTTCCCAACCAAGACCTAGTTTTGATGTCTCTAATAGAAAAAGGCTTTTGAAAACATTGAGACAAAAGAAGAAACTGCTGATAACCAGCAGTTTCTCCTTTTGTCTCAATATTTTCTGTGCCATATTTTGCGCAAATCCTAGCTTTAATTACATCCATATTGTCGTCAGCAGCACTAAAATGTCTTTTCAAATTGGACCACCCTAAAATTTTGTCATTTAGGCTTAAAGACCAACAAGGATCTACGTCACTTGCCTACACTCAGTCTGATCAAGATCCATGCTGTTCTTAACCTCTAATGGCTTCTTCATGATCTGTAGGGCCAAGCCCGGATAACTCAGTCAGTTACGTCTGAGTCTGTCAATCCAGGGGTCACAAGTTCGAACCCCAGCTCGGCCAGTATCTATTCTGACATTTGACAAAAGTCATTTCTCTCACCAATGGGTGTGAATCATCTATGTGAGAGAGCAGCTGGAGGCTCGGTTTGGATATTGTGGTTGTACTGGTGCAAGAAATACCAGAAACCAATGGTTAGGTCTCCAGCCGCCGCAATATGACCATAGAAGTTGACAAGAGGACCATGATGGTCCTTAATCGCTCACCTGAACTGAGATTCACAAGGTGAGAAATGATGCACCCTGTCCCATGATATCCAAAAGAACATTATATTTTTCAATAGCCTTCATCCTTGTGACTAGACAAACATTCTGAACATGTTTCATGAAGATAAGACAAAAATTGTAGCATCTACATTACCAACAAGGATTTTGTCTTTAAGGCCCCTTTTCCATGACATCCAACGGAACATTCCCACTGTCAATAGGCTTAATCCTTGTGACTAGAGAAATAATCTGACTAAATTTCATGAATATTGACCCAAAATTATTGTCTCTATAGCGCTAACAAGGATTTTGTTATTAAGGCCCCTTTTCCCATGCTATCCCGTAGAACATTCCTATTTTCCTCCGAGTTCATAGGTGTGACACAAGTTTCATGAAGATTAGACCAAAATTTTTGCCTCTAGAGTGCTAACAAGGATTTTGTCATTAAGGCCCCTTTTCCCATGATATCGACTGGAATATTCCAACTTTTTATAGGGTTTATCCTTGTGACTAAAACATTCTTTTAGTTTCATGAAGACTAGGCCAAAACTGTTGCTTCTAGAGTGTTAACAAGATTTTGTCATAAAGGCCCCTTTTCCCATGATATCAAAATGGAACATTCAGATTGTTGATAAGCTTTATCCTTGTGATTAGACAAATATTCTGATCAATTTCAACAAAGATTAGGCCAAAATTATGGCCTCTAAAGTGCCAACACGGATTTTGTAATTATGGCCCCTTTTCCGTGGTATCCAACGGAATATTCAATAATCCAATTCTCTGTGACTACACAAACATTCTGACCAATTTTTATGAACATTGGGCCAAAATTGTAGCCTGTACAATGCTAACAAGAATTTTGTCTTTTAGGCCCCTTTTCCCATGATATCAATGAGAAGGTTCCAATTATCAACATAGTTCACCCCATATAAACCCCAAGAATCAACAACATAGGGCCCTATGAAAAAATACCATTTTGAGATGAAAAGGTTTTCCAAGTCAAAGATCAAAATGTTAGAGATCGAACTCTTAACCCCTATATAAACCCCAATAATCAACAACATAGGGCCCTTTTTTCATTGCAAAATAATTAATTTTATAATGATTTGGTAAAGAGCTAAAGAGAATTATATTAGTTGCAAAATAGAAGCAAGTCTGATTATAAATCCAAAGACTAGAGATTCAAATAGGAGAGGTTAAGGGATTTCCAAATTGTAAAATATCTTTCAATGTTATCAAACCCTGTGATGTGGGTATTCATTTGAATGATCTAATCAAAACTATTTAAACTAGAATATCACTGAAAGTGATCATACCCCCCAAAAGCGCAGTTTTTGTGCATTTTGAGAAGTTGATTTCATTTGAACTGGGAGCTGTTCAATTGGAAAAATAGAGCTAACAAAAATCAACAGACCAAAAAACATGTGTAAATGTTGCAAAAAATACCAATTTTCAACAAAAGGACATAGCTCATTTAACAATCCCCAAGCCCAGCCCTGCCATACTGATATTTTTCAATAAACCAAAAATTTACAACCATGTATTGAAGACAGTCAATAAAGGTAGGCCTACATTCCTGTAAGATTAGGTTCAAATTTACTGTATAATTGATTTTAAAAGAATTTTCTCTCATGATTTTGTTAAGTCTGATAAGCCCTGCCCTGCCATTACCACATTTTTTGCAAATCAAAAATCCAAAAACAAATTTTGAATTAAGTCACCAAATGAACATCCCTGCCAATTATGGTAACAAAACACCGAAACAAAATTTCACGAACAAGTTTTGAAAAGGGTCACCCAAGGAACATTCCTGCCAATTTGGTAAGAATTTGCTCAGTGGTTAAGGAGGAGAAGATTTTTGAAGAATTATCTGACAATTTCTCGAAGTCCGATAAGCCCCGCCCTGCCACACCCACATTTTTTGATGAATCAAAAATTCATGAACATACATTGCATACAATCGATCAAGGGACATTAGTGCAAACTTTAGTTCAAAATGGTCTAATAATTGATTTTTAAAGAATTTTCACATGAAGTCCGATAAGCCCCGTCCTGCTACACCCACAATTTTTGACAAATCAAAAATTCACGAACAATTTTTGAAAAGGGTCACCCAAGGAACATTCCTGCCAAGTTTGGTAAGAATTGGCCCAGTGGTTGAGGAGAAGAAGTTTTTTGAAGAATTATCTAACGATTTCTCGAAGTCAGATAAGCCCCGCCCTGCCACGCCCACATTTTTTGGCGAATGAAAAAATCATAAGCATACATTGAATATAATCACTCAAGGGTCATTCCTGTCAAGTTTGGTTCAAATTGGCCTGATAATTGATTTTTAAAGATTTTTCACATGATTTCTCAAAGTCCGATAAGCCCCGCCCTGCCACGCCCACAATTTTTGACGAATCAAAATTTCACGAACAAGTTTTGAAAAGGGTCACCCAAGGAACATTCCTGCCAAGTTTGGTAAGAATTGGCCCAGTGGTTGAGGAGGAGAAGTTTTTTGAAGAATTATCTAACGATTTCTCGAAGTCGGATAAGCCCCGCCCTGCCACGCCCACATTTTTTGGCAAATGAAAAAATCATGAGCATACATTGAATATAATCACTCAAGGGTCATTCCTGCCAAGTTTGGTTCAAATTGGCCTGATAATTGATTTTTAAAGATTTTTCACATGATTTCTCAAAGTCCGATAAGCCCCGCCCTGCCACGCCCACAATTTTTGACGAATCAAAATTTCACGAACAAATTTTGAAAAGGGTCACCCAAGGACCATTCCTGCCAAGTTTGGTAAGAATTGGCCCAGTGGTTGAGGAGGAGAAGTTTTTTGAAGAATTATCTAACGATTTCTCGAAGTCGGATAAGCCCCGCCCTGCCACGCCCACATTTTTTGGCGAATGAAAAAATCATGAGCATACATTGAATATAATCACTCAAGAGTCATTCCTGTCAAGTTTTGTTCAAATTGGCCTGATAATTGATTTTTTCAAGATTTTTCATATGATTTCTCTAAGTCCGATAAGCCCCGCCCTGCCACGCCCACAATTTTTGACGAATCAAAAATTCACGAACAAGTTTTGGAAAGGGTCATCCAAGGAACATTCCTGCCAAGTTTGGTAAGAATCGGCTGAGTGGTTGAGGAGGAGAAGATTTTTAAAGAACAAGAGGCCCAGGAGGGCCTGAATCGCTCCACTGGTTAAAGTGGAAGAATTAATTATCCCATAATTTCTTGTAAGCCTTACACAGCGGCAGCCAAATCTTGATATTTGTGAATAAAAATTTGAAGAGAGACTCAAAGAACATTCTTGCAAAGTCTGGTTCAAATTGGCCTTATGGTTGATTTTAAAAGAATTTTCTTATGATTTCTCTAAGTCTGATAAGCCCCTTTCTCCCTGCCACGGCCACATTTTTTTGACAAATATAAAAATTTGTGAACAAATTTTAAAAAGAACGACTAAAGGCACATTCCTGCAATGTTTGGTTCAATTGGGCACACTGGTTGATTTTTTAAGAATTTTCTTATGATTTCTTTAAGTCTGATAGCCCCTTCCTCCCTGCCACGGCCACATTTTTTGACAAATGTAAAATATTGTGAATAAATTTTGAAAAGAGAGACTCAAAGAACATTCCTGCAAAGTCTGGTTCAAATTGGCCCTATGATTGATTTTTTAAGAATTTTCTTATGATTTCTTTAAGTCTGATAAGCCCCTTCCTCCCTGCCACGGCCACATTTTTTGACAAATGTAAACAAGAGGACCATGATGGTCCTGTCTCTCACCTGAGTGTTACTTCCTTCTTTATTTCTTCATAAACCAGAATGTAAACAGAAAAATCATTAAGACCCCCTTTCTTAGTCTAGATCTGCCCAATTCAAGACAAGCTTCTCTTTTTAACTGACAAACACTTTGACTCAATCAAATTCAGTGTAAGAAAATGTCATAAAGACCCCTTTTCCCATGTTTTAACACAAAACCTTTCCATGTTCAAAAAGGTTCATTCTGTATGCTGAAACAATTATTTTGACCAGTTGTTTTTTCAGATTGAGCTGAATTTGTGGCCTTCAGTATATAAACATTGGAAATGTCATTAAGATCTCTGTATGCTTAAACAATTATTTTGACCAGTTTAATTATGACCAAGTTTCAATAGGATTGAGCCAAATTTGTGGCCACTAGAGTGAAACAGTGAAAATGTAAATAAGGCCCCTTTTCCTGTGTTTTCAAAAGGAATAAAATTCCTTTTAAAACTTTGGTAGAGCTTAACCCAAAGAAGATCCCTGCAAAGTTTCAGGTCGTTTGGCCTTGTGATTTAGGAAAAGACTTTTAAAGCAATTGTTGGACGATAGACAACAGACAGACGGACAACGGACATTCACCGATTACAATAGCTCACCTTGAGTACTTTGTCTTCACGTGAGCTAAAAGTTGAACGCACGGACGGACGGACGGACGCACGCACGACGGACACAACGCCATGACAATAGCTCACTGGCCGAATAATGGAAAATAAGCCCCGCCCACAGTGGCCATGTTTTTCGAATTATCAAAATTTCTTCAAGGAATCTGAAAAAGGGTCACCAAAGGAACATGCCTGTCAAATTTCAAAGAAATCTGATAAGTTGTTTGGGAGAAGAAGATTTTTTAAGTTTTTTCTAAAAATTCGTATTTGTTACCATAGCAACCAGAGTTTTCAATGGAATTGAATTCTTTGAAGGAATTTGAAAGAGGGCTATGCAAGGAACATTTCTGTGAAATTTAATTAAAATTGGTCCAGTAGTTTTTGAGAAGAAGATTTTTTAAAATTACACTATGCGCCATATATGGAAAATAAGCCCCGCCCACAGCGGCCATGTTTTTCGAATTATCAAAATTTCTTCAAGGAATCTGAAAAAGGGTCACCAAAGGAACATGCCTGTCAAATTTCAAAGAAATCTGATAAGTTGTTTGGGAGAAGAAGATTTTTTAAGTTTTTTCTAAAAATTCGTATTTGTTACCATAGCAACCAGAGTTTTCAATGGAATTGAATTCTTTGAAGGAATTTGAAAGAGGGCTATGCAAGGAACATTTCTGTGAAATTTAATTAAAATTGGTCCAGTAGTTTCTGAGAAGAAGATTTTTAAAGAAAAAGTTAACGGACGGACGGACGGACGCACGGACGGACGGACGCACGCACGCACGACGGACACAACGCCATGACAATAGCTCGCTGGCCTTCGGCCAGTGGAGCTAAAAAACCAACAGACGGACCAACAGACAGACCAACAGACCAACAGACAGACGGACAACCTGACTCCTATATACCCCCCAAATTGAATTTGGGGGGTATAATGAGTACCAATGACAAAGGATAGCTTTAATAACAAATAGAATGTATTTACCCCCTTTTACATGCAGCTCCCCATTCTGGCTGAGTTTGTGTAAACAATTCCGGTCTTTTGTTTATTTAATAGGATTAGACATTTCCCCAGTGGGGAATCAAAACCTCGTAACTCCAGCTTTGTCAAGCTGTAGTTACGAAGCTTTGACTCCCACTAACCATATGTTACCTAGTTGATTTTTTAAAGAATTGTCTTAGGATTTCTAATGTCTGACCCTGCCACACCCACATTTTTTGACAAATCTTAAAATTTGTGGACAAATTTTCAAGAGTCACTAAAAGAACATTCCTGCCAAGTTTGGTTCAAATTGGCCCAATGGTTGATTTTTAAAGAATTTTCTTAGGATTTATAAGCCCCGCCCTGCCACGCCCACATTTTTTGACGAATCAAAAATTTGCGAACAAGTTTTGAAAAGGGTCACCTCAGGAACATTCCTGCCAAGTTTGGTCACAATTGGCCAAATAGTTCTGGAGGAGAAGATGTTTAAAGAAATTGTGGACGGACGGACAGACAGACGGACGGATGGACGACGGTGAGCGACCACAATAGCTCACCTTAAGCACTTCGTGCTCAGGTGAGCTAAAAACCCCAATAAAATCAAATCATGATCTGTAGCAAGTGTAAGAATACATTATACCTCCTGATCAGCCTGCACTGAGGCACGGCCTTGTTTAGAAACATGGTCCCATTCCCACATAATGATGTTTTTTAACACCGTACAAATCAATGTTTTTTGAAAACGCTGTGGAAAATGAAATAATTACTTGTGACAAGCAATAATTGTTATTATTGTTTGCGACAAAGAATTTCTATTCAGAGAGACCAAAAATGTAAAAATTTCAACCACTTTAAATAGATTATTGACGTCTGAAACATCTTTGACTTTGGACCCGTCTAAACTTTTCAATCTAGTAATGAGTTGAGAGCCTTTTTTTCCAGGTCCTAGCTCATCAATTTTGTTCTAGATACAGTAATCATCATTCAAAAATACAACAATGTAAACAATTCACAGAGTAACGAGCATTATACAAGTAAAGATATATACATGTGCAATGAAAATCAAAATTATTTCAATAAAGTATAACCCTCTCCCAAACAGCAATAATTTAGGGTGGTAGGAACAGAGGGGCGGGGTTAAAACACCCTCCCAACCCAAAGGTTGGCAAATGTTCCATTTTCCACATTTTTTGTATCTTCTCCATCAGCTCTCAATTTGAATCACTCTAAAATTGTGTTGTTTGGGGAAGGGATCAACTTCATTTCCCTTAATGAACAAGGCGAGAACATAAAACATAAATTTGTGGATTTCTGTCCTCAAAAACAAGAGCCGTCACAGACGGATTATGCTCCCCTAATAAGTGTTTGTCACAAAATAAAAGCTATCATACATTAAGCCCCCTTTTCCCACGACAGCCTTTTTGTACACACATTATTTATAAAATATGGTCTAGAACATCCTATTTATTACATAAGTACAAAATTTCATTAAATTCTGCCCATTAGATGAAGAGAAATTAGAGAAAAACAAATTTTTACACTAAGGCCCCTTTTTCCATGACGCAGCCTCAAATTAAGAAACGGAGAAAAAGGTCTCTAGGTATTATCCAAGGGAATTCATATGTGAAGTTTCATTGAATTTGGTCCAAGGGTTGCTGAGATCTGGCTGTGGACCGACAGACGGACAGACACACGGACGGACGGACGGACGGACGAACGGACGGACGGACAGCATGGCGACTATATGCTCCCCCGAAATTTTTTCGGGGAGCCTAAAAAAACCACAATAATTGAGCCAGGATCTGGAAAAAGGACCCTTACAGCATTTAACCCTTAATCAGACGGCAAAATTTTGAACTGTTACAATTTAAAGGTGTTGCAGATGACAATCTCAACTTGATAAAATTGTTTGGTGCGTTAACAACAGTCAGCCAGGAGCAATCCAATCACCTGCGCCTTTCGGGCCAATGCTAAATTGCAGCATTTTTGTCTATCGCTAGACATTTTCTTTTACCTAATCTAACCGTGTTATCTTGTGACTTTCCAAAAATGCAATGCACGCGCGCTGGTTTATTACACGCACTGTTGCACGTGCAGCGCGGATATAGGGTATTGAACCAAGGACTCTGTGTTCAGCGATGCATAACAATTCTTACGTTCTTTTTATGTGGACAATAAAATCCCTATACAGAATAATAAAATTTGAAGTTTTGTTGTTTTATCATATCTCATTAAAAAGTTACAACAAAAAATCTTGTTGCGTTGGCAATTTGGGTTAGTATAAATGCAAAATATCAACTGCGGTTGATCGAGTTTGTGAAATTTACCTTTCTAAAGTAAACAGAAACAAGAGGACCATGATGGTCCTAAATCGCTCACCTGAATCAAGATGACAAGAGTGAAAATGGCATTTAGGTCAAATTCAAAGGCATCAAACTAAGGGCTTTCTGTTTGGAAACAATTAAGTAATAATTTTGTTTGAATCAATCCTATTAAGTTGGGTATGAATTAGCACAATGGTTGAGGTTATTTTTTTATTTCACAATATATACATAGAGCTAATTTTCAAAGCATACTTATCTGTTAGAGATTGATCATTTATGATATATCATTATAATAAATTATAAGCACAATTTACAAGATTTGGTCTGTTATTTGAAAAAATATAGGGAAAAGTCAACATCTGATAAGCTAAGTTAATCCCTTCTTATTTGTTTACATAAGATAAGCATAGGGGCATCCAGAGAAACAGATAAGAGAAATAGAGCCCCTTTCTCCCTGCCAAATCCATATTTTTTGACAAATGTAAAAACGTGTGGGCAAATTTTGAAAAGAGTGATTCAAGGCACATTCCTGTCATGTTTGCTTCAAATAGGCCCAATGGTTGATTTTTAAAGAATTTTCTTATGATTTCTCAAAGTCCGATAAGCCCCTTTCGCCCTGCCACGGCCACATTTTTTTACAAATGTAAAAATTTGTGAACAAATTTTGAAAAGAGTGATTCAAGGAACATTTCTGCAAAGTCTGCTTCAATTGGGCCAAATGGTTGATTTTTAAAGAATTTTCTTATGATTTCTCTAAGTCTGATAAGCCCCTTTCGCCCTGCCACGGCCACATTTTTTTACAAATGTAAAAATTTGTGAACAAATTTTGAAAAGAGTGACTCAAGGCACATTCCTGTCATGTTTGCTTCAAATAGGCCCAATGGTTGATTTTTAAAGAATTTTCTCATGATTTCTCAAAGTCTGACAAGCCCCTTTCGCCCTGCCACGGCCACATTTTTTTACAAATGTAAAAATTTGTGAACAAATTTTGAAAAGAGTGATTCAAGGAACATTTCTGCAAAGTCTGCTTCAATTGTTCAATTGGGCCGAATGGTTGATTTTTAAAGAATTTCTTAAAAAAAAATCAAGTCCAGTCCTCATCGAAATAAACAAAGGGAATTAACTCTAATGACATACCAAAATACTTCGAAGATAGGTTGAATTTTGCACAGAATTGGTGAAAAATGTTCCTGTATGTCATCAATTACCTTTTTTATTTTCACAAATTGACTAAATCAAAGATTCTCCCCTATATCAACAGAATATTTCCTGTAACTTCACAATGAATTAATCAATCATGCCATTGTTCTCTATGATCATATCTTATAAAAACAATTTGGGTAAAGAAGAACCGGCATGAAAATTTTGTATTAAGCGACCGTTTCATTCAGCGACCATTTTTTGGATTCCCCCAGGGTGGTCTCTTAAAACAAGATTGACTGTACATGAAATTAAATATTTGGGTCTTTCCTTGTAGAAAACATAGTGAGAAATGAAGAAATTGCTTGTCACAAGCAATATCTTCATTTTCCACAATGTTTTCGCAAGCAATTTCTTTTTTCCACAATGTTTTCTAAAGCCTTTATCTTGTTGCACGTCAAAAGGCGACACTGTGTGGAAATAGGTTAAATGTTATAAGAGCCATTTTTTCAGATCCCAGCTCACAAGTTCTGGTGGAACACCAACACCTGGTTTAAAATGGCTATTTCTTCTTTAGATAATCAGCAATTTCTTTTCCCTCAATATTTTTCTATGTGATAACACATTTTTTACTTTTGAATGATTTCATTTTTTCTAACGTCTACAACAGTATTAAAATTGGAACAATCTAAAATTTTGCTGTGTGCAAAATGGTTAATATTAGGCCTTTAAATCAGTAGAAATGCTATGACACAAACTATTACAAACATAAAATGTGAAAACCCTATGAAATTATTGAAATACTGTTCAAATCTTACAAAAGCTTGATTTAAAAAAAAAAAAAGATTGGACTATAACCAAACAATCTTTTAGCCCTTTCCAAAACAAGACTAGTACCAACAAGAGCTGTCACTGTAAGATGACAATGCCCCCGACACCGCTTTGATTTTAAATTATGGCCAATCTATGTTCAAGGTCAAGGTCATCCAGGGGTCAAGGTCACAAAAGTATGTGCCTACAGAAAGGTAATGTACCAAGGAATGTTGTGGTAAAGTATGAAGCGAATATGTTAAGTAATAAGGAAGTTATGGCCAATGTTAAAGTTTTTGGACGGAATGACGGACGGACAGACAGACGGACGGACGGACAGACAGACGGACGGACAAGTCAAATTTATGATGCCTCCCTAACGGGGGCATAAAAAGAAAAAGTATGGGAAAACATTAAGACAAAAGAAGAACAAGAGCTGTCCGAAGACAGCGCGCTCGACTTTCTAAAATGCTTAGTATAAAGGGGGCATAACTCCAAATATAGTGGAGCCAGGGTCATGGGCCCTAGTTGTAAGGTAGAGGAAGTGATGGTGAATAAGTATTCCAAGTTTGGGTTGAATCCCTTTGATAGTATGCAAGTTATTGATGTTTGAAAAAACTTTAACCTTGGTTGCAACGCCAACGCCGACACCCGGGTGACAGTATAAGCTCTCATTTTCTTCGAAAAGTCGAGCTAAAAACCTGATAACCAGCACTTTCTTCTTCTGTCTCAATATTATCTGTATTATATTGTACTCAAAACATGTTTATGAACACGCTTTTTACAAACTGCAGTAGCTTTCAAAAACTTTAAAGGAAGAATCAAATTTATTTTTTTGTTTCAGAAAGGGTTAAATCAATGGCATAAAAATATACTCAAAATATACACAATTATCATGTACATTTTTGTTCATTTCCTATAATGTTGTCATGGTAACCATGATTGTTTGGTCGCGAGTTTGAGATCATGTTATATTATGCATTAGCACCATAAACCCTTTCCCAAATGAAAAAATTTTAGACTGTCCAGAATTGAATCTGCTACTGACGACAAAATTGATGTTGATAAAGATAGAATTTGTATACAATAGTATATTGTCTTTGTATACAATAGTATAGAAAATATTGAAGCAAAAGAAGAAAATGCTGGTTATCAGCATTTTCTTCTTTTGCCTCAATATTTTCTATGGGTTTTTTTCCAAATTAGGAATGCTAATACCACAACCTGTTAGGGAAAGGGCTAACAAGGATCAAGTCTAGGCATCCGGCCATGTTTCGCCATTTAAAGCTCCGAGTTCTCATTTGAGACGGTGTTATTTCTGAGCAGTAAATCGTCCACCGCATCTTCTTCTGTAAAAGAAACGAGAAACAATTTTCAAATTTTTAATATGTGACAGGCAAGGAGGGAAAATATCGAGAAAAGCTGGTATAATCTGACATTGAATCACGAGCCGTGATGAAAGATTACCATATATTCCAATATATGTAAAAAGAGGACAGCCTTTTTTCCACTGAATAAAAGCGAACGAAGACACATATTGCTTGCTGTCTGCGTTTGGCTGTGACAGAACAGTAGCTGTCTCCAGAAAGTAGTAGGTAAATTTATTACAGGATGGTGGGTTTGAGTCACATATTTTTAAAATTCAAAATACTTCTTTTCCAGTCAATTAAGACACACTGATCTTTGATCATTCACATATTGTCGTATTATAATCAAAATTGTATTCTGTTGAAGACAACAAAATTGATACAAATATAATGAAATTCATGTACACTATAGCACAGGAAATATTCAAAGAAAAGAAGGAAATGCTTATCATCAGCACTTCCTTCTTTTCTTCAATCTTTTCTGATCCTCTCTCCTTCAGGACTGTCAAAATCTAATCTTCTTTGGGAAAAAATTAACCCATTACCTCACAGTGAAGCCTTTTGATGTTTACAAGATAAAGGCTGTGGAAAATATTATGGAAAATGAAGAAATTGCTTGTCATAAGCAATTTCTTCATTTTCCAAAATGTTTTTCAGCGAAAAAAAAAAATCATTCATTCGAAATTCTCATCTGCAACATCTTTGAATTTGGACCAGTCTAAGTTTTTGCCTTCATGTAATGGGTTAGGAAAGCCATGACCCCCTTTCATTTACTGCTTACCTTTTCCATTTTCAACGATAGGATGTTTTTTCGGAGTTTCCGGCCATTTTCTAAAGAACACGGTCTGAATGGTGGCATATGTTAAAAGCAGGAAAATGGCGAAGAACCCGTAAAATCTGAAAGTCCATCGGCTGCCCAGTCCAGACACGGGCTCGATCAGTTTACCTGTAATCAGGCTACCTATCCCTTTACCTGGAGAAAATATATAGGATTTATTTATTTATGTTCTTATGATTTAATGATAACAAATGGAACTAGAACTGTCACAGAGCGGACAAATACCCCCCACTAGGGCCTTGTCACTGAAAAAGTGCTATAGGTCAACCAGTTCTTGACTTAGAGCACGGAAACAGATTTTAACCAAAGTTTGATGGTGACTTTGACCTTGGTGACCCAAAAACAATAGGGCACCCCCTTGGGTCATGGGCAACAACTGTGTAAAGTTTCATGATCCTAGGTCAACTGGTTCTTGACTTAGAGCACGGAAACGGATTTTAAACAAAGTCCGATTGTGACCTTGACCTTCGTGACCCAAAATAATAGGGCACCTCCTTGGGTCAAGGGCAACAACTGTGTAAAGTTTCATGATCCTAGGTCCAACCGTTCTTGAGTTAGAGCACGGAAACGAAAAAGTCTACGAACGGACGACTGGACGGATGGACGGACTGACAGACAGACATGGTGAAACCAATATACCCCCTCTACTGTCCCAATATCAAAATCCTATATTCTACAGTTTAGGAAAAGATATCATACAAGACAAAAGAAGAAAATGCTGATAATCAGCATTTTCTCATTTTGCCTCAATATTTTCTATACTATACAGTCATGTACGCACAAATCCTATCTCGTGAAGTTCAGTAACACTCATTTTACCTTCTGCAGCTCCTTTGAACCTACCACACCCTAAGACTGTTTCAGAAAGGATTAACAGTGGCACCTTTTTACTCCCTCATAAGAATAAATTGCAATTTCTTCATTTCACTAAATGTTTTCTAACCCAAAATGAAAAGACTTTTAACATTTCATCAACTTCAAATGTCGTCTGCAACTTTCAATTTGGGCAAGCTCAAAATTGTGTTGCTTGAGAAAGAGTCAAACTTACCAAAGCCAAAGTACAGGCCACCAATAAGTCCCTGAACAGTTCCCGACATACCAGGTGGAGTTATCTTACTCCCGTACGCCGACGCTGCTGCGTAAAACAGTCCAAACGTGAAACAGTGCAGCACCTCTACAGGAAGGACGTACCACGGATTTGTCAGGAACGAGTAGGCAAAAAATCGTATGGCAAAGGCAAGGGCAGCTAGATATATACACGGTACCTCTCCGATTTTCTTCATTATGCGTCCGGCGAAAAATAGCATGATGATTTCCGGAATACAGTTGAAAAGAAGGCAGAGACCGAGGGTGATTTGGGAAGATCCCAGATCGATCAGAAACCAAAACAGGAATGCTTCTATTACGGAATTAAAGATGCCGAAAAATGTGACGACTATCAAGAATATGACTATCTGAGGATATTTGAAAAGTTCTCTCAGATTTTTGAACATCTTGCTACAATGAAATGTTTCTGAAATTTGTACGAAGTATGACATAATCGCTGAACCAACGCAAAGCGCAACAAAGATGTAGAATGATATGGAGTAATCAATCTTCTGTTTGGATTTACTCAGAGCGTCCATAATAAAGGTTGAGGTCACAGCAAATATGATGAATCCTATTGTGCCCCAATTTCTCTGGCGACCCCAGTGACCCCTCTTTTCTCCAAGAATGTCATAAGCAATGGCATCAATCAGGCTTAGGACGGGCGAGAAGAAAATATTACAGAAGAGAAATATTCCCATGAATATCCAGAATGTTTTACTGAGTGTGGTCACAGAGAAGCATGTTGTGTGATATTCAGGTCCACAGTTCAGTACACAGTCAAACATGACATCAGAACTACACACAAACTGCCAGTAATCATGCTGCTTATAACTCACATTCTTAATGTCATAACTGTAACATGTCTGTCTAACCCCACTATAACTAACATTGTCTCCAAGGATCTGATTGTCAAGAACATCTGCTATGTTATTTATGTCGAACTTGAGATCAGTGTTACTATCAGAACTATTCCAGTACTCTACACAAGAATCACTCATGGCAGTGCCCACATCCTGAGTAAAACACACTTGTGTAGTGACAGATTCTGGCATACTGATTCTACACACAGCCTCACATCTCACATATGTGTCTGTCATGTTATAATGTTGGGAGAATTGATGCAGGTCCATATCACACATATGTAGATGGCGCTCCACATCCGTCCGGTTTCCACCCGTCTGTACGTCCTCGCAATCCCTGATGAACGTGTCAATCTGTCCACACTGCACACGTGTCCGTACACCGCCCCTGATATCCGTCCCTGCTTCTTTCGCTGGAGTCACAAGAAGAAGACCGTAACACAGGCCTGTCATTAACATACACAAAATAAGAACGAGCTTGTGTTGTTTGGTCTTGTCTGCAATGGCGCCAAATAAAGGTCGCACAAAAAACGATATGAAAGGCATCACTCCGTAGATGATGCCCGTTTCTGTAGATGTTAGTCCAAGCTGTTTCATGTAGATAGTAATGAAGGGTAGTAAATCTCCAATTGCTGAAAAAGGAAAATAGACAATCAAAATTGGTTATCAACCCATTACCAGACGGCAAAATTTTGGACTGTTCCAATTTTAAAGATGTAGCAGAATTCCATTTTTTTTTGTCTTTGAGAAATGAAGAAATGATGTTTTCTAAAGCCTTTAACTTTTGGGGAGTGAAAAGGAGTCTAACATTTCAATAGACAGCAAAATTTGGACTGTTCCAATTTGAAGGATGTTGCAGACTACAATTTCAAGTTGATGAAATTTTCAAAATCTTTCCATTTTAGGTTAAAAAACATTGTGGAAAATTTTCCTAAGCCTTTTCTTATAAGGGAGTCAAAAGCATTACTGTGCAGTTACTGCAGTAATGGGTTACAACACATTTCCTTCAATGATTGAGCACTTTAAAATTAGAAGTTATCCTTGAAGTTATTCTATTACAATAAGTCAAAGACAGTTTAACCATTAATTGGATGATGGCTTCTAAAAATGAAATACTCCACTTTATATTCACCAAACCCTATATTGTGGGTAGTGGGCACTCATTGAGATGATTCAAATGAGTACCCACAATACAGGATTTGGATTTGAAATAAAAACAGGATGTGTTTGTGAAACACTAATGCCCCTAAAAATGCTAATATTAAGTTTTCATGTTAAGTTTTTGGAATGACAGACGGACATAAGTGTACGGAGGCATAAAAATTAGAGAGTCTTTTAACACCCTTTTCCGTTGCTCTGGCATTAAGATCAAACACTTAAGATTAGCATGATTCTACTAACCTCCAAGAAACAGGAAGTATGTGCCCTTCACAGGAAGTAGCCTTGTGTTCACTTTGTACCAAGGGGTGGGGTTCTCCGTTGCAGCCATTTTGTGTGAACTATGAATCTTCTGAATACTGGTTGGTCAACAGGGTATCTGAATCAAAAAGAAAAGTCTTCAAAAATTCAAAGATAACTCTGACAGCAATAAGAAACATCCATTTCACCCTGTCCCAAAAGGCAAAATTTTGGATTATTCCAAATTGAAAGCAGCTTTAGATGATAAAATGTATGTATGTAAAAATAATGATTTGTGTACAAAATAGCTTTGAAAATATTGAGGCAAAAGGAGAAAATGCTGATTATCAGCATTTTCTTCTTTTGTCTCAATGTTTTGCCAAGCATATTCTATTGAGGATGTCAAAACCGTCTTGTTTGAGAGAGGGTTAACCCATTCCCACACAATGACACCTTTTGACGTCCTATTAAGTAAGATAAAGGCTTTGGGAAACATTGTTGAAAATGAAGAAATTGTTTGAAGGATTAACCCATTACCAAACAACAATTTTTTAGCCTAGTCCAAACTCATAGGTGTTGCAGATGACAATTTCCATAGAACAAATTTAACATTTTTTGTTCTTTCTTGGTAGAAAACATTGTGGGAAATGAAGAAATTGCTTGTCACAAGCAATTTCTTCTCTTTCCACAATGTTTTTCAAAGCCTTTATTTTGTGGGGCGTACAAAAGCATCAATGTGTGGGAAACGGTTAAACTAATAGTTGTACTAAAATGACTGGAATATTGTCACATTGTTTTGACTCTGAGTGACAAATAATTGGTACACAAAAACTAATGCACTCACAGTTTATCTTTAACAGTTCAAACTCTGTGGCAATGGTCCAGCTTTGGAAAGCAAAAAAAAACTTTCACTTTTCTTTGAAAACCTTGTACCTGCAGCTTAAACAAGAGCCGTCAGAGACAGACAATGCTCCCCGTATAAGGCATTGTCACAATAAATATAATTATTATGCCATGCAGAGCTAGTATAAAGCTAACAAATGTTAAGCCCCCTTTTTCCATGACATATTTTGTATACACAAATTTCAAATAGTTTATTGTCAAGGGCATCTGATTTGCTACTCAAATATGAAAATTCATCAAATTCTGACCATTAGACTAGGAGAAATTAGAGAAAAACTGTATTTAACCTTAAGTCCCCTTTTCCCATGATGAGGCCTCAAATCCAAAAACCAAGAAAAGTGCATCGGCATTTTGTCATAGGGAGTTCACATGGTAAGTTTCATTTGATTTGGCCCAAAGGTTATGGAGAAATCGCTTCGGACGGACGGAATGACGGACGGACGGACAGACAAAGCGGCGACTATATGCTCTCCCTTCGGGGAGCATAAAAAGCTGCAGTTACGAGGTTTTTGAAGAATATTCCAATGCTGGGATTTGGAAGTGCATTGGACTCATAAAAATATTCTATTAACCCTTCCTCAATTAATGCATTGATTCTGTAGGGTTTAAAGCCTCTTTAAACTGCTACCGTCATATAGCAGTCACTGACTGGATCACCTAACCATGAGTTCCTGGTACATTTGTGTTTCTCTCACCAGCGCTACCACAACATCCATACCGAGTCTCCAGCTGCTCTCTCACATAGATGATTCGGGGTTCAGCTGTTTTCCATACATGCCCGGGTTTTGACAATCTTTAGGACAGGATGGTGTGATAAAACCTTCTTTGCTGTCTAATATTTCTATCCTATAAATTGTGATTTTGCTGTTGTCAGTAAAACTTTTATTGATCTAATGGGGTTTAACCCATTCCCAAACAGTAAGAATTTAGGGTGGTCTAATTTAAATGTTGCTGAAGACGAAGAAGAGGATGCTGATAAAAATTAGATACATAATGAAATAATAGCATTAATACATTAAGGCAATAGGAGAACATGCTGGTTATTGGCATTTTCTTCTTTTGCCTCAATGTTTTCCTAGGCCTCTTGTGTTACTGTTAGGGACAACAACTTTAAGGATGGTTTCAATTCGAAAGCTGCTGCAGACAAGTATGTTGACAAAGGTGGAATTTAAAATATCATGTAGCACAGAAAGTATTGAGGCAAAAGGAGAATATGCTAATTACCATATTCTTCTTTTGCCTCTACATTTTCGCAAGCCTTTTCAATTAGGGATGTCAAAACCATGTCTTGTTTGGGTAACTCCGAGAGGGTTAACAATAATTCCTTTAATATGAAATTTCCAGCTATCAAAATTGCAGGTTCACAGTAATCCAAAACTTTCCCTTCAAGCTTTGAACTTTGAATTGAAAATGTAGTTTACTAACATGTAGTTGGCAAGTTTTGCTGTGTGAAATAAGACTAAAAGAATGTAACATGCCTGTAACCCTTTCAAAAACAAGACCTGGGTCCTGTTTATTAACCCTTTTCCAAACGGCAAATTTTCAAGGCGTTCCACTTCAAAAACTGCCACAAGTGACAAAATGGATGTTATTAAAGATAGGATTTGTGTAAAATATGGCACAGAAAACATTGAGACAAAAGGAGAAACTGCTGGTTATCAGCAGTTTCTTCTTTTGTTTCAATGTTTTCCCAAGCCTTTTCTATTAAGGACGTCAAAACCAGGTCTTGTTTGGGAAAGGGTTAAAAGAATGAATGATTATCTTCAGCGTAACTATGAGTAACAACAAACCTGATTGTTCCCAATCTGATTTCTCATGTAATCAGATGTCTTGGTACACAATTTACAAAAAAAAGATGATGGTCTTAAGATCGACAGTGTAAGTGAGACAGGACCCTGGTTTTGATGGAAATTAATGCAATGGTTTGGGAAAACATTGAGAGGAAAGAAGACATTGCTGATAAGTAGCATTTTCTACTTTTCCCTCAATATCTACCAATAGATGTTGCCACCCGTCGATTATCATCTATCTATGGTGGGCATTCTGGGTTAACTACAGTCGAAACTGTCGTATGCAGCCAGCCAAGGGACACACCAAAATTGGCTGCATACAACAGTTGGCTGCTTAACACAGAACAGAATATTCTGAAGGCTGGATATAAACGTCTACATGTATGACTGGCCCTATTAATATGAAGAAAAGGCAAGTGTTGTAAAGTAAAAAGGGTACACTTTTATATGACATTTAACTGTTTATCACACCTTTTCATTGTTTATGCACATGATTAGGCAAAATGCCAGATGTATTATCAATATTTCACACATTGTCTGCCACCAATTAGTTGTGCATGATTGCTTAAGGGGATATAGGTAAAGAGCAGTTGGGACAATTAAAGCTGGCCACTGACCACATTAGACAGTTTGGTGTTATTCACAGTTACTTTAAAGAGTAAAATTGCTTGGGAGGACCTGGACTGGCTGCATACCACAGTTTGGCTGCTATACACAGGTGGCCGCTAGCACAGTTTTGACTGTACTTTCAAGATGTCAGTGCCCGTAAAGTGCATACACGTGGTACTTCCTGTCACGCGGCACATTTGCTTCACATGCTTGTATAAAGTAAAATGAATAATCCGATTTGAATTAATTATTTTATTCGATAAAATTGAGACGAAAATCAAACTTTATTTTGCTGCAAATGTTGTTTTTATTTCAATTTTCTGCTTGCTACTTTTTGGCGAGAGGATTTTCGAGTTATGCGCACCGCGTAGTGTTTTATCCAAAAATGGATAAAGTGATGCGTCAAATTAGTCAGTCCGAAAATAAAAAAAATAGACTGGAAATTGTAGACTGGCTACTTAGTCAATGACTTTTCCCTGAATATTTTCTGTGCTATAATTTGTACACAAATCATATCTTTATCAGCATCCATTTATTGGATTTAGTCATTTGGAACAGCTTTCAATTTTGAAAAGATTGAAGTTTTGCCATTTGGGAAAAGGTCAAGTGACCTCTTTTAACCCATTACCATACAGCAAAATTTTGAAGCTGGTCCAAATTCAAAGATTTTGAAGACAGCAATTTTAGGTGAACAGAAATTCAATTTTTCTGGTCTTTTTCTGAAAAAAAAATTTTGGAAATGAAGAAATAGCTTGTCACAAGCGATTTCTTCATTTCACACAATGTTTTCCAAAGCTTGAATGTACTTGTTACTTGTGCGTCAAAACCGTATTTAGGCTGCTGTATCATCCTCTTGTATAGAGGGCGTCAAAAAGCATCATTATGTCATGTGGGAAAGAGTTAAACTATTCTCTGATATTGTTGACATATTGAAACTTTCCCTTCTTTGCCATTGTACATGTTTGGAAATTAACATCATAGTCAAAACTTTCCCTTCTCCAGATTTGGAATTTCATTGAATGGAGTTTTATGTCCCACTAAACTATTAAAGGTCATATGTAGACGGGACCTCGGTTTAATTTAAGTCTCATCCAAAGACCGGAGAAGCAGGGGATCAAATCAGCAACCCCTATGTTTCAAGTCCAGCACGTTACCACTGCAACACCTCCGCCCCTTCCTCCAGCTTTGGACTAAACTGTATGAATACATACCCATAGGAACAGGGGGGAAGGGGGGGGGGGCTAGGGGGGCTAAGCCCCCCCAAAGTTGGCCAAAAAATGCCAAATTTTCTCAATTTTACACTGAAAAATTTTGGGAAAATCCAAATTAGCCCCCCCAATATTCAGAACAAGGGCTTTAACCCCCCCCCCCCCATATGAAATTGCTTCCTACGGGTCTGGAATACAATATGTCACCCATTACCACATTATGCCAAAATCTCCATATGCCACAACTTTTTCTGCTCAAAAAGACAAAAAATGTTCATTAGTATTCAATTGGAACGATTGTCATCAGCATTTATAAATTCAGACCACCCTAAGATCTTACTGTTTGGAAAAGGGTTATATGTATTAATCTTGCAATGACCCCTATGAGGAAACCATTTCTTTACTTTCAATATTCAGTCCAACAGATAACGCGGTGAATAATCACGTGATGTAACAATTTCAGTAAATCTTCAATAATTTTGTTAATACGGGATCGATTTGAATTCGGTTTGAAGCAGAGAAGGTGGAAAGACATCGCGCATTAGATGGATGTGGTTGATTTTTGAAAAATCAACTGATAAAAAAGTTATTGAAGATAAACCAAAATTTTGGTTTATCTTCAATAACTTTTTTATCCGTTGATTTTTTAAAAATCTATCATGACTAAATTATTCCTGACATTTTTCCAACTTTTCTGCTTCAAACCGAATTCAAATTGGTCAATAATTGACAAAGTTATTGAAGATTATCGGAAATTCTATGTCACTTGATTATACACCGTGGATAAGTGGTGGTGAAGACATTCTAACTTTTTTATTTCAATTCCAAATCCTATGTTGTGGGTACTTATTTGAATAGTCGAGACAATTCCAATGAGTACCCATAACATAGGGTTTGATGAATAGTTAATGAATTATTACATTTTGAAAATCCTTCACTCCCTCTTATCTAGAGCTTTGAATATTGCATCAAAATTGAAGCTTGTATGCCCCTATCCCCAGTTTTAGTAGCAATCAATGCTTTATATAGAGACTAGAAATGTTGTAAAATTAACAGTTTATACGCCATCGTACATTTTCCTAGTATTACATAATTTTGACTGAATTTCTGCATAAATCGGGCTACAGAGGGCAGTTGCGGATTCAGGGGGAGTCCCCTCTGCATGCAAGCCCCATTTTTTCATTTTCATGCAGAGATTCAGTCAAAATTGAGTAAAACAAGGAAAACAAACAGACCTTATCTGTACATTCGCACCCCCTAACAGTAACCCTAGATCCGCGGCAGGGGGAGGGTTAATTTGAATGCCTGTACCCCCTCTGGATCCCCATTGCACTGGGAAAACAAAATTATATCATTAATTAGTGAGTAAAGTTGATTGTTAGGACTGTTAGTAATAACATGGAAAGTATTGAGAGAAAAGGAGAAAATGCTGGTTTCCAGCATTTTTTCTTTTCATTCAAAGCTTTCCCAAATACTTTAGATAAGTGACTTTCAACCCAAAGCTTATTTGGTAATTTTGGTACAGGCACACTGTAAGCGAGATTATCTCTGAACCATGTGGATGGCATCCTCAGCTTCAGTTATGTAAATTAACCACGAAAACCCATTATTTGTCGCTCTATAACCGTGAATTTTCAAGCAGTGTTTCATTTTAATCGTATTTCTTGATTGCACATAGGATATTTTGAAAGTTGCAAGCTTTTTACGATTTATTCAGCGTTTTTTTTTACGATTTTATTACCTACCTGCTCAATCGGTGGTGGGTTTCGTGAAAGTATTTATTACGATTAGACGTTTTTTATGGTCGACACCGTTTACTAATTGGACAAAAATTAAATTTTTACCTGTCAATTTACCTTTACATTTTCGATTGCCTTTTGAACAAATTCTTCTGTGAAAGGCCATATCAGAAGAATATGGGTAAGTTTTATTTCATTCTTGTATGGGAGATCTGATATAGATCGGTCCCAATTACTTTTTTTTTGTTTGAACACCTGACTGAGTTCTGTGTCTTCTGTTTGCTTCCTCAAATTTCAGTGAAAAGGATGACTAACATTCACAACATTGAGAAAATTAGAAATCTGAATTATTCTTTGTTTGGGGGAAGGTGGGCATTCTCATAAAGACGGTGCTGTGACAGTGAGACTGTGACTGAGAATATTTTGAAGAGGTGAAACGAGAATTTTGAGAATTGAAACATTCTGAAATGCCATGGAGTAGTTGGTGGTGCATCAGACTCTCACTAGTGAAGTCCCGGGCTCGATCCCTGGTTGCAGCAAATATCCTTTCAGACAAAATTGTCTCCTACTAACGGTTTGATATCGTTAACTTGTGTGTGGCCTGGGAGCACCTGGAGGCTCGGTTAGGACTTTGTAGTAGTTTGGGTATGAGAAACGACAGGAATCCATCAGTGGTGGATCCAGAGGGGTAGGGGGATTCAAATGAAGCCCCTTTTGTAGTCTAATTTTTTTTCTATTCAGTCGAAATTGTGTAATAAACTGACACGATTTAAAAACGCAAAAAGTACTTTTACAAATGGTATCTCCTGCATCTTACAAAACCGATGTTTAGCCATGTAAAATTGTAAATGTTACAATTGTTAACATAACAGGACAGAAATTGACCTTTAAAGCCACGAATAATGCCTGAATGGACGTCAGATTATGCCAAAATGCACGTTGAGTCAAGAGCCTGGCATTGAACATCGACGACAGCAAACCCAGTGTTTTCACAGGCGATTTATCACCATGTCCTGATGTATAGGCCGCCCGCGATTACCAACCATAGAATTGGCTGTAGACTGAGCCGTCACAAATCGGTTGCGTTAGTGACGTTGACGTATACAATTATGTTGACGTACAGTTGTTACACGCAGCTGACCGGGGCGTGGGTGGTCTGTAAATCTTCCTGTGTCGTTTACACGTCTCATAATTCTTCGAATCGTCGATTCGGCTACATTAAAGCGTCCAGCTACCTTCATTTGCGAAACATGGCAAACCAAAAGCCAAAAAACTCGGTTCCTTTCTCGCAAAATGAGCCTCAACATTTTATACACAATTTTCTTTCATTGTTCTCGTATGTTTTCTATAAGTAAATCAACGTGGCAATTTGTATACAAAAAATCTTAGTGATTTAACACGTGGTCTGAATACATGAGACACACGAGCATTTAGTGATGTGTGGTTGAGATGTCTGGATAGTTTACAGAAAACAAGACAAACTCGCTGGAGCGTGAAGCGTATACATTGTCTCATACATGTCCCCAAATATCGTGCCGATCGAGGCAATAGGAAAGGAATGGTTAATGAAAACGTGTTTTGCGTCTTTAAATCGTGTCAGTTTATTTCGAAAACAAACTACCTATTTGTATATTCAAACCTAGCTATATTCAAACCCCCTACAAAGAAATCCTGGAACCGTCACTAATCCATGGTTAGGTACTCCAGCCACTGTGATATGACCAAAACAAATGAAAACTAATAATACTGTTTAGCCCCCAATCAACCAAACATTCATTTCAATCCTCACAGTATGTTACAGTTAGATTTCACAAAGCTCTCAAGACCTGATATGTGCTAGCTGATTTTGGCTTATTTGTTTTATCCTCTTCTGTTGTTACATATAGATTATATTACCCCTTTCCCAAACTTCAACATTGACAAGACTGATCCAGGTGTATGACCAGGCAGAAGCATGGAAGCCAAGGCTTCAACATAATTTGTTTTAAAGTAATGTCTTTTGGAGAAAAAATATAAAAAACAGTACCCCAGATGCCACTTAAATCTAAATTTTAAGTTTTCCCTGAAAATCCTTAAGCAACTTTAGGGACACTCTCCTCTTGGGATCCGAGAGGATTCAAATGAATACTCACAACCTAGGGTTTGGTTTGGCCTGCTTCCTGTATCTCGAATAAATTTTCTGTAATTTCAGCTTTCACAGACAAGATCGGGAACTGCCCGTTTGCGTCGCTGATCGCGTGCCTGATCATGTTTGCGGGTGTGGGCATATTCTGTGGTACACTATACAAGGCCCTGACGATCGTCCTGAAGTCCATTATGGAGGGACTGTTTCTGTTTACTGTTTCATGGTAAGTTGGGTTGATCCTTTCCCAAACGACAAAATTTTGGAATGATGCAATTGGAAAGCAGCTGCAGACGACAAAATTGATGATAATAAAGACATGATTTGTGTAAAATATGGCATAGAAAATATTGAGACAAAAGGAGAAACTGCTGGTTATAAGCAGTTTCTTCTTTTGTTTCAATGTTTTCCCAAGCCTATTTTATTAGGGACGTCAAAACCAGGTCTTGTTTTGGAAAGAGTTAACACATTACCAGAGGGCAAAATTTTAAACTGGTCTAAATTCAAAGATGTTGCAGACAACAATTTTAAGGAAATATTTTTGCTCTGTGATGATTTTCTGGATCTGAATATTTTTTTGACTTTAGACATGAAACTAGATATAAATGTCATAAATATTAATTGATGTAGAAAATGTGTGTGTTACAGCGTAAAAAAAACAATGATGGATAAGAAGAAATTGCTGATTATCAGCAATTTCTTCTTTTATCTCGTTGTTTTCCCAAGCAATTTCTACTAGGCATGTCAAAACTTGGTCTTGTTTATGAAAAGGACTTCTGTTGAAATCAATTTTTATGCCCCTGTATCAAAAGATCAGGGGCATATTGTTTTACTGTTGTCTGTCTGCCAATCTGTCTGTCCAAAACTTAACAGAAAAATTATCATTATCCTTTTTCGGGGGCATTGGTATTTCACAAACACATCTTGTTTCAGGCTTGAGGTGCTACAGATTGTGTTTATCATCATAGCAGCAGTTATGGCCCTTTTTGCCATCTTCCTACTTGTATTTGCCTTCCTGGCAACAGGGGCTACAAGAAAAAAGGTCTACTCGGGAACGTCTTGTATTATGGGTGGACGAATATCTGCAGCTTTTGTAAGTAGGCTGCATTATGTTCACAGGGATAATTCTGGCCCAGTATTTCATATGAGAAAAATCTCATTCAGCTGAAACTTATGAGAAATACTGTTTAACCCATTAACAAACGACAAAATTTTAGGGCTGTCTAAATTGAAAGATCCTGCAGACTACAATTTCAAGTGAATGGAGTTTTTCATTTTTAGGTCCTTTTGTATAGAAAATATTGTGGGAAATGAAGAAATTGCTTGTCACAAGCAATTTCTTCATTTTCCACAATGTTTTCCATGGCCATTATTTTGTGGGGAGTCAAAAAGAGTCATTGTGTGGTAATGGGTTAATGAGTTTTCAATGGCAAATTGTATCAAATCCTTTGTCAAAAATGTATTTTGCTGTTATTAGATTTTTCTCTCATTTAGCCAATTTAAATGATATTTCTGGCAGAAAAATGAGAGAATTTGCACAAATATCGCCTAAAAAGATCCCTATGTATATAATACTGACAATAATAATATCAGCGTTCCAGAAAAGAGAGGGTGATGGCTTTTCAAAATGCAATATGAGACAATTCAAATGAGTACCAACAACATAGGGTTTGGATTTAAAATAACAGAATTAGAATGGGTTCACCCCCCCCCCCCCCCCCCTCCCTTGTCTGTTACTCTGATAATAATCATTTTTGCTGTTTCTTTTAATTGTTGCGTATTTGGCCATTTTAAGCTCGACTTTTCGAAGAAAATGAGAGCTTATACTGTCACCCGGGCGTCGGCATTGGCTTTGGCGTCGGCGTTGCAACAAAGGTTAAAGTTTTATCAAACATCATTTACTTCCATACTATCAAAGGCATTCAACCCAAACTTGGAATACTTATTCACCATCACATCCTCTGCCTTACTACCAGGGCCCATGACCCTGGCTCCACTATATTTGGAGTTGTGCCCCCTTTATACTAAGCAACTTAGAAAGTCGAGCGCGCTGTCTTCGGACAGCTCTTGTTCATTCAATATTCACATTTCTTGCAACTGGGGCTATGAGAAAGAAAAGGGGGTTGGAATATTGACAGTTTGGATAATCTGTTCCAATTTGATTGATTGAATGGAGTTTTACGTTCCACTCAACTACTAAGGTCATATGGAGACGGGACCTTGGTCTAAAGTCTAATCCGAAAGACTGGAGAAGCGGAGGATCGAACCAGCAACCCCTGTGTTTCAAGTCCAGCACGTACGGTACCACTGCACCACCTCTGCCCCTTCTGTTCCAATTTGAAAGCTGCTGCAGACAACAAAATGGGTGTTATTAAAGGCTTGATTCATGTATGATATAATACAGAAAATATTAAGACAAATATGGACAAATAATTCTTTTGTCTCTTCAAGCTTTTTCTATATGTGATTTCAAATCAGGTCCATTACCACACATTGACACTTTTTGATGCTCCACAAGATAATGGATTTAGAAAACATTGTGGGAAATGAAGAAATTGCTTTTGACAAGCAATTTCTTCATTATACCCCCCACCTACGAAGTAGAGGGGGGTATATTGGTTTCACCATGTCTGTCCGTCTGTCAGTCCGTCCATCCGTCCATCCGTCCAGTCGTCCGTCCGTAGACTTTTTCGTTTCCGTGCTCTAACTCAAGAACGGTTTGACCTAGTAGTCCCTGAGCCAGAAACATGTTTGCTCCCCCCCCAGGGGGAATTTTGTAGACATAGTTTTTCATAAAGTACAATATCTTAGAAACATTTTGAGCATTGTTTGCACTCTGGCCGTTGGGGCTTTTGGCTCTTACCCTTATCTAAAACCCTTAACCCTATCATTTTTTTCATAAAAATTTACATTACTTATTTGGTCATATCTTCATTGAATATTGTCCTACAGATGTCTAAATGGTATCAAATGAAAGCTTACGACTTGCTCTTTCATTTTAAGTTATTTTATGCAAATTAGCTCATTTGCATATGCATGAATATTAATGATTTCCCTTAAAATTTCCATTTTTTGGCGAAAATTTGATAATTACTTTCATAAAAAAGACATTTTTGTCCAGGGGGAATTTTGTAAACATGGTTTATCAGTAATAACATTCTATTAGGATCATTTTGAGCCTTGTTTGCACTCTGGTGGTTGGGGCTTTTCGGCGTGACCCTTATCTAAACCCTTAACCCTACCAAATTGTTCATTCAAATTTTGAAAATGAATTTGGTCATATCTTGGTTGAATATTTACACACAGATGTCAGAATGGTATCAAATGAAAGCTTATAACTTGCTCTTTCATTTTAAGATATGTTATGCAAATTAGCTCAGTTGCATATTCATGAATATTAATTATTTTTCCTAAAATTGCGATTTTCGACCAAAATCTGGTAAATACTTTCCAAAACAAGACATTTTTGTGCAGGGGAATTGTGTAAACATAATTAATCTTACAGAAAATCATGTAAGAAACATTTTGAGCGAAGTTTGCACTTTCGCTGTTGGGGCATTTGGCCAAAACCCTTATCCAAACCCTTAACCCTATAAAATTGTTCAGTCATTTCAAAACGTTTTTTATCATATCTTGATTGAATATTGACCTACAGATGTAAGAATGGTACCAAATGAAATCTTTTGACTGTCCCAATAATTTGCCATAAATATTATGCAAATTATCTCATTTGCATATTCATGAATATTAATGACATTACTTAAAACTGTGACCTTTTTAGCGGGTATTCGGTAAATACTTTCAAAAACATTGTGTTTTTACTCAAGGGGAATCATTTAAACATAGTTTATCTTAAAGAACATTTTATTAGAAATATTTTGAGCAATGTTTGCAATCTGGCGGTTGGGGCTTGTGGCCGTGACCCTTATCTAAACCCTTAACCCCATCTAATTTTTCATTTGAATTTTCAAAACGTTTTTGGTCATATCTTAATTAAATATTGACCTACAGATGTAAGAATGGTATCAAATGAAAGCTAATGACTTTTTCATTAATTTGCAGTTATTTTATGCAAATTAGCTCATTTGCATATGCATGTATATTAATGATTTATCTACAATTTGTGATTGTTTTCAAGTTAAATACCTACCAATAGGTGGGATTTTTTTTTCTTTCTCTTGAGTTTTTAACCATCTGATATCCATGTTCACTCTTTTAACAACATATAAGCCTTTTTGAGATCTATTTGATGTTTTGTTTGGAAGTAACTGCGATTTTAAAGTGTGCAACCCATCATATTTTGTTCCTATAAATCTTATTATCAATATATGTATTTAGTTTCCATTTGATTTTTTTTAATCTTTATTGTTTAAGTGCAAATAAGTTTGATTGATTCAATGTATTGTACTGGTGTTATTGCTTATATCTACACTAGTTTAGTTGACAGAATGTTATCCTTTGATGAATCCAAAATTGCCGCAAAATAGGACTTTGAACATAAACATTTTATCAAATGCCATATAATGATACAAACGGTGTCTAACCTGTGGGACTTTATTCTAATACACATATAAAATAAATTATTTCAATTATTTTTGTAATTTTTATGGCTGAATAGAAATCTTGGAATGTACACAAATTGCATACATATAGCAGAATAACATTGTTAAGCAATTGTCAAGTCCCATTTTTTGCCATTCACATGGAAAAAACAGCATGATTTTGTTCAATCTGGAGAGCCCTTCCTTGTGTATTCCTCATTGCAAAGTCAATTTGTTGGCTGTAAGTGTATTTGATATGTGGCTGACAGATCAGGGACACTGGTGTTACCATTCCTTTATGCGCTAATGAGGTATTTTAACTTCAGATAATTTAAGTTTGGGGTGCCATATGTTAAGCCTGTGTATCAGATGTACTCGCTGTTCGTATGTAGCTAGAGTACAGACAATAACCGATTGCGATCAAAAGATTATTGCAGTTATTTACGATGCATTTATTTGTCTGCATCAGATCAGAACAGATGTGAACTGTGAACTGATCCTTACTACCGACAGCCCATGCTGAATGTACATTCAAATTGTTCCGAACCTATACATTATGTCTTATATGTGCTTTCAGCATAGTATAACCTCACAATGGATTGAAAATAGTTCCCTTGCGATACATATACAATATCTTTCAATATGGCATATGTTTTCAAGGATGGCATTAGATAGCCATAGATATCTTCAGTTCAATTCTTTCCTGATATTTAAATGCTACAACTAAAACCTGGTTTAGATCAGCATATGAAATCCCATACTAGGGCACTTACTTTTTGCACTCTTTTAGGACAATTTGACCAAAAATGATTAACATCACACTTGGTGGCAATCTTGGAATTACTTACACTCTGGGAGTTTGGCTAGGTTATCATAATGGAAACCGACAAAGATCAACACTAGAATGTCTAATTAATGGAAAGAATCATCAGCATTTATTGTACTAAACATAACAGGGTTACTATGTACTTTACATTACAGGGTTACTGTATAACACATGCTTTAGCACTGTCAAATGGAATACATTTTATGGATTTTCCACAATAAATGTGTTTTTATCCCAAACATTTAAAGAATCAATAATATTCATGAATAAGCAAATGAGAAAATTGCCTATATACAAGCAATTCACTAGATTTCATTTGATACCATTATGATGTTTATACAAGTATGTCAATTTTTTAATCAAGATGATGACCAAAACATATTGAAAATTTTAATGAACAATTTGATAGGGTTAAGGGTTTAGATAAGGGGTTTTGTCAAAAGCTCCGACTACCACAGTGCAAACACCGCTTATAATGTTATTTATATAATGTTCTTTAAGATAAATCATGCTTGCATAATTCCCCCTGAACAGAAACGCCTTGTTTTTGAAAGTATTTTCTGAAAGTATTTAACAGGTTTTCGCTGGAAAATCCCAATTTTACTGAAAATCATTAATTCTCATGAATATGCAAATGAACTAATTTGCATAGAAAATAATAGCGCATGAAAGAGACATCAATAAGCTTTCATTTGATACCGTAGTGACATCTGTAGGTCAATATTCAATCAAGCTGTGACCAAAAACGTTTTGAAAATTCAAATGAAAAATTTGATGGGGTTAAGGGTTTAGATAAGGGTCACGGCCAAAGGCTCTAACCACCAGATTGCATACATTGCTCAAAAAGTTTCTAATAAAATGTTCTTTCAGATAAACTATGTTTACATGATTCCCCTTGAGTAAAAACACAATCTTTTTGAAAGTATTTACCAAATATCCGCTAAAAAGGTCACAGTTTTAAGTAATGTCATTAACATTCATGAATATGCAAATGAGATAATTTGCTTGAAATTTTTAACAAATTATTGGCACAGTCATAAGCTTTCATTCGACACCATTCTTACATCTGTAGGTCAATAATCAACCAAGATATGATAAAAAACGTTTTGAAATGACTGAACAATTCCATAGGGTTTAGGGTTTGGATAAGGGTTTTGGCCAAATGCCCCAACAGCCAAAGTGCAAACATCGCTCAAAATGTTTCTTACATGATTTTCTTTAAGATTAATTATGTTTATACAATTCCCCTGCACAAAATGTCTTGTTTTGGAAAGTATTTACCAGATTTTGGTCGAAAATCACAATTTTAGGAAAAATAATTAATATTCATGAATATGCAAATGAGCTAATTTGCATAACATATCTTAAAATGAAAGAGCAAGTCATAAGCTTTCATTTGATACCATTCTGACATCTGTGTGAAAATATTCAACCAAGATATGACCAAATTTATTTTCAAAATTTGAATGAACGATTTGGTAGGGTTAAGGGTTTAGATAAGGGTCACGGCGAAAAGCCCAAACTGCCAGAGTGCAAACAAGGCTCAAAATGATCCTAATAAAATGTTCTTACTGATAAACCATGTTTACAAATTTCCCCCTGGACAGAAACGCCTTGTTTAGGAAATTATTAACCAAATTTTAATCAAAAATTGACAATTTTAAGGGAAATCATTAATATTCATGAATATGCAAATGAGCTAATTTGCATAAAATAACTACAAATGAAAGAGCAAGTCATAAGCTTTCATTTGATACCATATTGACATATGTCGGTCAAAATTCAATGAAGATATGACCAAATAAATGTTTGCATATTTGAATAAAAAATTTGAAAGGGTTAAGGGTTTTAGATAAGGGTTACAGCCAAAAGCCCCAACGGCCAGAGTGCAAACAACGCTCATCTTGTAGCATTTGTTATAAGCTTTCAGAAAATCATACCCTTCAAAATTCCCCCTGGGGGGGGAGCAGGGGTTATTGGTGGCTCAAGGTCTATAGGATCATGAAACTTTACACAGTTGTTGCCCTTGACCCAAGGAGGTGCCCTATTGTTTTTGGGTCACCAAGGTCAAAGGTCAAGGTCACAATCGGACTTTGTTTAAAATCCATTTCCGTGCTCTAAGTCAAGAACCAGTTGACCTAGGATCATGAAACTTTACACAGTTGTTGCCCATGACCCAAGGAGGTGCCCTATTGTTTTTGGGTCACCAAGGTCAAAGGTCAAGGTCACAATCAGACTTTGTTTAAAATCCGTTTCCGTGCTCTAAGTCAAGAATCGGTTGACCTAGGATCATGAAACTTTACACAGTTGTTGCCCATGACCCAAGGAGATGCCCTATTGTTTTTGGGTCACCAAGGTCAAAGGTCAAGGTCACAATCGGACTTTGTTTAAAATCCGTTTCTGTGCTCTAAGTCAAGAATCGGTTGACCTAGGATCATGAAACTTTACACAGCTGTTGCCCATGACCCAAGGAGGTGCCCTATTGTTTTTGGGTCACCAAGGTCAAAGGTCAAGGTCACAATCGGACTTTGTTCAAAATCCATTTCCGTGCTCTAAGTCAAAAACCGGTTGACCTAGGATCATGAAACTTTACACAGTTGTTTCCCATGACCCAAGGAGGTGCCCTATTGTTTTTGGGTCACCAAGGTCAAAGGTCAAGGTCACAACCGGACTTTGTTTAGAATCCGTTTCCATGCTCTAAGTCAAGAATCGGTTGACCTAGGATCATGAAACTTTACACAGTTGTTGCCCATGACCCAAGGAGGTGCCCTATTGTTTTTGGGTCACCAAGGTCAAAGGTCAAGGTCACAATCAGACTTTGTTTAAAATCTGTTTCCGTGCTCTAAGTCAAGAACCAGTTGACCTACAGCACTTTTTCAGTGACAAGGCGCTAGTGGGGGGTATTTGTCCGCTTTGCGACAGTTCTAGTTTCCCACAATGTTTTCCACTGAGAGAGAAAAAGATATAAAATTCAATGTTGTTGTTTGCAACATCTTTGGACCACCCTAAAATTTTATTTTTAGAATTATATTTTCCATTTCAGTTCCTCGGTATATCCTACATACTAAATCTTGGTTGGATGTGTATCACAGGTCTTGGTGTTGTGCCGATCGTCGGATATTTGATACTAAGTTCGATCTGTCAGACAGAAATCTACAGTAAAGATGCAAACAGTCTCACTGACTACTGCTTTAATCTTACAAGCATTGGTGGGTATCACAAAACTAGAAATATCACTAAAGGTGATAAAATACCCCTGCCAATACTTTTGTCTAGACATGCATTTTTGTCGGCAAAGGGCAATAACTCAAAAAATATGATTAACAGAGAAATGATTTTTCTGCACTGCACCTCTCCACAATGAGACCTATCCACCTATGAAGTCTCATGATTCATGAATACTTTTCGAGTTATGCTCCGGATAAGGTTTGAAAACGGACGGACAGACAGACAGCTTGACAGGTTGATTCCAGTATACCCCCTAAAACATTCGTTTTGTGGGCATATAATAAAACATTCGTTTTGCGGGGGTATAATGATAAATTTTCATTGTCTCTCTGCAGGGGCTGTCAGTTTCTAATATCCTTTCTGACATATGACAAAAGTTAATTTGTCTCTCACCAATGGATGTGAATTATCTAAGTGAGGGAGCAGCTCGAGGCTCAGATTGGATATTGTCATAGTACTGACAGGAATTCATGAAAGCATACTCCTCCTTTAATCAAATATGACTATATCAGTTGAAAGTGGCCCTAAACCCCATTCAATCTATTCAGTCAATTTTCTACATTCAGCAGAATGAACACTTTTAACACTCAGAAATATGTTTTAGTTTACACTTTATAACAATTCTCCAAATAAGACCTGGCCCCAGTTTCTCGAAAAACTTAAATACATTATCAGATTCAAATCTGACCACTGTACTCAAATGACATGAAATCCATGCAAATTTCATTCAAATACCCTTCAACGTTGGAGAGTATTCTGTTGAAGTTGAGCATGTACTCATGAGCATGTACTTAAGTTTTTTTGAGAAACCAGGGCTATTAGAAAAGGCATTTCTTCTAATTGCTCAATGTTTTCCCAAGCCTTTTCTACTAGGTGCCCCAAATAGTGTCATTGTTTAGGAGAGATTTATTCATATCAGAATTATTCCCCTTTATACTACAGGTATCTATAGAAACAGCAGTTATTTACCTGGTATAGAGGCACCAGGGAAAGATAAATTATGCGGACACACAGAGTTACGAAGGTTTTGTGATCGGGTAAGCGATTTTACAATATACTGAACCATTCTCTTGACTCGGTCACACATATACACACAATCATGTACTGCCGAATCACTACCGGTGCACATCAAAACCATTCACCTGTTGATCATAATTTTGACATGATGTAGACACAGAGTTTTGTGTGACTGGGCCTTTTGATTATTACAAATGGAGGGCCATTGCAGATGATGTAAAATGTGACTTAAACTGTATGATGTTACTTTTGACGTCCCTACAAGATACTAGTAAAAGCTCCTGAAAAAATTGTAGTAAATGAAGACACTGTGTGTGGTTAGCAAATTATTCATTAGACAGAATAACCAATAAATGTAAAACTTCTTTCACTTAAAATTGTTATATGCAACATCTTTGAATTTGTCAACTGGTTATTAGATTGCCTAACGAATATGTAATTGATAAGAGGGAGTGCTGTCGTCATTGCCAATTAAAGCCACTGATTCCATGGCTGCCAAATCTCTCATTTGGCTATGACCTGAATTGACATTATAAGAGTAACAATGGATTGTGGTCGGACTGCACAAGTCTTATGTACACTCTGATCTAGAAACAATACAGTTTTAACCCTTTCCGAAACGACAAAATCTTAGGGTTGTTCAATTTAAAAGCTGCTGAAGATGTCAAAATTAGTGTCTATAAAGATAGGATTTGTGTAAAATATAGCACAGAAAATAATGAGGCAAAAGGAGAAACTGCTGGCTATCAGCAGTTTCTTCTTTTGCCACAATGTTTTCACAAACCTATTTTATTAGGGACATCAAAACCAGGTCTTGTTTGGGAAAGGGTTAAAGCTATACTAGTACATGTACCTTTTTCCAAATCCCTGACTCAAATTTGTAGATTTCTCAGTGTTTATGCGGTGTGTAACTCTAATTTTATACTTTGTATCTCCAGGTAGAAGGGGCTTGCCCCTGTTCTTTTGTAGGATCATCTCTTATATGTCTGGGAATGGAAGTCCCATTTACAATTAATAAATTCATACCTAGGTACCAGCAATTCTGCTGCACCTGTGGGGTACTTGGTATTTGTTTCAGCCTTACTCATATGACATGTTTAAAATTGTTTTTTTCCAGGTAGAAGAGGCTGGTCCCCTATTCATTGTTGCTGTGGTTGGATCGGCACTTATATGTATTGGCCTGGTAAGTAATCTTTTATTTTTATCTGTTCACATTTATCCCTTCTCATGCCGTTCACATCAATTTACTGTTGCGACCAGAGCTTTTGCAGGCAGTATAGGCTAAGATCAGCCTGCACAGACCTTCAGTCTGATCTTAACATACACTACCTGCTTTCTACTCCAGTATTGTGACAAAAACATGAGTTATTCTTATCGAATTGTCTCTTAAATTGGTAGTTTGTTTGAAGCAACTGGTTAATCAGTGTCGCCCATAGAACTAGCTGAATTTGTTGATTTACTTCGAGATATCATACTCTGAATCCAGATTTTGGTGCAAACAGGCCTGAGAGCTGTTAATCAGTGTCACCCATAGAACTAGCTGAATTTGTTGATTTACTTCGAGATATCATACTCTGAATCCAGATTTTGGTGCAAACAGGCCTGAGAGCTGTTAATCAGTGTCACCTATAGAACTAGCTTATTTTGTTGATTTACTTCGAGATATCATACTCTGAATCCAGATTTTGGTGCAAACAGACCTGAGAGCTGTTAATCAGTGTCACCTATAGAACTAGCTGAATTTGTTGATTTACTTCGAGATATCATACGCTGAATCCAGATTTTGGTGCAAACAGGCCTGAGAGCTGTTAATCAGTGTCACCTATAGAACTAGCTGAATTTGTTGATTTACTTCGAGATATCATACGCTGAATCCAGATTTTGGTGCAAACAGGCCTGAGAGCTGTTAATCAGTGTCACCTATAGAACTAGCTGAATTTGTTGAATTACTTCGAGATATCATACGCTGAATCCAGATTTTGGTGCAAACAGACCTGAGAGCTGTTAATCAGTGTCGCCTATAGAACTAGCTGAATTTGTTGATTTACTTCGAGATATCATACTCTGAATCCAGATTTTGGTGCAAACAGGCCTGAGAGCTGTTAATCAGTGTCACCCATAGAACTAGCTGAATTTGTTGATTTACTTCGAGATATCATACTCTGAATCCAGATTTTGGTGCAAACAGGCCTGAGAGCTGTTAATCAGTGTCACCCATAGAACTAGCTGAATTTGTTGATTTACTTCGAGATATCATACTCTGAATCCAGATTTTGGTGCAAACAGGCCTGAAAGCTGTTAATCAGTGTCACCCATAGAACTAGCTGAATTTGTTGATTTACTTCGAGATATCATACGCTGAATCCAGATTTTGGTGCAAACAGGCCTGAGAGCTGTTAATCAGTGTCACCTATAGAACTAGCTGAATTTGTTGATTTACTTCGAGATATCATACTCTGAATCCAGATTTTGGTGCAAACAGGCCTGAGAGCTGTTAATCAGTGTCGCCTATAGAACTAGCTGAATTTGTTGATTTACTTCGAGATATCATACTCTGAATCCAGATTTTGGTGCAAACAGGCCTGAGAGCTGTTAATCAGTGTCACCTATAGAACTAGCTGAATTTGTTGATTTACTTCGAGATATCATACGCTGAATCCAGGTTTTGGTGCAAACAGGCCTGAGAGCTGTTAATCAGTGTCACCCATAGAACTAGCTGAATTTGTTGATTTACTTCGAGATATCATACTCTGAATCCAGATTTTGGTACAAACAGGTCTTAGAGCTGTTAATCAGTGTCGCCTATAGAAGTAGCTGAATTTGTTGATTTACTTCGAGATATCATACTCTGAATCCAGATTTTGGTGCAAACAGGCCTGAGAGCTGTTAATCAGTGTCACCCATAGAACTAGCTGAATTTGTTGATTTACTTCGAGATATCATACTCTGAATCCAGATTTTGGTGCAAACAGGCCTGAGAGCTGTTAATCAGTGTCACCCATAGAACTAGCTGAATTTGTTGATTTACTTCGAGATATCATACTCTGAATCCAGATTTTGGTGCAAACAGGCCTGAGAGCTGTTAATCAGTGTCACCCATAGAACTAGCTGAATTTGTTGATTTACTTCGAGATATCATACTCTGAATCCAGATTTTGGTGTAAACAGGCCTGAAAGCTGTTAATCAGTGTCACCCATAGAACTAGCTGAATTTGTTGATTTACTTCGAGATATCATACTCTGAATCCAGATTTTGGTGCAAACAGGCCTGAGAGCTGTTAATCAGTGTCGCCCATAGAACTAGCTGAATTTGTTGATTTACTTCGAGATATCATACGCTGAATCCAGATTTTGGTGCAAACAGGCCTGAGAGCTGTTAATCAGTGTCACCTATAGAACTAGCTGAATTTGTTGATTTACTTCGAGATATCATACGCTGAATCCAGATTTTGGTGCAAACAGACCTGAGAGCTGTTAATCAGTGTCACCCATAGAACTAGCTGAATTTGTTGATTTACTTCGAGATATCATACTCTGAATCCAGATTTTGGTGCAAACAGGCCTGAGAGCTGTTAATCAGTGTCACCCATAGAACTAGCTGAATTTGTTGATTTACTTCGAGATATCATACTCTGAATCCAGATTTTGGTGCAAACAGGCCTGAGAGCTGTTAATCAGTGTCACCCATAGAACTAGCTGAATTTGTTGATTTACTTCGAGATATCATACTCTGAATCCAGATTTTGGTGCAAACAGACCTGAGAGCTGTTAATCAGTGTCACCTATAGAACTAGCTGAATTTGTTGATTTACTTCGAGATATCATACTCTGAATCCAGATTTTGGTGCAAACAGACCTGAGAGCTGTTAATCAGTGTCGCCTATAGAACTAGCTAAATTTGTTGATTTACTTCGAGATATCATACTCTGAATCCAGATTTTGGTACAAACAGGTCTTAGAGCTGTTAATCAGTGTCGCCTATAGAACTAGCTGAATTTGTTGATTTACTTCGAGATATCATACTCTAAATATTTAAGTCATCAGGATAAGGGTTAATAGGGGGATGTGTCATTCACAAAGAAAGGTTGATAATTGAAAAGAAGAACATGTTGGTTCAGACCATACCACCAAAAAATCTTATCTAATTCTTTCCCAAACAAGTCCTGGCCCCGGTTTCTGGAAAAAACTTCAGTACGTTATCAGACTCAAATCTGAGCACCATGCTCTAATCACACGAAATCCATGTGAACTTCGTATGAATACCAATCTACATTGATTGGTATTCAATTGAAGTTGAGCATGAACTCATGAGTATATAGTCTACTCAAGTTTTTTCGAGAAACCGGGGCCTGGTTTAGATGGGCTAGGGGAAACAATAAGGAAAGAGAAGTAAATAATTGTGATTTTATTTTTTGTCTCATTATTAGCTCCACTGGCCTTTCAGGCCAGCGGGCTATTGTCATGGCGTTGTGTCTATCGTGCGTGCGTCCGTCCGTCCGTCCGGTCGTCAACTTTTTCTTTAAAAATCTTCTCCTCAGAAACTGCTAGATGGATTTTAATCAAACTTCACAGGAATGATCCTTGGGTGACCCTCTCTTAGATTCCTCGAAATGATTCAGATTGAACAAGAAAGTCTGGAGTTATCTGCCCTTGAATATCAAAATGTCTGTTTTGGCTTTTTTTCACTGTAGCAACAACAAATATTGACCAATCAATAGAAAATTTGGACAGAATGTTGGTGACTGGTAGATCTTGCATGAGTGTATATTTCAGTTTGATCGGAATTTCACTGCCTGAGTTAAGAGCTCATTTATATGGCATAAACTCAGCCAGGTAATGAGTAAAGTGTGAAATGGATGGAAGTGTTACTCCTTGCAGTATATTTATCTTAGAGGTCATGAAGGGGTGTATTTGGAAGTGCAGAGAGGGTCACCCAAAGGGTATTAATTAAACAACAGAGTGGTTATTATTGTGTTGTTTGAAGCTTTGTTTGTGACTATCATGAAAATGTGATACAAGTTAACCCATTACCAGAGGGCAAAATTTTAGGCTAGTTTAAATTCTAAGACCTTGCAGACAACAATCTTAGGTTAATTTTTGGTCTCGTGGGGAAGTTAACATTGTGGAAAATGAAGAAAGTGATAGTCACATGCAATTTCTTCATTTTCCACAATGTTTTCAAATCTGTTATCTTGAGGAGCGACAAAAAGTGTCTTTGTGTGGAAATGGGTTAAACTAGCTATAGATAGTTTCAATTGTTCATTGAGCAATTGTATAGACTATGTATCTGTTTACATTGCCAGTATCATCTTAAGCTGGAATTTCCACTCTATTTTTATTTTCTTCTTGTTTGAGAGTCACTGTGTGGTAATGAGTTAAGGGTGTACTTAGAAGGCACAGTGTGTCCCCAAATGTGTTAACTAAATAAAAGAGTGGGTCATAGTGAAGTGTTAACCCATTAGCAGATGGCAAATTTTTAGGCTGGGTACTTTCAAAGACCTTAACAGTGAATGGAATTTCACCCTTTCCCAAATGGCAAAACATTTATTAGAAATATGGTATATTTAGGAAAACCTACAATTCATAAGTAAATTTAGATCTATTTGGCACAAGGAAGATTTTCATTACTAGTATCATCCTAAACTGGAATTATCTCCCATTTCATTTAACCTTTTCCGAAATGGCAATTATCTGGTTAGACACATAGGATATTAAGGAGTAATTGATAAATAAATTTAGATCTGTTTGGAAGAAGGAAAATATTCATTGCTAATATGAACCTAAGCTGGAATTTCCTTCAACCCTTTCCCAAGTAGCAAACATTTAGTTTTACATTCTTCTTGCTCTAAAAATCACAAGTATTGAACATTTTAATCAAGATTTGGATTAAATATTAAATGAAGCTCAGGCCTGTGGAGCGACTCAAGACCTTCAGGTCTTTCTAGTTTTCTGTGTGTTGTCTGAGTCTGTATCGGAGAGGTAGAGCGTTGGCCTCATGATCAAGTTTGATCTCTGGTATCGGAGATTAATTTTGGGGTCTTATTGGTACACACAATTGGCGCAAGTACTGGTGTATTTCCAGGGGGCAGGATGAGGTATATAAATAAGCTCTTTGCTTTCTTTACAAGCAATGTAAAATAAGTATGTTTAAACTAATATTTTATGAGCCATATAGTATACAAAACCAACATCTATTATAGATTCAAAATCAAATGAGAATCGCAAATGTTATATCGGTTTATCAAATCAACTATAATGATTCTCGCTTCATTTTGAACATAATCGTTTGTCGTCAGCAGCACGTTTTAGATTAGATCTAGAACAGTTTCAAATTTTTTCATTTGGGGAAAGTTTTGTAACATGAGCAATTTACTTTCAGATACATTTCATGATTTGTCTGTCAGCCAACTACACAAGAATCAGGATATCCAAGGAGTTGACGGAATATCGTGACGCGATCGATATGGACGAACTTGACCTAACGGAGGTGGACAAATCCTCGAAGCAATATTGACATACGAGACGCTGGCTGGAACCTTCATCTAGCCTGACTGCCGCTGACGCTGACGTAGAATCATACGGCTCTGATGATGACGATGATGATTATGTCCGTCGGGATGATGCATTCAGATAGATGGAGGGCTTACTATATTGTGGTCTTTTAGAGCTACTGATAAAAGGGGGGATAATTGTTTTTCAAAATTCAACTTTTAGCGAGCCGGGACTTTATGTCCGGGGAGCTGATGTCACAGCCCTAGTGTCGGCGTCAGCGTCGGCGTTGCGTCTTCAAAAACTTCAACCTGGTCTATATCTCAGGTACTATTTGAGAAACAGCGTTGAACCTTCACACATGGATACCTCTTGCCAAGACCTTTCATTTGGGAGCATGACCTTTGACCTAGTGACCTTGACCTTGGAGTTTGACCTACTTTTAAAAAACTTTAACCTGGCCTAAATATCATGCACTATTACAGATAGAGCCTTGATATTTCACATATGGATACCTCATGCAATGACCTTGACCTGGAGACATGACCTTTGACCCAGTGACCTTGACCTTTGACCTCAAACTCCTTTTTTTGTGACAAGCTCTCGTATAGGCGAGCTACGTTGTCCGCAACAACTCTTGTTAATTTGTAAATCAACAAACCATATGTTGTGGGTACTCATTGAAATTGTCTTATTGAGGCAGTTCCAATGAATACACACACCATAGTTTTTGGATTTGAAACAACAATTTTAGAATGCTTTTTTTAACACACAACCCCCCCCCCCCCCCTTATCTGTAGCTCTTTTTTAACCTTTCCCATAAAATGCCTATGTTTCACTCTGGAGGACAGACTTCTTCGAAAAACTTGGATTGAAAAAGAGAAAATACTGAAAACCAGCATTTTCTTCTTTTCCTTCCAAGTTTTTCATGCCATATCATAGATTCTTTTAGCATTCAGAAATGTATTTTTCTATGTTTTCTTAAAATTGGATCAGTCTAAAATTTGATCTCCTAGGAAAGGACTTCTTCGCAAGCCAAGGGTGACATCTACGACGTAACGTCGTTTCTGTATTCACCCTTGGCGGATTTAGTCCGATTTTCTTGGTCTGCAGGAAAGCGTTTTCATTGGTTCCAGCGAGGTCTCGCTGGAACCAATCAGATTGTCGACTGTTACATTTGTTATGAGTAACCAGATCATGACAACGGGCGGGAAAAAGCATTGCATTTGCAACTCAAAAACGCGAAGATGGGCGATTTTTCCTAAGAATTTCACTACAATAGACAGGAATTCCCTAATTTTAATCGACGAATTATCATACTTTCGACAATTCGACCAAAAAAGCAGCTAACTTTTACATAATCCGCATTGCGTATGACGCGAAAGACAACGCGCGTTAATGACGTCATCAATAATGGACGTAAACAACCAGCATTACAACCGCTTGGCGGCGCTTCGCAATTTCAAGAAAATCGGACTAAATCCGCCAAGGGTGAATACAAACGTAGGTGGGTTCAACCTTGGCTAGCGAAGATGAGGAAAGGATTAATAAGCTAGCATTCAGTTCTTAATATGAACAGTTACACTTTAGATTAAATATGCTTCAAAACAACCACAATATGACTGTTTTATTAAGAATTGTTTGTAACTAATAGACCATATTTTATCTGATGGACTTCATTTTGTCTCTATTTCTCTTGCTGTTGTGTTTGCCCTTTTAACCCATTACCACAGTGACGCTTTTTGGCGTGCTATATAGTCTAATAAAATAATGGCTTTGAAAAACATTGTGGAAAATGAAGAAATTGCTTGTTACAAGCAATTTCTTCATTTCCCACAATATTTTCTACACAACCCCCCCCCCCCCCCCCCCCAAATATGTAAAATTCAATACACTTGATATTGTCGTCAGCAACACCTTTGAATTAGACCACCCTAAAATTTTGCTGTCTGGTAATGGGTTAATAATCTTTTTAGTATGTTCATGTCTTTTTTTGTGGAACAATCATAAGATTTGTTTTAATGTCTTGTTGCCAGAAAGATGACATTTTCTTATTCACTGTTTTCTGTCTATCAAGTTTTTCTTATAAACTCAAATATCTATCAATCTTTTTCCCAATCAGCAAGAATTTGGACTTTTCAAATTTAAAAAAAAGTTTCGTACAACATTCTTTATAGGATGAGATTTTAAGACTGTATGATATTTTGGGTAGAAAACATTGTGGAAATGAAGATATCGCTTGTAACAAGCAATTTCTTCATATTCCTCAATGTTTTCTCCAACCTTTTCCTTTTCAGGCATCAAAAAGCATTAACTTGCAGGTATTGGTTAAGGGCCCCTTTCCATATTCATATGCCTTTACCTGCAGTACTAGATTTATACTTATGTACCACCTTTGACTCTTTCTTTTAATGTTCATATTTTGTTCATCAGCATAAAAATCATCCATTTTCCAGCCAGTGGTTTCATACATCAATTTTGTGTTGTTGGAAAAAAAAGTGTATATTTTGTCTTAATATTTTTGTTATTTTTAAGGCTTATGTTTCTATTTTGATAAAATTTTCATTTTGAATGTAACAATCATATACCTTGCATCTTATTTCTTATTGCAATCATACATCTTGTATATATACTGCTCATATATCAACTTATCAAGACATTTTTGTACAATTTTGTAATTTTTACTAAGATTTTCAAAGAGAGATTTTGATGAACTTGACTTCAAAGAAATGAAATGGTTGTCCAGGATACTGGTTAACCCTTTACCAGACAATAAAATTTTTGACCACTCCAATTTCAAAGAAGTTGCAGACAAGAATTTCAAGTGAAAGAATTTTGAAATTTTTGGTCTTTCTTGGTAGAAAACATTGTGGGAAATGAAGAAATTGCTTGTCACAAGCAAATTTCTCTATTTTCCACATTTTACAAAGCCTAAAACGTATTGGGTGTCAAGAAGTGTCACATAATGAGTGTTCTCCCCAGCCCAATAAGCTGTATCGGCTCCACTACAGCTTCATGTTAATTAGTGTAATGCCCCTACAGCTTCAAAAGTACCCCTACAGCTTAATTTCTTCAAAATGGTCACCAGAGAGACATTTAGAGGTATTTCATGTCAAAAACTGATAAACAGAACATTCTTATAAATGTACTAATTCTGTATAAAAAACATAATGGGAAAAGAAGAAATTGCTCAAATTCACAATTATTTGCATAAACACAATGTATTTTCAAGGTTTACCAATGCCACTACGGCTTCAAAAGATTCTACGGAGAACCTTGTTGACAAATATGTGGTAATGGGTTTAAATTGTACATTTGTGAAACAAGGTGAATATTTGGTTGGTAATGAGCTGAATATTTATGTTATATACATATCAATGTTTGAAACATATCAAATTGTAACATATCATGTATATTAATGTTTTGTACAAAGAAACACACACATATCAATACTTCATCTTTACATATCATCCTTTTTAGCGAGCCGGGACTTTATGTCCGGGGAGCAACTGTCACTGCCCGAGTGTCGGCGTTGTGTCAGCGTCGCATCTTCAAAAACTTTAACCTGGTCTATATCTCAGGCATTATTTGAGATACAGCCTTGATACTTCACACATGGATACCTCTTTCCAAGACCTTTCATTTGGGACCATGACCTTGACCTAGTGACCTTGACCATGGAGTTTGACCTACTTTTAAAAAACTTTAACCTGGCCTATATCTCATACACTATTATAGATAGAGCCTTGATATTTCCCATATGGATTCATCATGCAATGACCTTGACACTATGACCTTTGACCAGTGACCTTGACCATTGACCTTGAACTTTTTTTGGGGGGGGGCGATAAGCTCATGCATAGGCGAGCTACGTTGTCCGCAGACAACTCTTGTTACTACTTTCTACTTTGTATTTACCCTTTTCCAAACTACAATTTTTCTGCAGTCAACTAAATGGATGTAAAAGCCATTGATTTGGTGTATGTTTTAGCACAGAAAAATTTGAGGGAAAATGCAGTTGTTTTAGGGATGTGAAACCAGTTCTTATTTGTGAAAGGGTTGTCTACCTTCATATATGTACCATCTCTATGAAAGGAATCACATTGCACAATAACAAGAACATTTTTTATTAATTATTAATAATTCTTTGAATATGTGACCAAATTGAAAAAGGTTTTGAGCAGAGAAGGCGAAAAACGCCACAGTTTGCTCATGAATATCTTTTTATTAGGTCAAAGAAATAAGGGAAAATTAATAGATTTGATTTAAATCTAATAGAACTAAGGGTCAATTGGCATTTAGTGATTTTAGGCAAACCTTGATTAAATTCTAAATAGGCATGTGCATATACTTAGACTGACCAAGATAATTTTTATCCTATATTTTCCTCTTCACTCAATGTACATGGAAATTATAGATCCTGATTAGACTGCATTTAGGTATAGAAACAGTTTTCCTACATTCACATTCCATCATTTCATATCATGTATATTTTCTGTAATATAGATATTATTTTTTTTATTTTTTCTCAAAACTACTCTTAATAAATCCATTTCTATTTTACCAGTATTTGTGGTATATATTACATTTCCATTCATTGCTGCCCAAATAATTTTAGGACAAAGCACTGACAATATTGAGGCGATTGGAGAAAATGCTTGTATTTTCTTTTTCTCGATGTTTCCCAGATCTTATCTTTTAATGACAAAACCAAATCTTTTTGGGGGAAATGATAAGAGAATGTACTAAGAGTGCGCTATCGTTAGCACACGGATCAAAATGGGCGGTATTCGCGCATCTTGACACCCCCACCCCCTCAATTTGGCCAAAATGAGTTATCAAAATGATTTTGCAGATCTATGTATTTTCGTCTGATTTCGGAAAAGGGTTAGTCGGACTCCGTCTGGGAAAATCCTGGATCCATACTTGGTATAAACAGTCAAAATTAGTCACTGTTGTTTTCTTGAAATCACTGTGTTTTACCATCATTCTGAAAAAATAATAACTTTCCCAAACATGCAGTCATGGCTTTAATGAAATTAAAAGGGAAAAATGATATACAATGTATATGAAATTTCGATAACCAGCATACAACCAGCATACCATGGTATTCTCCTGCCACTCCCCCATTACTTTCTCTGCTACATTGTACACAAGTCCTGTCTATCAACATTCATCTTTCATTTTGGTAGACCTATGTAAAAATGTGTCCTATCTGTTTTTCATAACACTTTTTTAGCTCCACTGGCCATCAGGCCAGCGGACTATTGTCATGGTGTTGTGTCCATTGTGCGTCCGTCAGTGCGGTCGTCCGTCCGTGAATCCAGTCATCAACTTTTTCTTTGAAAATCTTCTCAAAAACTACTTCATGGATTTCCACCAAACTTCACATGAATGAATATTGAATATTTCAGATTCCTCTACAAATTATTGACCAATCGTAACAAAACTTTGACAGAATATTGTTGACCACAAGTTCCTGTCTGAGTGGAATTTTCAGCTTGATCGGAAATGTACATCATGATTTATGTGCCCTTGAATTTGACAAAATTGCCATTTTCATGCTATTTTCGACCTTGTTTTACTCTAACAACCATAATTTTTTACCAATCAAGGCAAAAGTTGGATAGTCTTGTTAACGATAAGATCTACTATTTGTATTATTTTCATTTTGATTGGACTCTCACATTCTGAGTTATGTCCCCTTGAAATGGACAAAATTTCAGATTTCCACACTGTTTTGACCCTTACAGCCGCACATGTTTACTATTCAAGACAAGATTTTGACAAGATCATGCATGAAATTTATTTACAACTTGATCAGAATCTCACATCCTGAATTATGTGTCTTTGCATGAATTTGACAAATTGCTGATTTTGACTTGTTTTCACTCTAGGATCAAATACTAGTCAATCATTTACTTGTTTTTTTGCTTTGACAACATTGCTGTATTTTGTTTTGTTTCTGCTCCAAGAACCACAAATATAAATGAGCCAGGATCAGGAAAAAAGTCCCTTATAGCATTTGAGACAGCCAGATTTCATGGTCAGACTGTGTCTAGATGCAGTCTAGCCAGCAGCCATGTTACTCTCAAACGGTTGCTACAGACCATGCGGAAGTTATTGGAGAACAACGTGGTTCCTGGTCAGACTGCGTGTATACTCAGGCTGATCTGGAACCATGTTGTTCTCAAATGCTCTAAGTGACGATTTTCCAGATCCCGGCTCAAATAATCTAGTTTAAGCATTTAGATGAATTAGTCAAATTTTTTATTGTAAACCACAAGAAATTCAGGCCTGTACAGGAGCGACTCAAGACCTTCAGGTCTTTCTAGTTGAACATGACGGATGGGCCTTTTTCATATGACGGGTTTCATTTACGTGGACAAGATAAATAAAACAAGGTGTCAAACTGTCACAAGATACGCCCGTAACACTGCTTTATGTCGACAGGGGGAGCAGGTTGGTAAAAGTTTCATGGTCCTAGCTATTATACTTTTTGAGATATGCCCTGGACAAAAATGAAGTATGAAAAATAACAAAGGGCAATAACCTAAAGAATAGGCCAGGCAGAATTATGGTTCTTTTGCACTGCACTCCCCCTTGGTGAGATCTATACATCCATGTAGTTTCATGATCCTAGCTATTATACTTTTAGAGATATACTCCGGACAAGATTCAAGTTTGAAAAACAACAAAAGGCAATAACTCAAAAAATAAGCCAGGTAGAGTTATGGTTCTTGTGCACTGCACTCCCCCTTGGTGAGATCTATACACCCATGAAGTTTCATGATCCTAGCTATTATACTTTTAGAGATATACTCCGGACAAGATTCAAGTATGAAAAACAACAAAGGGCAATAACTCAAAAAATAGGCCAGGTAGAGTTATGGTTCTTGTGCACTGCACTCCCCCTTAATGAGATCTATACACCCATGAAGTTTCATGATCCTAGCTATTATACTTTTAGAGATATACTCCAGACAAGATTCAAGTATGAAAAACAACAAAGGGCAATAACTCAAAAAATAAGCCAAGTAGAGTTATGGTTCTTGTGCACTGCACTCTCCCTTGGTGAGATCTATACACCCATGAAGTTTCATGATCCTAGCTATTACACTTTTAGAGATATACTCCGGACAAGATTCAAGTATGAAAAACAACAAAGGGCAATAACTCAAAAAATAAGCCAGGTAGAGTTATGGTTCTTGTGCACTGCACTCCCCCTTGGTGAGATCTATACACCCATGAAGTTTCATGATCCTAGCTATTATACTTTTAGAGATATACTCCGGACAAGATTCAAGTATGAAAAACAACAAAGGGCAATAACTCAAAAAATAAGCCAGGTAGAGTTATGGTTCTTGTGCACTGCACTCCGTAATGATGAGAGGAATATACCTGCCAAGTTTAAAGTCAATCGGACTTATGGTGACAGAGTTATGCTCCGGACAAAGAAGTGGACGCCGCCGGACGCCCGGACGCCGCACTTCACGGGTGATCCCATAATACGTCCCGTCTTCGACGGGCGTATAAAAAGAAAGGTCAACTTTCGAAGGTCAAACTATTATCATTGACGGGTGTATGAAGCCTTTCCAAAACGTCAGTTTTTAATGCAGTACAATTTTTTTTTAAAAAATCTACTGCAGACTGCAAAATGGATGATGGGTCTAGCAAGGATAGGATTTGTAAACAATATAACACGGAAAATATTGAGAGCATTTTCTTCTTTGGTCTAAATGTTTTTCCAAGCCTACTCTACACGAGACTTCAAAATCCCATCTTGCATGGGAAAGGATTGCCTCAAGCCGACGTGGTGATTACGATACGTGGACGTAACGTGACATAAAATCCTGCCATGCATTTGAAAAATACGGAAAAATAACCAACTTTAAACTCAAATTCCCATATTTTTGCAAGGAGAAAAGTTTGAGGCTTCTTATTGAGTGATGACCCATACCCGATCTACCAAATGGTACAAAAAGAAATTCTGTTGCAATTTTGTCTAGGTCTGATGCTTCGCTGACTGGACTATAATCTGTTTACAAGCAACGCCTGACGTGCGCGGATCCAGACATTTTTTCAAGGGGTTGGGGTCAATACGAGCCTATACAAACATATTCATGAATGCAATATAAAACACGGTGGGGATTGTGCATGCTGGGATGGGTAAATCTACGGACAAATTTGCCTCGCTTCAGGTAAGACATTTTGCAATAACTTCCTTATTTCTGCGTCAATTCAAAAATGGTTTGTTGCATGTACCCCGCCTTACTGAGCTCTTTCCTCCGACGTATGCTTTGCACGAAACCTTTTTGTACTTTTTGCGAAAAGTGATCCCAACCGACCAGAAAAACGACAAAAAATCTGATCGTTTTTCAGGTCAGTTGGGATCAATCTTTGGGAAAAATATGGGGAGTTTTCAAATAAGTAATACACCTGAGGAAAGCGCTCAGTAAGGCGGGGTACATGCAACAAACCGCTTGGAAATTGACACAGAAATAACAAAATTATTGCACAATTTCCTACCTGAAGCGTGGCTTATTTTGCCGTAGTCGTTATCATTTCGTTTTCTGGTCAGTTGGGATCAATTTTTGGAAAAAATAAAAGGATACCACAAATAATCCATGTATCCGAGGAAAGAGATTTTCAAGGCGGGGTACATGCAACAGACCTTTTGAAAATCGACAAAGAAATAAAGGAGTTATTGCAAAATATTTGACAAGATTCGAGATTATTTTTGTCCGTATTCGTTATCCATCCCAGCATGCACAATCCCCACCGTGTAAAAGTAACAACATGAAAAGAAATATATCAATAGGCCAATATAATCCGACGCATCATATTTATCTACAATTGCTCAGAATGCTCCGAGTATATTTGATGATTAAAACAGCGGTAGTTACAAGGTTTTTTTCAAGGTTTTGAAGAAAAGTGACGGATGTTTTTTTTTTTTTTTTTTTTTGCCTTTCTGATATTTGCAAAAGTTTGTATTAATGAAAGTGTGTTTTATGCCTACAATGATAGTCAAAATGGAAAAGAGTTGCACGTAGACATGCAAAGATCTCAAGATGACGTCATATTCTCGGGCCAAAAATTTCCTTCTTTCTGTAAAATGTTTTCTCCATATTTTCTGACAAAAGGTCGTCAAAACAGGGATAGTTGCACGTAGATACCCCGTTTTCTCAAGGTGACCGTTAAGGTTAAGTTCCCGGGTCATCAGCCTATCATGACCCGCCGACAGATAAAGACCCAAACATCACTGTCGGAACACGTCCAAAAGGGTCACCCACGAAGCATGTTTTTTAACGTGACGTGGGCGTAAGCAATTTGGTAATTTTACGGGCTGCTATATGAAAAGGAGAGCATTTAACGCATTACCATAGCCTACATGGACGCTTTTTGACGTCCCACTAGGAAAAGGCCATGGAAAACATTGTGGGAAATAAAGAAATTGCTTGGCGACACGCAAATTCTTTATTTCCCACATTTTTTCTACCAAAAAAAAAAAAAAAAAAAAAAAAAAAAAAAATAGAGTAAAATTTCATTCACGCTTTTAAAATTAGTCGTCTGCAACATATTTGAATTTGAACAAGACTAAAATTCTGCGTCTGGGACTCGGCTTAAACAGCATGGATCTCCGTTCTGATTGTGCCTACGCGCAGACTAAGCAGGATTCATGCTGGCCTCAAATGCCACAAGAGCCATCTAGAATATAGCCGCGTCCACCAGAAAAAATACTTGTTTCTTAGACGTACATCTGGCCGCACCTCAAATTTGCGCCGAGCCCGGATAGCTCAGTCGGTTACGTCGGAGTCTGTCAATCCAGGGGTCTCGAGTTCGAACCCCGGCTCGGCCAGTATCCATTCTGACATTTGACAAAAGTCATTTGTCTCTCACCAATTGGTGTGAATCATCTATGTGAGAGAGCAGCTGGAGGCTCGGTTTGGATATTGTGGTTGTACTGGTGCGAGAAATGCCAGGAACCCACGGTTAGGTGCTCCAGCCGCCGCGATATGACCCTGGTAGTTGAAAACGGCGTAAAACCCCAATAAACTCAAACCTCAAATTTGCAATCTCAAAAATAAAGAACGGATTCAATTTGTTTCTTTTACCTGACACTGGTATTTTATTGTCCAGCAAGATTAACCCGGGACATCTGCATATGTAATGACCCCACTTCGGCAATGTTTTGTTAAGACGCTCAACTAACGGACTTTGCACACGAAAATTAAGTTGTCCCGGTTTAACTTTGGTGGACAATATGAACGTTTCTCTACATCAAAACAAATGTCAGTCAGTTTAAGTTCTTTTTCATCCCCTTTTGACATACATATGTATAAGGGTTTGAAAAGCTTGCAGGAATAGAAGACACGGGTGGTAAACAGAGAAACTAGCTCCAAAAAGAGGTAGTTGCAGAGAGCGAAAATTTGTAGGTCACAAACACATTTTCTAAAATAATTTCTTTTAAAGCGAGTTTTCGAGAAATCCGGCGATGCTGTAATATGAAGAAATATTCGAAGTTTGTCGTGCACAAGAGTTTACGGTATTAGTATCAGGGTTTTAATACAATCGTTGAAAAACATTTCAAAGTCGAAAGTAAAAGAGTGTTTACTTTCGATTTCGAAATGTTTTTCAACGATTGTATTCAAACTCTGCTAACTAACACCGTATTTTCTCGTGCACAACAAACTTCGGCCATTTCTTCATATTACAACATCGCCGGATTTTTTAAAAACTCGTTGTAAAAGAAATAATTGTAGAGAAATGTGTTCCTGACCTACCTTTGTTTACAGATTTTCGCTCTATGCAACTACCTCGTTAGAGGCCGGATGTCACGAGGCAACGAAATACCGTTGACTCTTTTTGGAGCTAGTTTCTTTGTTTACCACCCGTGGAAGAAGATGCTGTTAACCAACATCCCGTCGCCTACGTTTTAAAATATCGAACGTAGCCATCGACATTCGTTTACCATAGGGATTTTCTCTGAAAAGCTTTTAGAATCTTAATTTTGTCATCTTCAATTTCTTTGAATTTCTTTGAATTTGGACATCCAGATTATTGTCTTTTGAGTTTTAGTTAGACGACGTTTTGTAGTCCGGTCGTCTTTATTTCGGACATGTCGTGGACAGAAAAGTGTAAACAAGATAGGGGTTATCTTTTCTAACCCTTTCCAAAAGCACTCGTTTTGACACCAGTATTCCAGAGTCAGATTGGGAATACTTTGACAGAAAAAGAGAAATTTGGTGATCAGCATTTCCTTCTTTCCCCTCGATGTTTTCTGTGACATTCCTACTTGACAAATTCTTTGCTCTTTGTGACATTGATGTTGTCGTCTGCATCAGGTTTGAATTTGAAACATCCTATAATTTTGTCGTTAGGAAAAGGGCTCAGACTAAAATGATAATCAAACTGGGACTTAGATAGTTACGTCAAAAAGCAAAGACTGTCCTACCAAAAGTTCAGTAATTTGGTCATACTGTGGGGGATATTAGCCCATAAAAGGGTAAGCTCTAACTGCCTAATTACGCCAGGAAATCATGTGACACCACAATTGAAGAAACATTTTGAATAGTTGATGAAAAAATATTGACGACCAAACAAATTTTTTGTTGGACGTCAAATTTATTTTTTATCCGCTGATGTTTTCCAGCGTTCTTTGCTTTTAAAAATCTATTTCTAAAAGGTCAAATAGCATACTAACAGAATTATTGAAAAATAGGACTGTTAAAAAATAGTGTGTCACGTGATTTCCCCACAGAGCTCTTGCTCTTTCTTACTCTGTCTGTTTCTTCACTCATCCCTTTCTCCCCTTTGTTCTTTCCCTCTGTCTCTTTATGCTCTCTGTCTTAAAATTCTCAGATGCGATATTTTATTGTACGACGCGCTGCACGCGCCGTACTATTGGTATGCTAAAAAAAGAACGTTTGAGTTTTGTCACCAGAAGAATAAACTGTACGAGGACACGGAGTAGCGAACAGTTCCGTAACATCTATTTCTAGAAGTCTTTATAACTACATTTTCCGACTTCGATTGGCGATAGTTTGTTTCAATGGTAACATCCCAATTGGTCTACTCTCATGTGTCGTCTACTGTTTCTCTAGTGCCTTGAGTCCCTATTCGTCTACTGTCCCAACTCGTCTACTTTCATGTCAAATTATCAATAAACAAAATATTTTTTTGTTTTAAGAAAAGAAATTACATCAATACATTCACAAATGAATTAAAATTGCAAACATTTCAATAAAAAAAATCGCATATCATATTGTTATACAAAGTACAGAAACGTAAACGAAATTGGAATTATGTCCAAAATAGTAGAAAAATTGGGTGTAGACAAATTGGGAGTAGACGAAATAAGATTAAACCGTTTCAATCGGCCCCGCACTGTGTCAGTTAATCAAATTCTTTGTTTATCTCGACACCGATTGTTTAGATGTTATCATTTGGTCTAAATTGGTCGATTTCTTGACCACAAGAGTTAATCGTTTTGCTGGTAGAAAACATTATGATATCTCAAACGTCTAAGTGTGTTGTTTGTAAGGGAGTTTCTCAAATAAATATAATACGGGTTCTGGTCAAACCTTGAATTGTGCATATACTGATCTGGACATACGTTGGTCTCATATCCTATCAGGACCCTTTCTGTAGATCCTAACAGGCGTCTTTTCAAGCAAAAGATCATCATTAAAAATTTTGGCCAAAAAGACAAGGACAATCGCCGTTAAAAGTTTCGATCATATACAACTCTGCCCCCCCCCCCCACACACACACACACACTCACACACACATCATGTCAACAAAGCATGGAGATGCTTTTCAACCAAAACCTCGTAACTGCAGCTTGTTTTAAGCTTCAGTTACGAGGTTTTTGTTGAAAAGCGACGATGGGTTGCTGTATGTGTGACCTTTTTGGACGTGTTCTGGCAGTGACTAGGTCGTGAATGGGTAGGCCTATCTCAGATGACCTAGGGTAGTAATCGCATACCAGTCCTATTCCCAGCATACCTTGAAAATTACGCAATATTCATCCGATTGAGTGAGACATGATTGTGTCTCGTCCAATAAGACGGCTTCTAATGTAGTTTAGATTTAGAAAAGGTCTTAAAATATAGGTAAATCGCCTTTCACATTTGAACCCTCGTTTTCGCTTGCTCTATTTTTAAACAAAGTCCTTTTCCAACTCCACACACGTTTCCTTCTAGTTAACCAATCATCGGTACCCGATCTATAGAAGGCAGGATATCGTTGGTCACGTTCGAAAATGTCGTCACTACAGCTTGAATTAGCTGTAGTGACGACATTTTCAATGTGACTGACGATATTATTCGTACGTACCACAACCAGTCCTCTTCAGGAGCTGTCAACTCATCGCCACCATCGTTTTACTCTTTCTGTGTTGCTCCGCTCAATTTTTGATAGAATTGGAATAGTCTTCCCATAAACTGCAGACGAAAGCTCTTCTAGCTTATATAATTTTTTTTATTGTTTGGCAGATTTGCCATCCACTGATACAACTTTGTACTCAGAAATGTCCATTTTGCCAACTAGGCCTACTAGTATTTGAGAGTGCGGCATTTCCATGAACAACTAGTTCTTTTGACTTAGTTAAAGCAGCTAGCAATTTATGATCCTATTTATGATCCTATATTTAGTCTTGTTTCATGCCCTGTATATGTGTTTATAAATGTCTCTAGAAATTATGTTATTCTTAACAGACTGGCATCAGTCTAGCCTATATTAGGTCCTACATGTAAGTTCAAAAGATAGACCTACTGAACATTCTGCATATATATGTTAGACCCCTATAGATATAGATCTACATAATTATCTTACAGGAATCAAATGTCATAGGCTCAAAACTTTTGGATATCTTTTTCTTACCTTTTTTGTGCAAGATGATGCATCATATAAGTAAGCAAACTCTTGTTGCTCCCATGTTTTGGGAATGTTTTCGGATTGTTTACCAGGGGGCCATCTTCTTTGGTAGGCCTACATGAATAATTCCTAAATGTAGGACCCCAATCACTTTGGTATGCCCCTTTTTTATAAATTCGGGAAGGGGACACAGGCCCAATCTCTGGATGGATATATTTACTAGTAGATCTAGCTAAAATAACATTGGAAAATTTCTCAAGCAAATTTCTTCATGAAGGGATGTTACTATTATATTTTCTGTGAGACTAATGGTTGCCTCCCCTGCTTAACGCGTCGTTCATAGATCGACTACCTCCCCGTGAACTTGCAACAGATTTGCACCAGTTACTAGTACTCGAAAAAGTTTAGGCCTACTGACCGGTTGCTGCGTCGACAGCGTGTGTACTTTTAAAAAAGATGTATAAGATTGATTGATTGATATGTCGATTGATTGATTGGTTGGTCGATCGCTTGATTGCTCATTTTGAGATCTAGTTATATATACAAGGTGGTCATACCATGTGATAAATGACGTCATTAATTGACGGTGTTGTAGTAAATTGTCACCGACGGACAGACAGACAGACGGACAGGCGGACGGACACGAGTAAAACAATATGCCCCCGATCTCTCGATACGGGGGGCATAAAAAACCAAACAAACGCGGTTTTAGCAATATATTCGTGGACAACGTGATATCGGTTCTTTGAATGTGTTTAAAGTACCGTCAAGGGGCACAATGGGAGCTTGTTCAGCCATTCTCAGAAAACGGGTACAATTACCGAAAATTCCTGCCTCCTCTTGGATCTAATAGAGCTGGATATTTTTTGTATGTATTTGTGCCAGTCTGGAAAGCTATATATTTTCCTATTTTTCTGTCAATCTAAATGCATGAGAGCAACTTTCGTCCAAAAAGTATGATTCTTGTAAAAGGTTAGGTCTTATTTGGAAGCTAGGAGTGGCGAAATTAGCACGTCTCTGGACCAATTTTCGGTAAAATAAGTAGAGTACTGTTGTTTCTAAAAGTAATACAAAATGATGTTATTTAGTACATATTTTGTACACATGAACGCTGAAATGTTTCTATATTATTTTCTTGGTGACAAACTTGATGTAAAATTTTCATAATCAAATTTAGCCTATGTTGTCTCCAATAACACCTAATGATATCAGTAACGACAATTCGCTTAAAATTGCCTCTACCAATCTAATACGTATATTTTGGTATTTAGAAAATTTCATAAAAATGTTTGCATTAAATTGAAGATAGTTATCAGAATTTTCCTCATTTGCCTCAGCGTTTTCCAGCTTTTCCTATCAGGGACATCAAAACCAGGTCTTGTTTAGTAAATGGTTAAGTGGAAGAATAATGGTTCTATGACAGTGCTAGTCTAACGGTGTCTGATTTTGACGGTTTTTACTCCTAAAACACATAATTAGAATAGAAAATGTGAAAGGGGTGATTTCTTGCATTTTTCATCGTTGTATTTCATAATTATCATTTCTACGTACTGAGAATATGAATGTTGCCTTTACTGATATCATGTTTGTTTGAAAAAGGATTGAATTACATATAGGAATACTCCGAAATAATGCAAGTTATATAAAATATCACTTAATACATAATTAAACAGACCATTTAATAGATGAAAACTATCAATGTAGGCGACTGTTCCTAATGATCATTTATGTGACCCTGACACAAGCCGTTCACCTGCGGTTGGGAGTGTAATCCCACTCAAAAGTAATAAACTCTTTCCCAAACAGAAAAATATAATACTGCTCCAATTTGACAGTTGTTACAGCCGACAAATTTGGTATTTGTGGCATATGATTTGAATACAATAACGCACTGAAGATACTTAGAAAATAGTAGAAATGGTGATCAACAGTATTTTCTTCGCTTGACCCATTATTTTCCCAATCTGTTGATCTACAGATCTATGTCAAAATCAGGCATTTGTCAAGGTTATTAAAAAAGATTAGATTCTGACCTTATAGATCCACTTTTTATGTCTACGTTCATTTTTTTTCATTTATATGTATTACTCTATCTCAATTTCCTTAATTAAATGTCGTATCAGGTTATCTTTATTTCTAGTAGTTGAAATATGCAGCGAATATATTTAGCTTTGAAATTGGCCTATTAAAGAGTGTTTGTCTATTTGTCATATACATAAACAATGTAACACAATAAAGACCATTAATTTGAGTCGGCAAATAAATAAATGAATAAATAAATAGGATAGATAAATAGATTAATTATATGACCGTTTAGACATGTCTTATATGAAATATAATCAGATATAGTGAAAAAAAATAAATGATTGAAAATGTTACCATCTCAGAACAGTTAATTGATTGATTTAGAAAATAAGACAACTGTGAACATGTATATCTAATTTCTACAAAAAAACCCCGATCGATTTCAATGAATAATGATAATAATGATGACGATGGTGATCATAATAATAATATTAACAATAATAAAATATTAGAATTTCAGTTGTATCATATTTCTAATTGAAGAGGTTCATAACAGTTCATGATCTACATAGTGAATCACCAGTCGTCAGTAGCATTACCTGGAAATTGGTTATTAAATGAAAGATGAGTCAGACGACAGAATGGTGCTTTGACAACGTTGATGGTGATTAAAACGACTGATGTGTTTTAGTTATAAACCCATTACCACCTTTGGAAAGGGTTAAGATAAAATTATATTTTCAATTCCAGTTCCTCGGTATATCCTACATACTAAATCTTGGTTGGATGTGTATCACAGGACTTGGCGTGGTTCCGATCGTCGGATATTTGATCCTAAGTTCCATCTGTCAGACAGAAATCTACAGTAAAGATGCAAACAGTCTCACAGACTACTGCTTTAATCTTACAAGCATAGGTGGGTATCATAGAATGATAAATTTTCATTGTCTATCTTCAAGGGTTCTGACTTCCTAATACCCTTTCTGACATTTGACAAAAGTTGTTTTGTCTCTCACCAATGCAGGCGCGTACCCAGGCATACTCCCATACTCCCTGGGAGTACCTCGAATTTGAAAAATGATTTTTTTTTGTGTAACATGTTCATTTAAAGTCGTTCTTAGCGAAGTAACATATATATACTTCAGTAACCATATGCTCACATGATTGTTGATAAAACATGGAAAAATACTTTAAAATGCTCCCTGATGTGGTCTATGGTTCTCTTATAGATCTATTCCAATTTTCGTCGGGGGGGGGGACTTCGCCCCTTATACCCCCTAGAGGGGCCCGCCCCTTCCCCAGCCGGGGGTCTGCGCCCCAGACCCCTGCTTCTTTTTGGTAAGGGAGTAATTCAATTTTGGCCCCAGGTACGCCCCTGCAATGGATGTGAATTATCTAAGTGAGAGAGCAGCTGAAGACTCAGATTGGATTATTGCCATAGTACTGAGAAATGCCAGGAATTCACGATAGCATGCTCTTGCTTTAATCAAATATGACTATCAAGGGCGGATCCTGGATTTTTTTCCAGGGGGGTCCATGCCCAAGATTTTTTTCCAGGTGGGTCCAAGGTCCCAGCTCAAATGATGGCTTAAAATGAGATAAGTATGTAATGTTACACTAAATTCATATAGTCAAAATTTAATTTTCGGCCAATGCCAGGGCTCAAGCCTTTTGAACTACTAGGTGTGTCAACTGTCAAATAGGGTCATTGTTTAGGAGAGGAGAGATTTATTTATAGTAGAATTATTCCCCTTTATACTACAGGTATCTACAGAAACAGCAGCTATTTACCAGGCATAGAGGCTCCTGGTAAAGATAAATTATGCGGACACACAGAGTTACGAAGATTTTGTGATCGGGTAAGCACTTTCAAAATCTACTGAAACTCAGTCACACACACACAGTCACATACTGTGTAATCAATGTCGTAGCACATCTAAAAAAGTTTCACCTATCAGTCATAAGAAGTAAAATGAAAATTGCCATGTTTCTGCTACCTTGACCAACCCTGATTTTTTGTGCAGACCCTACAGTTGGCAATTTTCTATAAAATAAAAAGATTTTTATGCCAACCAGCCCATTAAAATCATCTCACAATATAAACTTTTGCCTTAAAATAAGCCAACACTATGATAATGATGTCTCATTTGGCTCTGACTTGAATAACGATTTCTTTAAGAGTAACAATGGATCATGGTCAGTTTGCACTTGTCTTTAAGTAGTAAGTACACTCTGATCTGGAAACATTACGATATTAAAGCTATATTAGTGCCCTTTTCCAAATCCTGACTCAGATTTGCAGATTTCTCAGTGTTTATGCGGTGTGTAACTCAAATTTTGCACTTAATATCTCCAGGTAGAGGAGGCTGGTCCCCTATTCATTGTTGCTGTGGTTGGATCGGCCCTTATATGTATTGAGCAATAATGCCCTCTTGAGCCTCTAGTTGTACCCTACCTGTGGGTATTTGGATATCTGTTTCAGTATGACATGTTTTGAATTTGTATCTCCAGGTAGAGGAGGCAGGTCCCCTATTCATTGTTGCTGTGGTTGGATCAGCACTTATATGTATTGGGCTGGTAAGTACCAGGTTCTCTTTATTTTTGTCTGTGCACATTTGATGCTTGTTCATGTTAACCCATTACCTGACGACACAATTTTGGACTGATCCAATTTGAAAGGTGCTGCAGACGATAATTTCGAGTTGATGAAATTTCAAAAATCTTTCGATTTTGGGTTAGGAAACATTGTGGAAAATGAAGAAATTGCTTGTGATAAGCAATTTCTTCATTTTCCACAATGTTTTCCCAAGCCTTTCCTTGTCAGGGAGTCAAAAGGCGTCACTATGCAGTAATGGGTTTTTAATTTACTGTTGTGACCAGAGCTTTTGCAGGCAGTATAGACTAAGATCAGCCTGCACAGATGTGCAGTCTGATCTTAGCCTACACTGCCTGCTTTCTACTTTTAAATCTTTAGTATTGTGGTGAAAAATTGAGCTAATTTTACTGAAATGTCTCTTAAATTGGTAGTTTGTTTGAAACAACTGGTTAATCAGTGTCGCCCATAGAACTAGCTTCTTTAATTGATTTACTACAAGATATCATACTCTGAATCCAGAATTTGATGCAAACAGGCCTAGGAGCTGTTAATCAGTGTCGCCTATAGAACTAGCTTATTTTGTTGATTTACTACCAGATGTCATACTCTGAATCCAGATTTTGGGCAAACGGGCATGGGAGCTGTTAATCAGTGTCACCTATAGAACTAGCATATTTTGTTGATTTACTTCGAGATATCATACTCTGAATGTTTAAGTCATCAGGATAAGGGTTAATAGGGGGATGTGTCATTCACAAAGAAATGTTGGTTATTGAAAAGAAGAACATGTTGGTTCAGACCATACCACCCCATGATCTTTTCCAATTCTTTCCCAAACAATACCTGGTTTTGATTTCCCAAAAAAGGTGCTAGGGAAAACAATAAGGAAAGAGAAGTAAATGCTGATAAATAGGATTTTTGCCTCAATATTTTCTGTGTTTTGTCTGAGTCTGTGTCGGAGAGGTAGATCGTTGGCCTCATGATCAAGTTTGATCTCTGGTATCGGAGATTAATTTTGGGGTCTTATTGGTACACACAATTGGCGCAAGTACTTGTGTATTTCCAGGGGGCAGGATGGGGCGTATAGATAAGCTCTTTGCTTTCTTTACAAGCAATGTAAAATAAGTATGTTTAAATTAATATTTTATGGGCCATATTGTATACAAAACCAACATCTATTATAGATTCAAAATTAAATGAGAGTCGTAAATGTTATATCGGTTTATCAAATCAACTATAATGATTCTCGCTTCATTTTGAACATATCGTTTGTCATCAGCAGCATGTTTTAAATTAGATCTAGAACAGTATCAAATTTTGTCATTTGAGAAAAGTTCGGTAACATGAACAATTTTATTTTCAGATACATTTCATGATTTGTCTATCAGCCAACTACACGAGGATCAGGATATCCAAGGAGTTGACGGAATATCGTGACGCGATTGACATGGATGAACTTGACCTGACGGAGGTGGACAAATCCTCGAAGCAATATTGACATACGAGACGCTGGCTGGAACCTTCATCAAGCCTGACTGCCCCCGACGCTGACGTAGAATCATACGGCTCTGATGAGGACGATGATGATTATGTCCGACGGGATGATGCATTCAGATAGATGGAGGACTTTATTGTGGTCTTTTAGAGCTACAGATAAGGAGGGGTGATAGCTTTACAAAATGCAATATTTAGCTTGTAAATCAACAAACCCTATGTTGTGGGTACTCACAATTGGAATTGTCTCGATGAGACGATTCCTATGAGTACCCGAAAAATAGGGTTTGGATTTGAAATAACAATTTTAGAATTTTAACAATTTTTACCCCCTCTTATCTGTAGCTCTGGTCTTTTAACCTTTCCCATAAAATGAATATGTTTGACATGCAGAGCAGAGACTTCTTTGGAAAACATTAATTTAAAAGGAAAAAATGCTGAAAATCATCATTTTCTTCTTTTTTTTCCATGTTTTACTTGCCATATTATTAATTCTTTCAACTTTTAGAGGTATATCTTTTCTACATCACTTCTTAACTGGATCAGTCTAAAATTTAGTACCCTGGGAAAGGATTGATTAACCAACATTCAGTTCTTAATATGAACAGTTACAGTTCAGATTATACATACATCAAAACAACCACAATATGACTGTTGTATTAAGAATTGTTTGTAATTTAGACCATATTTTATCTGATGGACTTCATTATTTTTGTCTTTGTATTTCTCTAACTTGCTGTTGTGTTTGTCCTTTTAACCCATTACCACAGTGACGCTTTTTGATGTGCTACAAAATTATGGCTTTAAAAAACATTGTGGAAAATGAAGATATTGCTTGTGACAAGCAATTTCTTCATTTCCCACAATATTTTCTACACAAAACACACAAAAAAATATGTAAAACTCCATGCACTTGATATTGTTGTCTGCAACACCTTTGAATTAGACCACCCTAAAATTTTGCTGTCTGGTAATGGATTGATAATCTTTTCAGTATGTTCATGTCTTTTTTTTGAGGAACAATCATAAGATTTGTTTTAATGTCTTGTTGCCTGAAAGATGACATTTTCTTATTCACTGTTTTCTGTCTACCAATTATTTCTTATTAACTCAAATATCTATCAATATGTGTTAGAGCTCTGCCTTAATCTTTTGCCCAATCAGCAAGAATTTGGACTTTTCCAATTTAGAAAAAAATCAGACGGCATTCTAACTGGGGTGAGATTTTAAGATTGTATGACATTTTGGGTAGAAAACATTGTGGAGATGAAGTAATTGCTTGTTACTAGCAATTTCTTCATTTTCCACATTGTTTTCTCCAACCTTTTCCTTGACAGGCGTAAAAAAGCATTAACTTGCGGAAATAGGTTAAGGGCCTTTTTCCCGATTTATAGGCATTTACTTGCAGTAGATTTATGCTTATGTACCACCTTTGTCTCTTTCTTTTTATGTTCATATTTTGTTCATCAGCATAAAAATCATCCATTTTCCAGCCAGTGGTTTCATACATCATTTTTGTGTTGTTGGAAAAAAGTGTATATTTTGTCTTAATATTTTTAGCTCACCTGAGCACGAAGTGCTCAAGGTGAGCTATTGTGGTCGCTTTTTGTCCGTCGTCCGTCCGTCCGTCCATCTGTCCATCCGTCTGTTCACAATTTCTTTCAACATCTTCTCCTCCTAAACCATTGGACCAATTTTGACCAAACTTGGCAGGAATGTTTCTTGGGTGATACTTTTCAAAACTTGTTCGTGAATTTTTGATTTGTCAAAAAATGTGGGCGTGGCAGGCAGAAAGGGGCTTATCAGACTAGAAATCATAAGAAAATTCTTTAAAAATCAACCATTGGGCCCAATTGAACCAAACTCGGCAGGAATATTCCTTGAGTCACTCTTTTCAAAATTTGTTCACAAATTTTTATATTTGTCAAAAAATGTGGCCGTGGCAGGGAGAAAGGGGCTTATTAGACTAAGAGAAATCATTAGAAAATTCTTTAAAAATCAACCATTGGGCCAATTTGAACCATACTTTGCAGGAATGTGCCTTGAGTCATTCTTGTCAAAATTTGTTCACAATTTTTTTCTTTTGTCAAAAATTGTGGCCGTGGCAGGGAAAAAGGGGCTTATCAGACTTTGAGAAATCAGAAGAAAATTCTTTAAAAATCTACCATTGGGCCAATTTGAACCATACTTGGCAGGAATGTGCCTTAAGTCATTCTTTTCAAAATTTGTTCAGAAATTTTACATTTGAAAAAAAAAAACATGGCCGTGGCAGGGAGAAAGGGGATTATTAGACTTAGAGAAATCATAAGAAAATTCTTTAAAAATCAACCATTGGGCCAATTTGAACCAGACCTTGCAGGAATGTGCCTTGAGTCATTCTTTTCAAAATTTGGCCACAAATCTTTTTATTTGTAAAAAATTGTGGCCTTGGCAGGGAGAAAGGGGCTTATCAGACTTGGAGAAATCATAAGAAAATTCTTTAAAAATCAACCAATGGGCCAATTTTAAGCAGACTTTGCAGGAATGTTCTTTGAGTCTCTCTTTTCAAAATTTGTTCACAGTTTTTTTTCATTTGTAAAAAACTGTGACTGTGGCAGGGAGAAAGGGGTTTATTAGACTTAGAGAAATCATAAGAAAATTCTTTAAAAATCAACCATGGTGCCCAATTGAAGCAGACTTTGCTGGAAGGTTCCTTGAGTGACCCTTCTCAAAATTTTTTCGCGAATTTTTGATTCGTCAAAAAATGTGGGTGTGGCAGGGAGGAAGGGGCTTATCGGACTTAAAGAAATCATAAGAAAATTCTTTAAAAATCAACCCTGGTGCCCAATTGAACCAGACTTTACTGGAATGTTCCTTGAGTAACTCTTTTCAAAATGTGTTCACAAATTTTTCCATTGGTCAAAAAATGTGGGCATGGCAGGGAGGAAGGGCTTATCAGACTTAGAGAAATCATAAGAAAATTCTTTGAAAATAAACCATTGGGCCAATTTTCTATTTCCCTTATCTGTTGCTCTCAGGCTGGCCCCATGTTTATCTTATGTAAACAAATAATGGATTAGCCTTAGCTTATCAGATGGTAATCTTTCACTATTTTCTATCAATCACAGACAAAATCTTGTTAATTGAGCCTATCATAAATGATCAATCTCTAACAGATCAGTATGCTTTGAAAATTAGCCCTATGTTGTATATTGCGAAATCATGAAATAATTGTTGAAAATAAACTAACTCAACAATTCTGCTAATTCATACCCAACCTTACAGGATCGATTGGAACAAAATAATTCCTTAATTGTTTCCTAACAGAAAGTCCTTATAAGTTTCATGCCTTTGAATTTGACAAAATTGCCATTATCACTCTTGTCATCTTGATTCAGGTGAGCGATTTAGGACCATCATGGTCCTCTTGTTGTTATTTTTAAGGCTTATGTTTCTATTTTGATAAAATTTTCATTCTGAATGTAACAATCATACACCTCGCATCTTATTTCTTATCACAATCATACATCGTGTATATATTATGCCCATACATCAAGAATTTTTTGTACAATTCTGTAATTTTACTCAGATTTTCAAAGAGAGATTTTGATGAACTTGACTTCAAAGAAATGAAATGGTTGTCCAAAATACTTGTTAACCCATTACCAGACGCCAAAATTTTGGACCACTCCAATGTCAAAGAAGTTGCAGACGACAACTTCAAGTTAAAGAATTTTGCTTTTGTTGGTCTGTTTGGTAGAAAATATCGTGGGAAATGAAGCAATTGCTTGTCATAAGCAATTTCTTCATTTTCCACAATGTTTTCCAAAGATTTTTCTTTTTTTGGGCTTCAAGAAGCATAATTATGTGGTAATGGGTTTAAATTGTACATTTTGTGAAACAAGATGAATATTTGGTTGATAATGAGCTGAATATTTATGTTATATACATATCAATGTTTGAAACATATCAAATTGTAACGTATCATGTATATTAATGTTTTGTACAAAGAAACATATCAATACTTCATCATTACATATCATCCTTTTTAGCGAGCTGGGACTTTATGTCCGGGGAGCTAATGTCACTGCCCGAGTGTAGGCGTCGTGTCAGCGTCGCATCTTCAAAAACTTTAACCTGGTCTATATCTCAGGCATTATTTGAGATACAGCCTTGATACTTCACACATGGATACCTCTTGCCAAGACCTTTCATTTGGGACCATGACCTTGACCTAGTGACCTTGACCATGGAGTTTGACCTACTTTTAAAAAACTTTAACCTGGCCTATATCTCATACACTATTATAGATAGAGCCTTGATATTTCCCATATGGATTCATCATGCAATGACCTTGACACCATGACCTTTGACCCAGTGACCTTGACCTTTGACCTTGAACTCTTTTTTGGGGGGCGACAAGCTCATGCATAGGCGAGCTAGGTTGTCCGCAGACAACTCTTGTTACTACTTTGTATTTACCCTTTTCCATACTACAATTTTTCTGCAGTCAACTAAATGGATGTAAAAGCCATTGATTTGGTGTATGTTTTAGCACAGAAAAATTTGAGGGAAAATGCAGTTGTTTTAGGGATGTGAAAGCAGTTCTTATTATGCCCCCTTTCGAAGAAAATGGGGGTATATTGTTTTGCAAGTGTCGGTCGGTCGGAAGGTCGGTCGGTCGGTCGGTCGGTCGGTCCGTATGTCGGTCGGTCTGTCCGTAGACCAAACATTGTCCGGAGCATAACTCAAAAAGTATTAAAGGTAGAATCATGAAACTTCATAGGTGGATAGATCTCATTATGGAGAGGTGCAGTGCACAAGAACCGTAACTCTGCCGATCAAATTTTTTGAGTTATTGCCCTTTGTTGATTTTATAACTTGATTCTTGTCCAGAGCATAACTCAAAAAGTATGTAAGGTACAATCATGAAACTTTACAGGTGGATATATCTCATTGTGGAGAGGTGCAGTGCACAAGAACCGCAACTCTGCTGATCAAATTTTTTGAGTTATTGCCCTTTGTTGATTTTCAAACTTGATTCTTGTCCGGAGCATAACTCAAAAACTATGTTAGGTAGAATCATGAAACTTTACAGGTAGATAGATCTCATTACGGAGAGGTGCAGTGCACAAGAACCGTAACTCTGCTGATAATATTTTTTGAGTTATTGCCCTTTGTTGATTTTCAAACTTGATTATTGTCCAGTGCATAACTCAAAAAGTATGTAAGGTAGAATCATGAAACTTTACAGTTGGATAGATCTCATTATGGAGAGGTGCAGTGCACAAGAACCGTAACACTGCCGATCAAATTATTTGAGTTATTGCCCTTTGTTGATTTTATAACTTGATTCTTGTCCGGAGTACAACTCAAAAAGTATGTAAGGTAGAATCATGAAACTTTACAGGTGAATAGATTTCATTATGGAGAGGTGCAGTGCACAAGAACCAAAACTCTGCCAATCAATATCTTGGAGTTATTGCCCTTTGTTGATTTTTACACTTAATTCTTAACCTTGCCTATATCTCGTGTCCTTTTACACATACAGCCTTGATATCTCACACATAGATACCTCCTATCAACATCGTTCACATTTTACCATGACCTTGGACCTTGTGACCTTGACCTTGGAGTTTGACCTACTTTAAAAAAAATTAAACCTGGCATATATCTCATGACCTTTTACAAATACAGCCTTGATATTTCACACATGGACACATCTTACCAAGACCTTTCACAATTGACCATGACTTTGGACTTTGTGACCTTGACCTTGGAGTTTGACCTACTTTTAAAAAACTTTAACCTGGCCGATATATCATGTCCATTTACACATACAGTTTTGATATTTGACACATGGAAACCTCCGACCTAGACCTATCACATATGACTATGACCTTGGACCATGTGGACTTGACCTTGGAGTTTGACCTACTTTAAAAAAAAAATAAACTGGGCCTATATCTTATGTACTATATTACACATACAGCCTTGGTATTTCACACACGGACACATCTTACCAAGACTTTTCACATTTGACCATGACCTTGGACCTTGTGACCTTGACCTTGGACTTTGACCTACTTTAAAAAAAACTTTAACCTAGCCGATATATCACATCCTTTTACACATACAGTCTTGATATTTGACACATGGACACCTACGACCAAGACCTTTCACATTTGACCATGACCTTGTGACCTTGACCTTGGTGTTTGACCTACTTTAATAATACATTAACCTGGCCTATATTTCATGTCATTGTACATATACAGCCTTGATATTTCACACATGGTCACTTCCAACCAAGATATTTCACTTTTGACTATGACCTTGGACCTTGACCTTAGAGTTTGACCTACTTTTAGAAATATTCAACCTAGCCTTTATCTTATGTCCTATTACACCTACAGCCTTGATATTTCACACATAGACACCTCCTACCAAGACCTTTCACATTTGACCATGACCTTGAATATTGCAACCTTGATCTTGGAGTTTGACCTACTTTTAAAAAGACTGAAACCAGGCATATATACCATGTCCTTTTACACCTACTGCCTTGATATTTCACACATGGACACCTCCAACCAAGACCTTTCACATTTGACCATGACCTTGACCTTGGTATTTGGCCTACTTTTAAAAACTTTAACCTGGCCTATGTTTCATTTTACTTTTACATATACAGCTTTGATATTTAACACATAGACACCTCCTACCAAGACCTTTCATATTTGACCATGACCTTGGACCTTGTTAACTTGACCTTGGACTTTTATCTACATCAAATGTAGGCCCTTGAGGGGGCATATATGTTTTACAAACATCTCTTGTTTGTGAAAGGGTTGTCTACCTTCATATATGTACCATCTCTATGAAAGGAATCACATTGCACAATAACAAGAACATTTTTTATTAATTATCAATAATTCTTTGAATATGTGACCAAATTGAAAAAGGTTTTGAGCAGAGAAGGCGAAAAACGCCACAGTTTGCTCATGAATATCTTTTTATTAGGTCAAAGAAATAAGGGAAAATTAATAGATTTGATTTAAATCTAATAGAACTAAGGGTCAATTGGCATTTAGCGATTTTAGGCAAACCTTGATTAAAATCTAAATAGGCATGTGCATATACTTAGACTGATCAAGATAATTTTTATCCTATATTTTCCTCTTCACTCAATGTACATGGAAATTATAGTTCCTGATTAGACTGCATGTAGGTATAGAAACAGTTTTCCTACATTCACATTCCATCATTTCATATCATGTATATTTTCTGTAATATAAATATTATTTTTTTTTATTTTTTCTCAAAACTACTCTTAATAAATCCATTTCTATTTTACCAGTATTTGTGGTATATATTACATTTCCATTCATTGCTGCCCAAATAATTTTAGGACAAAGCACTGACAATATTGAGGCGATTGGAGAAAATGCTTGTATTTTCTTTTTCTCGATGTTTCCCAGATCTTATCTTTTAATGACAAAACCAAATCTTTTTGGGGGAAATGATAAGAGAATGTACTAAGAGTGCGCTATCGTTAGCACACGGATCAAAATGGGTGGATCAAAATGATTTTGCAGATCTATGTATTTTCGTCTGATTTCGGAAAAGGGCTAGTCGGACTCTGTCTGGGAAAATCCTGGATCCATACTTGGTATAAACAGTCAAAATTAGTCACTGTTGTTTTCTTGAAATCGCTGTGTTTTACCATCGTTCTGAAAAAATAATAACTTTCCCAAACACGCAGTCATGGCTTTAATGAAATTAAAAGGGAAAAATGATATACAATGTATATGAAATGTCGATAACCAGCATACCACCAGCATACCATGGTATTCTCCTGCCACTCCCCCATTACTTTCTCTGCTACATTGTACACAAGTCCTGTCTATCAGCATTCATCTTTCATTTTGGTAGACCTATGTAAAATGTGTCCTATCTGTTTTTCATAACACTTTTTTAGCTCCACTGGCCATCAGGCCAGCGGACTATTGTCATGGTGTTTTGTCCATTGTGTGTCTGTCAGTCTGGTCGTCCGTCCTTGCATCCAGTCATCAACTTTTTGTTTGAAAATCTTCTCAAAAACTATTTCATGGATTTCCACCAAACTTCACATGAATGAATTTTGAGTGACCCTTTCTCAGATTCCTCCAAAGACTTCTGATTGAGCTATAAAGTTATCTGCCCTTGAATGTCAAAAATGGCCGTTTTTGACTTTGATTTCAAGCTAACCACTACAAATATTGACCAATCTTAACAAAACTTTGACAGAATATTGTTGACTACAAGTTCCTGTCTGAGTGGAATTTTCAGCTTGATCGGAAATGTACATCATGATTTATGTGCCCTTGAATTTGACAAAATTGCCATTTTCGACCTTGTTTTACTGTAACAACCATGAATTTAAATTACCAATCAAGACAAAAGTTGGATAGAGTCTTGTTAATCATAAGATCTAATATTTGTAATATTTTCATTTTGATTGGACACTCACATTCTGAGTTATGTCCCCTTGAAACGGACAAAATTTCAGATTTCGACACTGTTTTCACCCTTACAGCCGCAAATGTTTACTATTCAAGACCAGATTTTGACAAGATCATGCATGAAATTTATTTATAACTTGATCAGAATCTCACATCCTGAATTATGTGTCTTTGCATGAATTTGACAAATTGCTGATTTTGACAGCCTCAAACACTAGTCAATCATTTACTTGTTTTTTGCATTTGACAACATTGCTGTATTTTGCTTTGTTTATGCTCTAAGAACCACAAATATAAATAATCTAGCTTAAGCATTTAGATAAATTAGTCAAACTTTTTATTGTACGAGGGCCCATCAATAATTTCGAGAACTAAATCTACTATTCAATTACCCGTTGGCGTATTTTCACGAAAATTGGTATGCTGAAAGCTCATTCATTTTCCAACCGACTCATTTTATTCAAAAAACGATGACGTCAAAACAAAATGACGTCATGGCAGAATTATGACGTCATGTTAATAGCGTTTGCTTAAAATGATGTCATCTTGCGTTCTTGAGCAAACCCTTTTGATAAAGTTTTATGTAATTCTCCATAATTCCTGTACGGACATCCGTGAAATTTTACATGTATTGTAAAGAGACATATGTTTACCGAATAATGTTATTTGAAAGCGGATGCAACCTTCGGAGACATGTAGAGAGATAAGAGAAAATGTGTGATTTTGCTAGCTGACCGGAGACTATAAAGCTAAAAAGAAGGCTGCTAAAATCCTAGAATTTATTCTTAAAAATTGAAAATTATGTGTTTTAAATAGTAGTAAGACACTTATATAATTTGTATGAAACAACTAATGACAGTATGACCAGTAATCTCGGAATGCGGCGTACATCGGCTAGATGGGTACCGCGCTGGCCGCTTCCTGGCCGATTTGGGCAGGGGGTAAAAAGGTGTCGTAAATAATACCAAATGTATAAGGAAGACCGCCATAACTTTGCCAATCATATAAGTACATGTGACGTGACATTGGTGCATCATTTTTGAGTCGGAAAGTAAAGAACAAATATCATTTTGGAAGCATTATTCTTCGTTCTCACCCACAAAAGCATTGATTTCCAGATGTGCTGGTGAGACAAATGCCATAATTTTCCTCGATATTCGAGGAATCACACTGAAACATTTTGTATTTATATAAAGTCGAGTAAGTACTTATAATTTTGCAGCAAGATTCAAATCTGGTCTGCCACCCACATTTATGAGACAGCGCGCAAATATTATAAGGTCAGGAATTCTGCCGCGCTGCGACAGCGCGTCGCGCCATTGTTGACGCGTTAAAAAGGCCGGTATTGTGAAACTGATGATAGAAATTTTACCAAACCCCTCGTACCGCACAGACTATGCAATTTGCGACTTCTATTTATTTTCAAACCTTAGAAATAAATCACGGGGTGAAGATAATGAGTAAAAAGAAGAGTTGGGGTGTGTCCTTTACAAATGTTTGCGGGACATGTCACGTGACGGGCTGTAGCACGTGCCACAGGCGCGAGTCAAGCGGTGGAAGGAATGCAAACTGTTCAAGGGATGTTACTTTTAAAGGAGAAAAGGTAATATATCTAAGTTTATAAACGTATATTTCTGGTATAAGATTAGTTCTCGAAATTATTGATGGACCCTCGTAAACCACAAGAAATTCAGGCCTGTGGAACGACTCGAGACCTTCAGGTCTTTCTAGTTGAACATGACGGATGGGCCTTTTTCATATGACGGGTTTCGTTTACGTGGACAAGATAAAAAAAAAGAAAGGTCAACTTTCGAAGGTCAAACCATTATCATGGACGGGTGTATGAAGCCTTTCCAAAACGTCAAAATTTTTAATCCAGTACAATTTAAAATCTACTGCAGACAGCAAAATGGATGATGGATCTAGCAAGCATAGGATTTGTAAACAATATAACACGGAAAATATTGAGACAAGAGAAGAAAATGCTGGAATCAGCATTTTCTTCTTTTGCCTCGATGTTTTCCCCAGCATGTTCTATCAGGGACTTCAAAATAATGACTTTAGATCTAGTAGGAAAATATTGACTCCATCCCGACATGGTGATTACGATACGTGGACGTAACGTGACATAAAATCCTGCAACGCAACACGGAAATCTTGTAAAATAGTAGCCTACATTTGACATGGTTACATTTGAAAAATACGGAAAAATAACCAACTTTAAACTCAAATTCCCATATTATTACAAAAAGAAAATTTTTGAGACTTCTTATTGAGTGATGACCTATACCCGATCTTCCAAATGGTGTAAAAAGAAATTCTGTTGCAATATTAATTGTCTAGGTCTGATGCTTCTCTAACTGGACTATAATCTGTTTACAAGCAACGCCTGACATGCGCGGATCCAGACATTTTTTCAATGGGGTTGGGGTCAATACGAGCCTATACAAACATTTTCATGAATGCAATATAAAAGTAACAACATGAAAAGAAATGTATCAATAGGCCAATCTAATCCGACGCATCATATAACTACAATTGCTCAGAATGCTCCGAGTATATTTGATGATTAAAACAGCTGTAGTTACAAGGTTTTGAAGAAAAGAGACGGATGGTTTTTAGCTCCACTGGCCGAAGGCCAGCGGGGCTTATGTCATGGCCCTGTGTCCGTCGTGCGTGCGTGCGTCCGTGCGTCCGTCCGTCCGTGCGTAAACAATTTTCAAACATCTTCTCCTCCAAAACTACTGGACCAATTTCAACCAAACTTCACTCAAATCATCCTTGCATGAATCTCTACCAAATTCCTTCAAAAGAATAAAATCCGCGCAGAACTTGAATTTTAATTAATTTAATTGATTTAAATTTTCGAAAAATCTTTAAAAATTCTTCTTCTCCAAAACTACTGGACCAATTTCAACCAAACTTCACAGAAATCTTCCTTGCACGAATCTCTACCAAATTCCTCAAAAAAATAAAATCCGCGCAGACCTTGAATTTTAATCAATTTAATTGATTTAAATTTTCGAAAAATCTTTAAAAATTCTTCTTCTCCAAAACTGCTGGACCAATTTCAACCAAACTTCACAGAAATCTTCCTTGTATGATTCTCTGCTTAATTCCTTCAAAAATATGAATTCTGTGTATAACTTAAATTTTGATTAATTTAATTGAATTAAATTTTCGAAAAATCTTTAAAAATTCTTCTTCTCCAAAACTACTGGACCAATTTCAACCAAACTTTACAAAAATGTTCCTTGCATAAATCCCTTCTTAATTCCTTCAAAAAAATAAATTCTGTGTAGAATTTGAATTTTAATTAATTTAATTGATTTAAATTTTCGAAAAATCTTAAAAAAATCTTCTTCCCCAAAACTACCGGACCAATTTCAACCAAACTTCACAGAAACCTTCCTTCATGAATCTCTACCAAATTCCTTCAAAAGAATAAAATCTGCGCAGAACTTGAATTTTAATTAATTTAATTGATTTAAATTTTCGAAAAATCTTTAAAAATTCTTCTTCTCCAAAACTACTGGACCAATTTCAACCAAACTTCACAGAAATCTTACTTGTATGATTCTTTGCTTAATTCCTTCAAAAATATAAATTTTGTGTATAACTTAAATTTGAATTAATTTAACTAAATTAAGTTTTTGAAATATCTTCTATTCCAAAACTAATGGACCAATTTTAACCAAACTTCACATGAATCTTCCTTGCATGAGTCTCCTCTAAATTAAAAAAAAAAAAACAACAAAAAAAAAAAAAAAACAAAAAAAACCAAAAAAAACCAAAAAATCTGTGTAGAACTTAAATTTAATAAATTTAATTAAATTGAATTTTCTTCTCCAGAACTACTGGACAAATATGAACCAAAATTCACAGGAATCTTCATTGCATGAATCTCTTCCAAATTCCTTCACGATCGGAGGAAAAGCCTGCCCACTGTGGGCTAGGCTTATTTTTAGCTTTATGAAACATAGTGTAATTTTAAGAAAATTTTATAAACATTTCTGCTCCTTAATCACTTATTGGATTTCATTCTGGTGTAGCATGAATCTTCTTTGGATAGACCTCTATTGTATTCCTTGAAGAAGTTCGTAGTTTAAATGTCTAAAAGCCAGTGGAGCGATACAGGGCCATCTTGGCCCTCTTGTTTTTGTTTGTTTTTTTTTTTTTGCCTTTCTGATATTTGTAAAAGTTTGTATTAATGAAAGTGTGTTTTATGCCTACAATGATAGCCAAAATGGAAAAGAGTTGCACGTAGACATGCAAAGATCTTGAGAGATGACGTCATATTCTCGGGCCAAAAATTTCCGTCTTTCTGTAAAATGTTTTCTCCATATTTTCTGACAAAAGGTCGCCAAAAACAGGGATAGATACCCTGTTTTCTCAAGGTGACCGTTAAGGTTAAGTTCCCGGGTCATCAGCCTATCATGACCTGCCGAGAGATAAAGACCCAAACATCACTGACGGAGCACGTCCAAAAAGGTCGCCCACGAAACATGTTTTTTAACGTGACGTAGGTGTAAGCAATGGTAATTTTACGGGCTGCTATATGAAAAGGAGAGCATTTAACGCATTACCACAAAGTGACGCCTTTTGACGCCCCACAAGAAAAAGACTGCTTGTGACTAGCAGAAAAAAATCATTCACTCTAAATCATTGTCGTCTGCAGCAACTTTGAATTTGAACCAGTCTAAAATTTTGCGTCTGGTAATGTGTTATAACAGAATAGATCTTGGGGCCATCTGAATGTGCGTATACGCAGACTGAGCAGAATTCATGCTGGCCTCAAATGCCACAAGAGCCATCTGGAATACCAACGTGTCCGCCAGAAAAAAATAAATGTTTCTTAGACATAGGCCTACATTTTACCCCACCTCAAATTTGCAATCTCGAAAATAAAGAATGGATTCGAATTTGTTTCTTTTACCTGGCACTGGTATTTTATGAACGTTTCTGTATTCTCTACATCAAAACAAATGTCAGTTTAAGTTCTTTTTCACCCCCTTTTGACATATACATATGGGTTTGAAAACCTTGCATGAACAGAAGAAGATGCTGATACCCAACATTCCATCGCCTACGTTTTAAAATATCGAACGTAGCCATCGACATTCGTTTACCATGGGGATTTTCTCTGAAAAGCTTTTAGAATCTTAATTTTGTCATCTCCAATTTCTTTGAATTTGGACCTCCAAATTATTGTCTTTTAAATTTTAGTTAGACGACATTTTGTAGCCCGGTCGTCTTTATTTCGGACATGTCGTGGACAGACAAGTGTAAACAAGATAGGGGTTATCTTTGATAACCCTTTCTCAAAGCACTCGTAATCCATTGCCAGATTGGTAAAACATTGGCAGAAAAATGGAAACTTTCTGATCAGCATTTCTTTCCTTTCCCTCATTATTTTCTGTGACAGGCCTACATGACACATTTTTGCTCTTTGTTGCACTGAATCTGAGTCTGCATCAGGTTTGGATTTGAACCATTCTATATTTTTGTCGTTAGGGAAAGGGCTCAGACTACAATGATAACCAAACTGGGACTAAGATAGTTACGCCAAAAACCAAAGACTGTCCTTCCAAAAGTTCAGTAATTTGGTCATACTGTGAGGGATATTAGCCCGTAAAATAGGTAAGCTCTAGCTTCATACTCACGGCAAGAAATAGCGCGACACCACAATTGAATAAAATCTTTTGACCGATTTGGATTCCATTTGAATATGAGAAGACAGAAGAACACCAAGAATTTGCTGGTTTTGGTAGAATCTTTTTTCTAAAAAATAAACAACAGTTGATAAATAAATATTGACGACCAAACAAAATCTTTGTAGGACGCCAATAACCTTTTTAGCTCGACTTTTCGAAGAAAATGAGAGCTTATACTGTCACCCGGGCGTTGGCGTCGGCGTCGGCGTTGCAACAAAGGTTAAAGTTTTTTCAAACATCAATAACTTCCATACTATCAAAGGGATTCAACCCAAACTTGGAATACTTATTCACCATCACACCCTCTACCTTACTACCAGGGCCCATGAGTTATGTCCCCTTTATACTAAGCATGCAACTTAGAAAGTCGAGCGCGCTGTCTTCGGACAGCTCTTGTTTATCAAATAATGTTTTCGCGCATTCTTTGTTTCAAATCTTTTTTTCAAAACGGTCATATACTAACAGAATTACTGAAAAATAGGACAGTTGAAAATATTGTGTTACGTGATTCCCCCATCGAGTTCTTGCTCTTTTTACTCTGTCTGTTTCTCCAACCATCCCTTTCTCCCCTTTGTCCTTTTCCTCTGTCTCTTTATGCTCTCTGTCTTAGAATCCTTAGATGCGATATCGATATCCCAAAATTCTATTGTACGGCGCGCTGCACGCCCCGTACCATGTGGTATGCTATTGGAGTTTTGTCACCGGAAGTGTAAATTGTACGAGGACACGGAGTAGCGATCAGTTCCGTGACATCTATTTTCAAAGTCTTAAAATGTTCATTGCCGACTTCGATTGGCGAAATATCGAGCTGTAGTAGTTTGGCTGACCCGCCTGTTTCATTCAACCCCGTACTGTGTCAGTTACTAATATTCAAAATCTTTGTTCATCTGGACACTGATTGTTTTGATGTTTTCATTCAGTCTAAATGGGGATTTCTTGACAACAAGAGTTCGTCATATTGCTGGTAGAAAACATATGATGTCCCAAAAGTATTAATTATGTGTTAATTGCTTGGGGGTCTCAAATCGATATAATTGATGAAAAAAAATTCTTACTGCGTAAAATTGTTTTTGTGCTTATTTGATTTCCGATCTGATCAATAGGATACATTTTGGTCAATCAATTCGGTGCCATACCACCATTTCGTGTTGCATTCGATACTACGCCCTTAACAGATAGCTGTTTCCCCTAAAACATTTTGTTTTGTGAAATTTAAGGTGTTATAGTGACCATGAGTGACTAGTTTGCTTGTCAGAGGTATCCGGCTGCAATGCAATGCAGAGAGTGGCTGCTCATGATGTCCAGTGTTCTTTCAGTTGAGTTCCATTGGACTTTCGAATTCATGATGAGAATAGCCCATATTTACAGTTTCACCAAATTGCTCAAAAAGAAGACTATATTTATACACATCTAAGCAACTTTTCACTTAATCTTTTCGAGAGAACGAATTTCATACAGAATCGCATATATCGTTTAAGAAGACATCCCATTGACATTTTCCAATAAATTTTACATTTATTTGTACATTTTATATACAAGAGCGTAATTTTCTAATTAAAAAAATCGAATACTTCAAGCCAAAGTATTGCGCCGTTGACAAGGGATATATTCTTGAATTTCTCGAATCAAAATAAATGTGTTTAACCATAAAATGGAATGGAATTTTTCCTTTCCGTCTGAGCTCTAAAATAGTTTTTGTTTATCAACAACGTTTGCAGCTTTTTGCCATTCGGGAAAATCTTTATTCTCTTTCATTTTCGTGCCGGGATAGTGATCAAATAATGCCTGTAAATGGACAATACGGACCATGAATTATGCACCGGCTGATCTGGACCCTCGTTGGTCTCAAATCAGGGCCATTCTCTAGATCCTAACAGGAGCCTTTTTTCAAGCAAAAGATCATCATTAAAATTTTTAGCCAAAAAGACAAGGACAATCGCTATTACAGTTTCGATCATATAGGCTACAACTCCGCCCCCACATCATGTCCAAAAAGCATGGAGATGCTTTTCAACCAAAACCTCGTAACTGCAGCTTGTTTTAATCTGCAGTTACGAGGTTTTTGTTGAAAAGCGACGATGGCTTGCTGTATGTATGACCTTTTTGGACGTGTTCTGGCAGTGACTAGGTCGTGAATGGGTAGGCCTATCTCAGATGACCTAGGGTAGTAATCGCATACCAGTCCTATTTCCAGCATACCTTGAAAATTACGCAATATTCATCCGATTGTGTGAGACATGATTGTGTCTCGTCCAATAAGATGATTCCTAATGTAGTTTAGATCTAGAAAAGGTATTAAAATATAGGTAAATCGCCTTTCACTCTTGAACCCTCGTTTTCGCTTGCTTTATTTTTCAACAAAGTCCTTTTCCAACTTCACGCACATTTTTCATTCTAGTTAACCAATCATCGGTACCCGCTCTATAGAAGGCAGGATATCGTTGGTCACGTTCGAAAATATCGTAACTACAGCTTGAATAAGCTGTAGTTACGACATTTTTAATGTGACTGACAATTTTATTCGTACGTACCATAACCAGTCCTCTTCAGGAGCTGTCAACTCATCGCCACCATCGTTTTACTCTTTCTGTGTTGCTCAGCTCAATTTTTGATAGAATTGGAATAGTCTTCCCATAAACTGCAGACAAAAGCTCTTCTAGCTTATATATGTTTGGCAGATTTGCCATCCATTAATACAACTTTGTCCTCAGAAATGTCCATTTTGCCAACTAGGTCTACTAGTATTTGAGAGTGCGGCATTTCCATGAACGACAAGTTCTTTTAACTAATTAAAGCAGCTAGCAATTTATGATCCTGTAGGCCTATACTTAGCCTTGTTTCAGGTCATGTATATGTGTTTATAAATGTCTCTCGAAATTATGTTATTCTAAACAGACTGACATCAGTCTAGCCTTTACTATGTTAAAGTTCAAAAGATACTGTTCTGCATATATACGCAGCAAAAGAGCTAACGCATCACTTTTTTAAAATTGCATAACTTCTTTATTATCAAAGATTTGAATTTATAATTTGGCAGATCTGTATCCCACAAGTTTTTGCACTCATCCCTGCAACTATTACTAAGTTTTTCTTCTTATCTGACCGCGTCATACGAAAAGGGAACCAAACAGTTTTTCGGCTCGTGTAACTTTTGATCTTTTTCAATCATTTTTGTTTGAACTGATTTTGAAAGCTGGTTCATTGTGAGATTCAAGTCTGAAAAAAAAAAAAATAATTCCTTATCTAACGTAATAAGGGCTGTTCGCGGACAACGTAGCTCGCATAGATGCATCTTTTTAAAAGAAAGGGTCAATTTTTCAAGGTCAAGGTCACAAGGTCAAATTTTATGGTCGCACATGAAAGTTCTTGGTGGACCTGTCTGTGTGTGAAGTATCAAGACTGCATCTCATACAGTTCGGAAGATAAAGACCGATACGTTTTGTCTACGTAACTAACGTCACCGTCGACGCCAACAATGACAGCAACCACACTAGTGGTGTAACATTACCTCTGCGGGAATAAATTACGCGCCCACAAAAGTGTTAAAGCCATCGGTTTGTTTAAGGAAGGGTAACTTTTCTACACAGGAACTCTTACAGAGGTTTGAAAGTTATGCGTGAATTTCCTATTTTAATCAAATCTTAGACTTTAAGAATTTTAGAATTAAGGGTGTCCGTATTAAAAGTTCAATATTTCAGAACAGAATGTAGCATTTGCTATTAAATTTCATAGGCTTCTAATCAAATGGCGGTACTCTGCATGTGCAAACTTTGAACGTATTCTGCTGATTCGTTAAAAAGATATTAACAAAGATCTGAGTGCTGCGTTAGCAGTTTTGCCGAGTATATATGGTAGGCCCCTACATAGGGGTCCGTAATTTGAGCCTTGGCACCATCTAGACTATTCTTTAGTCTAAAGAATAGTATAGATGGTGCCAAGGCTCAAATTACGGACCCTTATGGGCCCCTATAGATCTACATAATTATCTTACAGGAAAATGCCCTGGGCTAAAAACTTTTGGATATCTTTTTGTTTGGGCCTTACCTTTTTGGCGCAAGATAATGCAGCATATGAGTAAGCAAACACTTGTTGCTCCCATGTTTTGGGCATGTTTTTGGAATGTTTACCAGGGAGCCATCTGCTTCTGGTATGAATAATTCCTAAATTAATATAGGGCCCTAATCACTTTGATAAGCCCTTTTTAGCTCCACTGGCCTTTCAGGCCAGCGGGCTATTGTCATGGCGGTGTGTACGTCGTGCGTGCGTGCGTCCGTCCGTCCGTCCGTCCGTGCGTCCGTAAACTTTTTCTTTAAAAATCTTCTTCTCAAAAACTACTGGATGGATTTCAACCAAACTTCACAGGAATGATCCTTGGGTGACCCTCTCTCAGATTCCTTCAAAGAATATGGATTGAACTAGAATAACCTGAGTTATCTGCCCTTGAATGTCAAAAATAGCAGGTTTTGACTTTAGTTTTCTTCTAAAATCTACAAATATTGAACAATCAAGACAAAACTTTGACAGAATGATGCTGACTACAAGATCTTTCCTTGGTAAAATTTTCAGCTTGATCTGAATTTTACATCATGAGTTATGTGCCCTTGAAATTGACAGGATTGCCATTTTTGGCTGTATTTTGACTTTGTTTTCACTCTAGCAACTACAAATATTGAATAAACAAGACAAAACTTTGACAGAATGATGCTGACAGTAAGATCTTGCCTTGGTAAAAAATTCAGCTTGATCGGAATTTTATAGCATGAGTTATGTGCCCTTGAAATTGCCAAAAATTGCCATTTTCGGCTCTATTTTGCCGGTTTTGACTTTATTTTTACTCTAAAATCTACAAATATTGAATAATGAAGACAAAACTTGGACAGAATATATATAAGCATTATATGCTGCCTGTGTGTAATTTTCAGCTTGATCTGAATTTTACATCATGAGTTATGTGCCCTTGAATTTGACAAAATTGCCATTTTCGACTTTGTTTTCACTCTAACAACCACAAATGTTAACCAATCAAGATGATACTTGGAAAGAATCTTGTTGGCAACAAGATCTTGCTTATGTGTAATTTTCAACATGATCACACAGTTACAATCTGAGTTATGTGCCCTTGAAATTGACAAAATTTCAGTTTTCGACACTTTTTCCACTCTTGAAGCCACGAATATTGACTAATATAGACAAAATTTGAACAGAATGATAGTGACAATAAGATCTTGCATGTGTTTAATTTTTGATTTGATTTTAAATGTACATACTGAATTATGTGTCCTTGACTTTTGCAAAATCACAGTTTTCAATTTTATTATCGCTCTAACATCCTTAAAATATTAGTCAATCATTTACTTTCTTTTTGCATTGACCACATGATTGCTGCTTTTGACTTTGTTTTTGCTGGAAGAACCACAAGTATTCAAAAATCTAGTCAAAACTTGATTTTAATATTTAAAGAAACTCAGGCCTGTGGAGCGACTCAAGACCTTCAGGTCTTTCTAGTTTTACAAATTCGGGAAGGGGACCCAATCTCTGGATATATATATTTACTAGTACATGTAGCTAAAATAGCATAATTATTGGAAAACTTCTCAAGCAAATTTCTTCATGAAGGGATGTTACTATTATATTTCCTGTGAGTCTATAGGTACAAATGGTTGCCTCCCCTGCTTAACGAGTCGTTCATAGAACGATCCCACTCTCTTGCACACGGTTCATTTACTGACCGGTTACTGCGTCGACAGCGTGTGCACTTTTAAAAAAGATTTATAAGATTGATTGATTGAAAGGTCGATTGATTGGTTGGTCGATCGCTCGATTGCGCTCTTTGAGTGTATACATTGTTCGTAGATCTAGTTATATATACAAGGTGGTCATACTATGTGATAAATGACGTCATAAACTGACGGTGTTGTAGTAAATTGTCACCCTAATGCATCACAACTCAAGGTTTCAAACAGCTGTTTAATTTCTGTTCAAATTAAACAAGATCACCAAAAATACAAAAACAAAGGGAAAAAAAGAAGAAGAAAAAAATGCGGTTTTAGCAAAATTCGTAGACAACGTGATACCGGTTCTTTGAATGTGTTTTAAAGTACCGTCAAGGGGCACAATGGGAGCCTTTTCAGGCATTCTCAAAAACGGGTACAATTACCGAAAATTCATTTCTCCTCTTGGATCTAATAGAGCTGGATATTTTTGTATGTATTTGTGCCAGTCTGGAAAGCTATCTATTTTCCTATTTTTCTGTCAAATTAAATGCATGAGAACAACTTTCGTCCAAAAAGTATGATTCTTGTAAAAGGTTAGGTCTTATTTGGAAGCTAGGAGTGGCGAAATTAGCACGTCTCTGGACCAATTTTCGGTATAATAAGTAGAGTACTGTTGTTTCTAAAAGGGATACAAAATGATGTTATTTAGTACATATTTTGAATGTACACATGAACGCTGAAATGTTTCTATATTATTTTCTTGGTGGCAAGCTAATGTAAAATTTTCATTATAAAATTTAGCCTACGTTGTCTGCAATAACAACTAATTATATCCGTAACGACAATTCGCTTTTGCATCTACCAATCTAATACATTATATTCTGGAATTTAGAAAATTTCATAAAAATGTTTGCATTCCATTGAAGATAGTTATCAGAATTTTCTTCTTTTGCCTCAGCGTTTTCCAGCTTTTCCTATCAGGGACATCAGATCCAGGTCTTGTTTAGTAAATGGTTAAGTGGAAAATAATGGTTCTACGACAGTTCTAGTCTAACGGCGTCTGATTTTGACGGTTTTTACTCTTAAAACACATATTAGAAGAGAAAATGTGAAAGAGCTGATTTCTTGCATTTTTCATCATTGTATTTCATAATTATCATTACTACGTACTAAGAATATGAATGTTGCCTTTACTGATATCATGTTTGTTTGAAAAAGGATTGCATTACATAGGAATAGTCCGAAATAACGCAAGTTATATAAAATATCACTTAGTACATAATTAAACAGACCATTTAATAGATGAAAAGTATCAATGTAGGCGACTGTTCCTAATGATCATTTATGTGACCCTGACCCCAGCCGTTCACCTGCGGTTAGGAGTGTAATCCCACTCAAAAGTGATAAAGTCAAAAAATAATACTGCTCCAATTTGACAGTTGTTACAGCCGACAAATTTGGTATTTGTGGCATATGATTTGAATACAATGACGCACAGAAGATACTTAGAAAATAGTAGAAATGGTGATCAACAGTATTTTCTTCGCTTGACCCATTATTTTCCCAATCTGTTGATCTACAGATCTATGTCAAAATCGGGCATTTGTCAAGGTTAATAAAAAAGATTAGATTCTGACCTTATATATCCACTTTTATGCCTACGTTCATTTTTTACATTAAATATGTATTACTCTATCTCATTTTCCTTAATTAAATATCGTATCTGGTTATCTTTATTACTAGTAGTTGAAATATGCAGCGAATATATTTAGCTTTGAAATTGGCCTATTAAACAAGTGGTTGTCTATTTGTCATATACATAAACAATGTAACACAATAAAGAACATTAATTTGAGTCGGCAAATAAATAAATGAATAAATAAATAGGATAGATAAATAGATTAATTATATGGCCGTTTAGACATGTCTTATATGAAATATAATCAGATATAGTGAAAAAAGAATGATTGAAAATGTTACCATCTCAGAACAGTTAATTGATTGATTTAGAAAATAAGACAACTGTGAACATGTATATCTAATTACTAAAAAACTATTGATTTCAATGAATAATGATAATAATAATGATGATGTTGATGATGATCATAATAATAATATTAATAATAATAAAATATTAGAATTTCAGTTGTATCATATTTTCTAATTGAAGAGGTTCATAACAGTTCATGATCTACATCGTGAATCACCAGTCGTCAGTAGCATCACCTGGAGATTGGTTATTAAATGAAAGATGAGTCAGACGACAAAATGAAGCTTTTAGACCATTGCTGATGAGTAAAACGACTGATGTGTTTGAGTTAGACTGGCTATGTTTGAGTTATAAACCCATTATCACAAATTAACCCGAAAGAACAAGTTTTTGGAAAATATTGTGGAAAATGAAGGAATTGCTTGTGACAAGCAATTTCTTCATTTCCCACAATATTTTCTACCCCCAAAAAACTCACAAAAATATAAAATTTCATTCACACGAAATTGTCGTCTACAACATATTTGCTCGATCTAAAATTTTGTCGTTTGGTATTGGGTTAAAGGATCGTCAATAGATCTACTCAAGCTCAAAACTGAACCTCGTTGACACGAAAATGTCGAGTCCCCGATTATACAAGATATGATGACCGAATAATAGTTCCAAGCACAAGTGTTGGCTTATAGATTATATTCACATACACCGTGTACGCATTTTTATTTTTTTTTATATCATAGGTAAACGTGTTTGGATAACAGATTTTATTTTGCTTGACTTGTCCACATATCCAGTCCAAAATATTGGAAGCCTTCTTAGAAGAATACAAACAATATGCACATACGCTTTCTTTTCTTTCTTAAATGTGGGTTTGACATTTGTGAAGCTCCATTTAAAATAGGAACATCATTTTACAAGGATTCAATATTCTAATTTCTTATCTTTGTCTATTTATGACACTATTTTATTTAGTGCAATTTCAGATAAGACATTTGGACCCGAAAAAAACAAAAACAACAACAAAAAAAAAAAAAAAAAAAAAAAAAAAAAAAAAAAAAAAAAAAAAACGAATGACATCTTTAAGAGTAGATAGATCTGCATAGGCCTATTCAGAGACATAGATATAACATATTATGTCTCGAGATCTGGCCTATTCTATTTTGTAAAAATGAAAATTGTCTTGTTCTTTGGGTTCTATAATGTTTTTAGACAAAGTACTTAGGCATAATTGGACGAGTCAACAAAACAATAATTATGTCCTTAACCTGATTGTTAATAATGAATGACATTTTGAATAACAAATATTGTTAAAACTAAGCGAATTCCGCGACCTATCCTCTGCCACCTAAACAAAGAACAATCTCCCCGTATTCGTAATGGAAAATTACCGCCTTGTAGTGGAAACTCACAGTGTACTGTTATTGGCGGATTTTATAAAGCTGAGTAGAGCGATCTGTAATACTACAAGTATACTATCGGTTCCCGCGTGTACGTGTCATACCTAATTATAACAGCATTATAATATCGGAATTAGAAAAAGCCCCTATAAGGCAAGAATCTTGATGTAAAAAATATGGACTCGGTAAGAATACCTTTTTTACCATTGTATATTATACATATGTATGTATGTGCATGACACTGATGTTACGACAGGAAAGTTGTTCCGAAAGAGCGAAGCTGGGTAGACTATACTATTCGAAGAAAGAAGGAATATAATCCTTGAAGAATGGTGTTTCGAAGTTAGTCATACATTGTTTTCCAAAAGATAGAAAGAAAGATAGATTGATAAAAACTCTGCGATGTTATATTCAGGACTTAGTATCTATAGAACCCTTTGAAGTGAATGACTCACAACTATGGGCAATTCCATAATTCCAATGAATGGCATGTTTGACTTGTACAGAACCCACGGGGATGTAGATGCAGGACTTTTAAATAGTGGTTGCTGCTTATAACATGGTATTTCATGGGTTACACAATTATGGTCCTGGCTTAAATTTATATAGATCTAATTGAGAAAATAGATCTATGTTGTTTACGAATATATTACAGCTCACATAATTCATTTACCATGTATTTTGATTTTGTTTTACATACAGACAGGTCTGCTCATGGAAAGTAATGGGAATGAGAATAAAAATTCAACTAAATAACAACTCCGAAAGAATTCTTTCGAATATTATTCTACGATTTTGAAAATAGCGGTAACCTTAAGGGCGGTTTACACGATGTGTTTTAGCACATGTGCTTTTTCACATATGTTTTTAGCACACGTGTTTTTTGCGTTCACACGGTATGTTTTAGCACATGTGCTTTTGGTGAACTTAGCTGACCTAAGCCAAACTGTTTACTGACCAGTCGTACATTGCATTCCGAGGATGGAGGATTGTGAAATATTATATCCCCTGTGTTTTATCCATTTTGCTGTAGCTTATTGCCAATACTTAAGAAAAAATAAGAAAGAAACCATTGTGGGAAATGAAAACATTGCTTGCCACAAACAATTTCTTTATTTTCCGCAATGTTTTCCAAAGCCATTATTTTGTAGGGAATCAAAACGAATCATTGTCTGATAATGGGTTTAAGTTCACTGACTTAGCATGACAAACGTTATTGCATATTTCTCTATTATATTTTTGATAAAACTGAAATAAAATGTTAATGACATTTGGAGTCTCCTTTTAGCATAAAATGATGATTACCATTTCCCAATCAAGACATGTTTTTACATCCCCAATTCAATAGGTTTTGTAAAACTAAAAGGCCAAAGAAGAAAATGCTGACATTTTCTCATTATGCTCCAATGTTTTCTATGCTATATTGAAACAAATTCTACCTCGATAAAGATCTGTTTTGTCAAATGCAATAACTTTAAGATTAGACCAGATTCAAAATTCTGTCGTTTGGGAATCGGTTAACTAAAAAAAAAAAAAAAAAAAAACACAAAAAAAAAAAAAACAGAAAAATATAATACGATAAAAACATTCTTGTTAACCCATTCCCACACATCGACTCTTTTTGACTCCCAAAAAGATACATGCATTAGAAAACATAGTGGAAAATTAAGAAATTGCTTAGACAAACAATTTCTTCCTTTCCCACAATGTTTTCAAAATCAAAAGACAAAAAACGATAATTTCATTCATCCTCTTCCATTTTAGATAAGTCTAAAATTGTGTTGTCTTGTAATGGGTTAACAGTTACCTGTAGAGAATCAGTGGGTTCATAGTGATTAATGAGGGGCCGAGCAGTATTTATTTATTTTACCGGGTCATATCTCCGGAATCAGAGATCTGATTGGTCAATTTCCATGTGCTTTTTCATATGAAATAGGACATGCTCTAAACCGTATGCTTTTTCACATATGGTAGCATAAGGCCCATTATCTAGGGTTTATCTGGGGTTTACACGGTATGTTTTAGCACATGTGAAAAAACATATGTGAAAAAGCACACCGTGTAAACCCCCCATTAGACACACGTGCTGCTAGATTATTTCCTGCTGTAGTTTTCCTACTGACCTGTGAGTCAAGCTTAGCAAATCGACAGGATTGGTATTGATTTCCCCTACTTCAAATGCGAACCTACTTGAATGAGCCTTATCAATATATCGCCACTTTTCTTCAAAATGCTCATAACTAGATTGTTTGAAACTACAGTTACGAGGTTTTCGAAGTAAAGCATCGAGTAGAAATTGCAAAGTATATGTATGTATTGTTTATAGCTAAGGAAACGAGGCATTTCAGTCTAAAGGGGAAATCTGCACCTGATATCTAAGGAGCATTGCACACAGTAACAAGTTATAATTTAGAAACAAAATAATGATAACTTGAGACATACAACAGAATTTTTAAAGGTAAAATCTACAAATTTTCTGTTTCATTACCAAGATTTGTTTTATTATCATATAGATCTAGTCTTAATTTACGTCATGAAGCGAAAAGATGATGCTACGAACATAAAGTCAGAACATTAATCGTGTAGGCCTACATGTCTTATTTTCTTGACGACTGAATTTTCTGTGTAAACATGTTGGTTTATGACAGAACGGGTGGCTCCCTGTAATGATCGGGCTACGTAGCCTAGGCCTATAATAAAAATATTAGGAAGGAAGATCGGTTTATTGCAAGAGAGAAAAAATGTTATCCATGATCCTGAAAACGAAAAGATGTCATCATTTTTCCATTAGAAATCTCCCGCCATTTTGTTTAATTGCATTACAACAAAGCACGTGCTAAATTGACATTATTCTCTACGTTCTCTACAATGCCTCATTACATTCATCCAAAAAATGCGACTGTGTATCCCTTTCTTCCTTCGCATACAAGCAATTTTATAGGGGATTTTCGGCATGTTTGGCCAACATAGTGGGGAGGGGGGAGCACAGGGAATTGAATCATACCTTCCTAGGCCTATTCAGAGGGATTTCTGACCAAAAACAGAACCTAAAACTGAAATAGGAGAGCTCTCCTATTTCAGTTTTAGGTTCTGTTTTTGGTCAGAAATCCCTCTGAATAGGCCTAGGAAGGTATGATTCGATTCCCTGTGGGGGGGAGGGGGGGGGGGGGGGTAAGCCCCCTTCGCCCCTCCCTGTTCCTATGTTTGCATAAAACGTGAGTAACATGGCAACAGCTCCTTTATGGTGACCATGTGTTCCCACAGATCCATTTGGGACGGGGCGCATCCCAAGAAAAGTCTTATCATTTTAGGGAAAGGCTAGATTGTTAATTTCAAACCACCGATCATGGCTAGTATCAAATGACAACAATCACACGTTTATCATTAGACATTAGGTCTACCTACATCCTATTTCTTTTCATAAGCATGCTGTCGGAAAGGGAGGGGGCTAGGGGGCTAAGCCCTCCCAATTTAGCCAAAAATGCCAAATTTTCCTTATTTCACACTGATAATGTAGGGAAAATCCAATTTAGCCCCCCCCCCCCCCCCCCTCAATATTCAGACTCTGGGGCTTTAGCCCACCTAATAATTATAACATTGCTTCCTATGGGGCTGATAAGATATTCATGAATCATGATAGACTAAGAGTGATTTAAATGGAACTGCCACATTACAAAGTTGGTGAATTGTTACAATCAACTAGATCTATAGCCATGAATTAGATTAATTATCTATCATTTAACACATGATTTTGAATATCATTGACTTATTTACCATCTTGGTTCGTAATTGAGATTGAATAAAAACAACAAATTAAAACTTTCCACAGTTTCAGTTAACTTTGATATTGACATTGAAATTCTTCTGTATTTTGAAAAAGCCTTCAGTACAGTGAACATTGTTCAAACAAAAAAGATATAAATATCTCAAATTGAAAGGTATTTTTTTTTCTTTTCAAGACAAATGTTTTTGTATTCATGACTCAATCTTCAATGTTTCAAAGTAACAGAAATTGTTCAATTGATGATTATGTACATATAGATCTAGTCTAATCATTTCTATAAATTGTACCATATTTTTTTTAATTTTCGCTGCAGAAAAAAAAAATTATATGTAGACCTAATGCTGTTGGCAATGAAGATCTATATAGGATTCTGAGTTACAATATAGAACTGTTTATCCCGCAGCTTATTGCATAACAAGTGTAAAAAAAGTAACGGTACAAACAAACAAACAATAAAGTCAGTCATGGGAGAAAGAAATAGGTCACGGTAAATTCAGAAATGGGTTACTACGTATGTGAATTCTACCACAATGATGAAATACTCACTTTTCCCATGATGGCATCTATTGAAATCTCAGCATTTTTTAAAGCCTTTTTCATGTGGGACGTCAAAAAGCATCATTATGTGTGAATGGTTATTAAGGCAGGAAAAGGAATGGCTAACTTGTTCTAGCGTAATAGTAAATTTAGTAGCATTTGTCACTTTTCTTCAAAAACCTCGTAACTGCAGCTTGTTTTAAGCTGCAGTTACGAGGTTTTCGAAGAAAAGGGACAGAACTTGGTAGCATTTGTTTGTTATCTGAGGCCAAGATACCCCATGTGACCTGTCCCAGTTTATTACTGAAGTAAACAACCCAACACTATCAATGGGCAAGTTCACAAAATAGAATTCATTTCTATAACTATTGTTAGCAAAGTATGTGATGTACATATGTATGTATGTGTTAAATAATTGCTTGAAAAGGATAATTAGTTACGAAAAGGATTTGGCTGATGATGGATATATTGTTCAATTTGACTGAAACTTTTTCTGATCAGTGACTAAATGTCTTTAGATGACCCTACTAGACAGGGTTACAAAACCTTGTAGGAAAAGAAGAAAATGCATGCAAGTTGTAGATCTATCAAGCATTTTCTCCTTTTCCTTCAAGAATTTCTAACCTATGACATGAAGCTACTCTGCAAAAGATTTCAATGCCAATCTATGGGCAATTTCAAAGTCTTAGAAAGGGATGAATTGAATGAAGATTAACCCATTATTAGACAGCAATTTTTTTTACTGTTCCAATTTGCAGACAATTATGTATAATTCCAAGATGCTGAAATTTAAAAAAACCTTTGTATTTTTGGTTAGGAAATATTGTGGATAATGAAGAAATTGCTTGTCACAAGCAATTTCTTCATTTTCCACAAAGTTTTTCAAAGCATTTTTCTTTAGGGGCATCAAAAAGAGTTACTTTGAGGGAAATAGGTTAATTAAAAACTTTCGCAACCCTTTTAGACTCTACTTATCTCGTTCTAGGATAAACAAAGCATTCAAAGCAGTACATCGAACAGTTCTATATCCATGGAGATCGAAAAGATTGAGAAGAAGAAGGAGGAGCGTGAGGGATGGAAGGGAACACTGGACTTTATTTTGACGTGTATCGGATTTGCCGTCGGACTCGGAAATATATGGAGGTTCCCGTACCTGTGCTACAAAAGTGGAGGAGGTAGGGTGATTTTTTCTTTCAATGTTCGAAAAATATGTGGATGTAACATTCAAAACTGTTATCTTATCGCTTTACATTATCATTAGACTATCACATCATTATTTTCTAGCTTATGTCAGGAAAAGATAAGAGGTGGTAAAGAATTCTTGTTATTCTAAATTGAAACCCTACATTGTGGGCACTCCTTTGAATTGTATTGTTAAGATGATTCTGATGAGTACCCACAAGATAGGGTTTGATGAACAATAAAGGAAACATTTCATTTTGAAAAGCCATTACCCCTTTTATTTGTAGCTCTATTAAATTCTAAACAACATGTTTGTCTCATTTTCAGGTGCCTTTTTCATCCCATACATCATTTTCCTGATACTATGTGGGGTCCCCCTGTTCTTCATGGAAGCCTCATATGGACAGTTTGCCAGTCTTAGTCCCATAACGATATGGAGAGTCAGTCCACTGTTTAAAGGTAAGCAGTTTGGCCATGTAGTACAGAAACAATAATTATGTAGTTCAGACTTTTCTAAATGAAAAAGGCCCCTAATGCATCATTTTAGATCAACATGTATTCAGATCATTCTGTACACATGCACAGTCTGATCAAGATCCATGTTGATCTCTTATTATAAGTTATTGATTCACTGATTATAGTATCTTAAAGAGAACAGCATAATTTGTGCCTCTGTTTTCTGCTTGAAAGAGACAAAATTAATGTACCTTTGAAAGTACCTCTGAAATAGCAAGAGGGCATTTCTGCTTTGCAACGAAAATCTCGCAACGGTAGCTTACAGCAAGCTGCGGATGCAAGATTTTCGTTGAAAAGCGACAGCATAATTACAGATCTTGACCGATTTTTTATGGTGAATCCCATAAATGGCATTCACTTTAATCAAATGAAACCTTGTAACTTTAGTGTGTATGCGAGAGATACTATGAAACACCATTAACCCTTTCCCAAACAAGACCTGGTTTTGACGTCCCTAATAGAAAAGGCTTTGGAAAACATTGAGACAAAAGAAGAAACTGCTGATAACCAGCAGTTTCTCCTTTTGTCTCAATATTTTCTATGCCATATTTTACACAAATTCTATCTTTTATAACTTCCATTTTGTCATTTGTGGCAGTTTTTGAATTAGATCACCCTAAAATTTTGCCATTTTGGAAAGGGTTAATCAATGCTGTCACAATGTTATCACTTACTTCTGTATGCATGAAATTCCCCGCCAATTTATTTTGAAATCCTATACTTTTTTGTCTGGGATAAAAAAGATTAACGGGCATTAATATTTCAATGAATTAAACATTGAAATAAGTTTTGAAATTAGAGTACAATTTATAAGGGGCCCACTACCAAAATGAATTTCTGACATGGTACCATCAATTTAAAACTTTGTCCAATGAGCCTCTGGAAATTTGAGACAGCTGTCTAGTTTTCTTTTCACTGACATTAAAAATATTTTCTTTTTTCACTATCCAAACTTGCCTTCTGGATAGCATTAGTGTAAAATTTCCCAGCACGAGTGAAAAAAAACCCCTTGTATTCAACAGATAAGAAAACAATGGAAAAAAGAGGCAAACATGAAGAAAATAGGGGCAATGTTTATTGAAAGATGAAAATTATGCTTAAACCTTTCCCGAAAACAGCAAAAGTTTTGGACTATTAAAATCAATTGAAATATTTTGAAAGCTGCTGCAGCCAGACCACAAAATGGATGTTGATAAAGCTAGGATTTATGTTAACTATAGAACAGAAATTATTGAAGCAAAAGGGGAATTTTGCCTTTTCCTTTTGCCAATAATGAGCAATATACATGTACTATGTATCTTCTTTTTCCTCAATCATTTATTTGAAATATGTTGAGGATTTTCATATTCCAATAACATTGGTTTGGTCATCTCCAGGTCATTTGAATTTGGATTAGCTGAAAATTTGATCATTAGGAAAAGGTTTAACACGGGTATACAGTAACCATATGTTGTTGGTATTCACATTGCTACAACAAATTTTCCCTGCATATCGACACTCGTGAATGACCTTCACTTGTAATACAGCGGGACTGCTGTTAACAAGGATTTACTGTATTGATTTTAGACTGGAAATTTACCTTCTTGAAAATCCCTCTGTCTACAAAAATTGGCTCAACAGCTGAGCTTAATCCTTTTCCAAATAAGCCCAGGTTTTGACTGCTTTTATGACGGAAGTTTGAAAAAGTATTGATGAAAAGGGAGAAAATGCTGATGATGTTATTTTGTGATTAGATGTGAAGAATAAATATTAATCCATTTCTCACAAATACACTTTGATACTTTAGCCATTAGGAACAATTTTCAACTCTTTATCAAGACACTTACTAGTACATGTATCAATTTCTTTCTTTAACCCTTTCCCAAACAAGACCTGGTTTTGAAGTCCGTAAAAGGAAAGACTTGGGAAAACATCGAGACAAAAGAAGAAACTGCTGATAACCAGCAGTTTCTCCTTTTGTCTCAATATTTTCTATGCCATATTTTACACAAATCCTATCTTTAATAATATCCATTTTGTCATTTTTAGCAGTTTTTGAAGTGTATCACCCTAAAATTTTGTCGTGTGGGAAAAGGTTAACCAGACTTTTACTAAGAAGAACTTTGAAATTTTTGCGTTTTTCCATAGTAAATAGATCTATAGCCCTCTGGTTGAAAATATTCTTGTTTGTCAGAGAAAGGAATCTGTACAATCTTCTTGGAGGACTGATACATGGAAATGAGAATGGAATGTGCAATAGGGAACGATTTTATCCAGTTTACCGTGACGTAATTTCGGACAAACAATAGTATTTCGGTAGGTGTTGTTATAAAATCTCGTAACTACGGCTTGATTCAAGCCGTAGTTACGAAATTTTATAACAACACCGACGGTTTATCAAAACATAACAGTAAACACAGTTTATTTTTAGCACAAAATTCATTGCCATTGTAGAAAGGAATTTTGTGCTAAAAATAGACTTGCTTTGCCGTTATGTTTTGATAAACGGTTGATGTTGCTATAAAATCCCGTAACTACGGCTTGATTTAAGCCGTAGTTACGAGATTTTATAACAACACCAACGAAATACTATTGTTTGTCCAAAATTATGTCTCGGTTATGTGTACAAAATTGTTCCCAATTTGTAGAAAGGAATTTTGTTTACAGTGGTGATCACCCCATATTTACATTGTGTTCAGTTGAGTAATACCAATCAAGTACAGAGTGGTCAAAGGTCAGGCTGACCGCTTTCTTTTATTATATACATGTGTGCTGTAACCCTTTCCCGAATGACAGGAAATTGCACTGTTCCTGTTTGAAAGCAACTAAAGAGAACAAAATGGGTGTTATAGTTATACTAGGATTTCTGAACAATGTAGTAAAGAAAATATATTGACAAAAGGAGAGACTTACGTTTATCAGTTCTTCTCTTGGTTCGATATTTCAATAAGTATTTCTTTTTGAGTGCATCAAAAGGGCATCAATGTTTGGGAATTACTGTAGATATAAGTATTGACTTTGACTGACCTTATTAGTATGACACTTGGAACAAGGCCTAGTTTTGATGTCCCTACGCTAATAGAAATAGTTTGGGGGGGAAATTGAGACAAATCAGCAATTTCTTCTTTTTCGTCAATGTTCTCTATGTTATTTCTTGAACATTGCATACTTTTGATATAAATTATTTTGTAATGTGCGATTCCTTTCAAATCAGACTGGCCTGAAATCTCTCTGATTGTGATTAATGGATTAATTAGCGAAATACTTGAAAATGCTTGCAAAAATGCATGCAAGGTACAATAACTTTGCACACAGCACTAGAAATCTCTGCAAGCCAATGCTTTGCAATATATGAGATAATTCGGTCAATCAGAGAATCATTGTAAATGTTTACTACGTTTGTAACCTTTTATCATGAACAGCTGCTGCAGAAACGGAATCAATGATATCTTGACCCTTTCCCAAACAAGACCTGGTTTTGACATCCCTAATAGAAAAGATGTGGGAAAACATCGAGACTAAAGAAGAAACTGCTGATAACCAGCAGTTTCTCCTTTTGTCTCAATATTTTCTTGACTAATTGGTCCTTTAGCAAGATCAATATTGTCGTCTGCAGCAGTTCTTGAATTGAAACACCCTAAAATTTTGTCATTTTGGAGAGGGTTAACTAGCAAGTGGAAACAAGACATCTCAGGAATGTTTTAGTAAATACCATAAGCCAATTTAGATTGAAATTTCGCTAAAATTGATGGATTATTTGTTAGCTCTTGATCAATTTTACAAGCATGAGAATATTTTCAGAAATGAAAGATAAACAATCCGGTCTCTCTTATCTTTCAAGAGCGTGAATGGGATGTTTCATTCTACAAAGGTTATTGACCCCAACCAAGAAAAGACATTGTATGCGTAAATATCAGTTCATGAAATAATTATAATAGAAAAAAGAAGCAGCTTTTATGTTGTACATATTGTTCATAAAATATTGTATTATGGACATGTGTCTCCTATAATAAATAAACTTGAAACATATTCTTGTATGTTCGAAGCAGAAAAATTCATTTTGTCCCGTTTGTCAGTTGTTACCAAGCCTGTGTTTGTTCCATTACAACAAAGGTTGTTGACCTTAGTCCACTCTACACACTTAATTGTAATCCCCCTGATATTAATTACTATATACTTTTGTCAGAGTTCTGGATAAGAAGGTGAAATCCCTAATCCAAATTGTTTATTTCTAATCCAAACCCTATAATATGGGTACTCGTAATTAAACAATTCAAATGAGTACCCATATTATAGGGTTTGATAAATGATAGCTGATAATTAAGTCTAATTTTAATTTTGAACTGCCATCATGCTTTCTTGTCTTTAGCTTGGCATAGTGTATCATTATTGCTATTCTAAAACCTCGTAATACAGCTTCAATCAAGCTGTAGTTACAGGCTTTTTAAAGTACACCAACAATATTGCTGCTTTTCAACGAAAACCTGGTAACTGCAGCTTAAAGCAAGCTGCAGTTACGAGGTTTTCGTTGAAAAGCGACAATACAGTGAAGTATGCTCACAAGTCATGTTTCATCATGTTTTGTTTATCTGCCGATAAATAGCAATAGCAAAACCCTTGTACAAACATGCAATGTATAGAGATAATAGGTCGACCTTGAAAACAAGGTCATAGATAAGCTCCTAAATATTGCTGCAGATATAAAACAAAGCTGTAGTTACCAGGTTTCTTATGAAAAGCGTCAATAAAAGTATCAGCTGTAATGTAAGAAAACAATTAACCTAACAGTAACTGCAACTTTTTCAAGCTGTAGCTACGGCTTTTTGGACATTTTAGCCAGTGATAATCTCTTTCTGTACTTATTTATTGAATCATTTATAAGGTTATTGAAAAAGTCGAGATTAAACTGACTAAGAAGGCCAAGTTATCTTATCGCATTTAAGATGAGCAATTAATAATTATAATGAAGCTACTTGCAGTGCTAATATTTGTGAATGAAATGCCAAAAGCATGTGAGGTTGATCATCATTCTGCTTAAACACAGCTAAACCGTTGTTCACCTAATCCCATCCATTTGTCATTTTAATCCTTCCAAGGCAGGGGTTTTGACATCCCCAATATGAATAGAACAAGCTTGGGAAAACATTGAGGCAGATGAAGGAAATGCAAATAAATGTAACATTCTCTCCAATTCTCTCTTAGAGATATTGTCTCTGCTATTTTAATGTATAAATACCTCCTTTATCAACTTCAATTCTGTTGTCTTCAGCAGCTTTCAAATTGAAAGTGTCTAAATATTAGTGTTTGGGAAACAAGCAAAACATGCTGGGTTTTTCCCCCTGCTGGGGTTTTTCCAGTTGTTCCTCTGTAAAATGATAAGACAAACCACACATTTTTGTGGCAATTTAGTGAGTTTGGGAGTGAGATTATCTGACAAAAAATGCTTACCTGGCCAAAAAAATAAGACATTGTCGCTTTTCAATAAAAACCTTGTAACTGCAGCTTAAAACAAGCTGCAGTTACAAGGTTTTTGATGAAAAGCATTGATATGCCAGAAACAGAGAAAAACCACAGCAATTCATGATTCATGCAATGAGAATGATTTCAAAGTTTACAGAGAACATGGAATTCTTGGCATTGCCAATAAAGTTTATCTGTCTGGAATATGTGACCTTTTGATCAAAATGAAATTCATCTTCTAATATTCGCATGAGATTCTGCTAAAAAAATTTGAGTTGAACATACCCTGAAGTTCTCATGAAAAAGAAAATGAAAAAAATTGATAAATTGTTTAAAATTAACATACATGTATGCACAGATCATTCTGCACTGTTAGTAAATAGTGTCTCTGTAGGGCTGTGGATCGTTGGGTAAGTGGCGATCCGATCCGATCCACGATTCATGAGCAACGATTCACAAATCGATCCACGAATCTCTACAGCTGCAAAAGTGGTCAGAAATCTTGTTGCAGAAGACAAATTAAGTGTCAGTTATTCACATTTTCTTCATTTCTCCCTCGGGGTTTTCATCTGCAGGGCTCGCGCTGGCAATCGCCACTTGAGCCATTGGCGACAATTTAGAAAATGTGGCTAAAAAATGAATGTGGCTTAAAAGCTTGACTTCAACTTTTTTGCCTAAACCAATCACCAATTAACAAGGATGTCAACACTTACTTATTGTTTAACATGAAAAATCGATAATCCGTGATTGACATCGTCTAAACGGTCTAGTAGGCACGCGAGTTACAAATTCCTTTGTGCAATCACGCGGCGGAAAGAGGGGACGCATCAGTGTTAAAACCATGTCAACAAAATCCCCGTAACTGCAGGTTGTTTTAGCTGCAGTTACGAAGTTTTGGTTGTAAAACAGCGATATCAAATCAACAATAGTTTTCATTCCGTCATCCTTTTTTCCCGCGCTTATACTAGCACGCGCATTTTTTGTCAACAAACCGTAGTAAACATAGCCATATTTGGATGACCTGCACCCGCTCGAAATAGTCACGTGATCATATCGTGACTGGAATTTTCCGCTGTTAGGAGAGTATTTTCGATACAATTTATATCGACTACGTCATCAAATGACTTCCGGCATCAAATTCGAGTACAAGGTACTTGTTTCAATATATATCAATATGTACTGCCTAACTCCCCTTTCACATATATTACTGACAAGTGATGAGAATTAGATGACATCATCATCATCATCATCATCATCATCATCATCATCATCATCATCATCATCATCATCATCATCATCATCATCATCATCATCATTATCATCATCATCATTATCATCATCATTTTTATCGTCACCTTGGAGTTTCATCAGTAAGATTTTCGTTATGCCTTCTTGAATTTGGTACAGATGGAGAATAAGCTATTAAATGAGAACAAGATGGATCTTGATCGGACAGTGCACATGCAAAGTCTGATCTGGATCCATGTTGGTCGCAAAAGCCTAAATGAACGTTTCCAGATCTATACTGTAATGTTTGTCATTACCATTATCACCATTTATTCTAAGGAGGATCCACTGTTTCACACATCCCAGGCTCGTACGAACAGGGGAACTCTGGAGCCAACACCCCCCCCCCCCCCCTCATAATTGGCAAAAATGCCGAATTTTCATCATTTCACATTTAAAACTTATGGCAAATCTAATTTAGTTCCCCCCCCCCCCCCCCTCCCCCCCCCCCCCTCCCCCCCCGAATATTAGACACTGACCTAGACAGGGCCCATATGGAATTGCTTTCTACGGGCATGCATTCTAAAGTATACTAACGGGAAAAATTAACAGTGCGCATTTCCTCTTTAATTAACTCCTTGACTGCATACGGTACATGAATGAAATTTTACAAATGCACAAAAAATTTTAATCTTTTACTTTCAATAATTGTCAGTTCATTACTATACTTTTTATTACCGTAACAATTCCTGAAAGTGGATAAGGATAAGATTCGCGTTTACAAGACATTTTCGAGTGTGAACACCGTTGGTATTAATACATGCTATGCAATTGTCCTTAGAAAACAATAGATGCTGTCTAACCCACTAAAGGTAATGTTGTCAATAACATCGTAGCAAGACTATGGGTATCGCAAGACGTCTGAAACGGATGGTCTAATCCGTTAATCAGCCTCTTCTGCTGATAGAACTCAACCCAGGAAGCAATCTATCTCAACCCAGGAAGCAATCTATCTGTAACGTTTGCCTTTTTCTGTCGATTTCACAGGTAGTCGTCCCGATAATGGTTGTCTTGTCGGAATGACGTCAGGTGTTGACGTTGGATGTGTTGGAATCGTCTCAAAATTGTAGCTTGGCAAGAAAATCGAAAACAGTCTAATTAATGGGGTAATTCGACTGTTTTCGATTTACTTGCCATGCTTCAATATCTTGTATTTATTTCGGTACATTTATGAATAATCATAAAATTGGCGACCGTTTGCATTAGACAAGTGGCTACTTTCTTATGACGGGGAGTATATTTGTGCTACTATGATTAAATCCATTTGTTTCAATATTTTAGATTTCTTAAAGATAAAATGTTAAAAAAGACGTTTCACTACATTTCTCCTGAAACAAAAGTTTACGTTCATGATCTGTTTTCATGACTTTATAACATCGCCGCCAAACAATACGACGTCGTTCGGACCGCGTTTTGTGTAATTGGCGTTGAAGAACGTATAGCTTATTGTCATACAACTTCTACTTTTTCAATTTTCACTTTAACCTCTTAAAGCTACTATTTCCCAGATTTGGACCCAAAAATTGTCAAATACAAACGAAATGTACACTTTTTAAGCTTTATATGACCTGATTAAATGATTACGACAAACTATTGAAGCAACGACTCATTTTTTCGCAATTTGATACCAAATTCATGAAGCGATGTCGAAAGTAGGTAAAAACAGTAGGACATGCGACTTTCTTAAATGACGTCACAACATACATGATGACGTCATATTGAAATTCAAGTATGAATCTCGTTTGAATCATGGTCCGCGCTGTATGCGCATGCGCAACAATTTAAAAATAATTCTAACCCCATCTGAGACGGGGTTGAATTTAGGTTTGGATTCTCCCTAAATTCAGCTATCTGTCTTGTAATTTCGGCTCATTCTCTGTCTGAATCGCATATTATTAACCATCCCGAGGTGGTCAACACAAAAGTTTTGCATATTTTTTCAAAAAAAATTCATTTTTTGCAATTAGACCATCTGTTACCGTCGCCCTTTAACAATACAATGTCCAATAGGATTTACAAACTAAAATCAAAATTAAAATTAGCATGTTTTTGTGTATATTATTATACGCATGGGGCATGTTTCCATGGTGATTTCTTTAATTTAGGACGGTGGAACTTTCCTATTTCTGTATATTTAATTCTTATACCTATGTATATATATTTTTTAAGTTCTGCTTCGAAAGGCCACACTAATACTTAATGTACAATGACTTTGTAAATATGACAGTCCAAAAAACTTTCAGACAGTTTTCAAGAGAATTTTCGTCGCTATGCATTCCGACTTTTGTATTTTTCCCAATATTATTGTTGACAGATTATGTCAAAATCATTGTTTTGGAAAGGGTTAAAATGTTTCACTCATGGGAAAGGATAATGATACTTTTCCTTTTAAGACACCTATCAATAGGAAGAACACATGAATAAGAGATATCGGTTATGGCAATCAATTGTGTGCTAAAATAGACTTGGTTACTGTTCCATTTTTATAAACCGTTGGTATTGGTATAAAATGTCGTAACTACAGCTTCAAACAAGCTCTAGTTGCGACGTTTTACATTTACATTTACAGAATGTCATCGTAGTCCGAAATTAATCACTGCTTTCTCGATAAAATTGATCCATATTCAAAGACGAAGCAACGAAATACAATCATTATGTATTTCCGAAACAATTTCCCCCATTTAGAAAGGTTTGAAAAACATTGAATCAAAAGAAGAATAGATCTATACTGAAAATGATTTGGCTCCTTTTTTCTTAATATTTTTCTTTCATATTTTTAGCTCACCTGAGCACGAAGTGCTCAAGGTGAGCTATTGTGGTCGCTTTTTGTCCGTCGGCGTCCGTCTGTCTGTCTGTCTGTCCGTCTGTCTGTCCGTCTGTCTGTTCACATTTTGTTGTTACCACTCTAGCACCCACAAATATTGACCAATCTTAACCAAACTTGGTCAAAACATGTATGACCATAAGTTCTCGGATGAGTTCGATTTTGAGTCAGATCGGACCAGGAAGTCTGGAGTTATGTGCCCTTGAACGTCAAAAATGGCTAGTTTTGACTTTGTTACCACTCTAGCATCTACAAATATTGACCAGTCTTAATCAAACTTGGTCAAAATATGTATGACTATAAGTTCTCAAATGAGTTCGATTTTGAGTCAGATCGGACCAGGAAGTCTGGAGTTATGTGCCCTTGAACGTCAAAAATGGCTAGTTTTGACTTTGTTACCACTCTAGCATCTACAAATATTGACCAATCTTAACCAAACTTGGTCAAGATATCTATGACCATAAGTTCTCAGATGAGTTCAATTTTGAGTCAGATCGGACCAGGAAGTCTGGAGTTATATGCCCTTGAACATCAAAAATGGCTATTTTTGACTTTGTTACCACTCTAGCATCTACAAATATTGACCGATCAAAACAAAACTTTGCAACAATGTTGGTAACTATAAGTTCTCAGATGAGTTCGATTTTGAGTCAGATCGGACATGGAAGTCTGGAGTAATGTGCCCTTGAACGTCAAAAATGGCTAGTTTTGACTTTGTTACCACTCTAGCATCTACAAATATTGACCGATCAAAACAAAACTTTGCAACAATGTTGGTAACTATAAGTTCTCAGATGAGTTCAATTTTTTGTCAGATCGGACATGGAAATCTGGAGTTATGTGCCCTTGAACGTCAAAAATGGCTAGTTTTGACTTTGTTACCACTCTAGCATCTACAAATATTGACCGATCAAAACAAAACTTTGCCACAATGTTGGTAACCATAAGATCTTGGATGACTTTGATTTTCAGTGTGATTGAAGTAGGAAGTCTGGAGTTATGTGCCCTTGAATTTGACAAAATTGCTGTTTTCGACTTTGTTTACACTGTAGCATCTACATTTATTGACTAATCAAGACAAAACTTGGCCACAATGTTGGTGGCCATAAGATCCTGGATGAGTGAAACTTTCAGCTTGATTTGACTAGAAAAACCAGAGTTATTGGCCCTTGAATTTCACAAAATTACAGTTTTCGACTTTATTTTCACTCTAACAATATATTGACCAATCAAAAAAAAAAAAAATTGGACATAATGTTGATGAGAATACTTTTATTAGAACAGAGTTATGTGCCCTTGACTTGACCCTTGTTTTCTTCCACTTTGTTTTCACTGTAACATCCACAAATATTGATCATTCAAGATTATGAAAGCAGTTTTCAGCTGGATCATAATCTCATATCTTAAATTATGTGCTCTTGAACTTGACAACATTGTGACTTTCTTTCTATCTAGGTTCAGGTGAGCGATTAAGGACCATCATGGTCCTCTTGTCTTATTTAGTACACACATTTCAACTTCTCAACATATAAAATTAATGTATTTTGACATCAAGAGCAGTCAGCTAGAGAAATTGGCGGACGGGTAGAAAAACGGACGGACGGGCAAACGAAGCACTATCTATATGGTGGTCATTACTGAAAGCCTTCTAATTGGGGACTGCAATACCAGATAGGCCTATTGTTTTGGAAATGATTATTGTATACCATTAATTCGTCTTTGAAAAAGAATAAATTTTATAAAGACCTAGTGACGTTTTTTCGGACAAACACTAGTGCTTCGTCGGTGTAAATCTAAAACGTCACAAACTCTACTTTATTGAAGCTGTAGTTACGGGATTTTATAACAACACCTACGATTTATCCATATTTAACCAAAAACCCATTCTTTTGTTAGGACAAAAGTCATTGCAATTCGAACAGCCATTGAAAATGTTCACGGTATCATAAATAAACCGTACAAGTCCCCTTCAAAAAACGTTAACTACGATTTTCACATCGGAAAAAAACTTCTACTCCAAGAATTGTAATATCAACTTCAGAATCAGTCAGAGAAATAAAATAACAAAACTTACAATAGCCTCTAAGTGTCTCGCCGATTCATCCATATTGTTTTGGGCGGATAAACACGTACAAATCGTTGTGTACATGCTCAAACTAGTAAAACTGGTTTTTTAAACGCGCATTTAAACATGAAGTATCTGTACCTTGTGTTCATGAAAAATGTTCCTCGCTTTGTCCGAGTTCACCACCAGTGAGTTAAAGTTCGCGTAAATTAAAATAAAATGCCTTACTGTTGATCTTTTTTGTTATGCTCTAAGTGTTAAACATGTTTGTTTACTTTATTGTAAAAGATCGCGATCCAGCGATCTCTTAGGTGACGATTAATCGTACTCGAATCTTTGATTAGATTCGTGAATATCCGAGTACTCGGATACTCGCAGCAGCCCTATGTCTCTGAGAAGCAGATCTTTGTGCTGGTATGGTATATTGTGGAAATCTGTGATCAATGCATTTTATGAAGATTGAATGTTACAAGATGTTAATTAGGTTATTTCATCTAAGACAATAATAATGATAATCAGCAATTTCTTCTTTTGTCTCGATATTTTCTGTGCTATATTTTACACAAATCCTGCCTTTATATACATATTGACGTCTGCAGCTGCTTTCTAAGTGGAAAAGTCCAAATTTTCGGCATTAGGAAAGGGTTAAAACAAGCTGCAGCTATGAGGTTTTCAAAGAAAAGCAGTGATATTCTAAACATAAAGAGCAGCAATTAATTGGTAAAACTTACACAAGAAGGATTTTTGAATTATCATCAATATTAAAGGGGGAATGGCACTTAAAATCATGCAAATTTTCTGAGAACTTCGTACAAAATAAATATGTATTATGAAAATATGGCCTTTGAATTGCATCTATTCCAAATCTTAGCTTTCTATCTTGTGTATTGGCTAGGATGTCGACGGATTTAAACCCCATATGTTCCATTATTGTAAATATTATCCCCGGGACAAAAAATCACGGGGTTTTAAATCCATCGACATCTAAGCCAATACACAAGGTAGAAAGCTAAGATTTGGCATATATGCAATTCAAAGACCATAAATTAAAAATATATATATATATCTTTTTGGACGAAGTTCTCGGAAAATTTGCAAGATGTTAAGTGTTATTCTGCCTTTAATTATTGTCCGATTTCTATCTTCAGGTGTCGGAGTCGGTATGGTAATCGTATCCGGCCTTGTCTGTGTCTACTATAACGTCATTGTGGCGTGGACACTGTACTACCTATTCATGTCTTTCCGCGCCGTGCTGCCGTGGGCAACATGCGGCAACTGGTGGAACACGGAAAACTGTCTGGGTGTGGAACAGTCCGTTATGAACGCCATGAAGAATGATTCCGTCATCGTCAACGGCACCGACGCGACTAACAGTACCTACGATCTTGCTGTTAATGCTACTAACGGTCTTTCATTGGTGAAGAAAGTGTCGTCGAGCGAGGAATTCTGGGAGTAAGTTGATACAATTTGTTTAACCTTTTACCAGACGGCAAAATTTCAGACTTGTCCAAATTTAGAGATGTTGCAGACGACAGTTCCAAGTGGATGAAATTTTACAGTTTTTGGTATTTATGGGTAGAAAACATTGCGGAAAATGAAGAAATTGCTTGTCACAAGCAATTTCTACATTTTCCACAATGTTTTCCAAAGCCATTATCTTGTAGAGCGTCAAAAGGCGTAAATGTGTTGCAATGGGATAACCCATTCCCACATAATGAAGCTTTTTGATGCCCCACAAAACAATCACTTTGAAAAACATTGTGGAAAATGAAGAAATTGCATGTGGCAAGCAATTTCTTCATTTCCAACAATTTTTTTCTACCATGAAAGACCAAAAAAATGTAGAATTTCATTCACTTGAAATAGTTGTCTGCAACATTGTTGAATTTGGACCAGTCTAAAGCCTCTCTTACAACCTGTCGTAAGTCTTTTTAAATCGTACGTTTTAAAACGCTGCAAAATCATACGATTTATAAAGACGCACGACGGGTTGTAAGAGCGCCTCAAAATATTGTCCGGTCAATTCTTTGCTGCGTGCAGTCTGCGTCGTGGTTGCGTCCTTATAAATCGTATGTTGCATGTGCGTGCATCACACGACTTAACATACATTTTAGACGCAGACCGCACGCAGGAGCATGTACGACCGGTTGTAAGAGAGGCTTAAAATGTTGCCATCTGGTAATGGCTTAAGATCCATCCCCATTTGATAAAATATTCAGAGGAGTTCAAAATTTATTCAAATTTATTGCAGAAGATGAAATTTCATGCTTTTAAGTACAGAAAAATTCTTTGTTAGGACAATGAAAATTATATGGTAAAGGAGGGGAAAATTGCTGATGATTTACTTTCTCATCATAGATCAGTATCACATTTTCAAAATTTACCTCAAAAGCTATTTTATAAGGACAATTTTCTTTGTGGACTCTTTGTTTTGTAATCTCTGGTTTTGTGGTTTTGGTAGTCCTTAGCTGTGACCTTGTGTCCATTGCTTGAAAATTTTCCATTCAAAATGTGGTTAGACTGACATCAAAGCTTAGAGACAACAATTAATTTTTCAGAAGGATTCTTAATCTACTGAATTAATAATGTTTCTCAAGATTATTTAACACTCATTCTGTGTCATGATAAATGATGTATTTCCAGAACATTTTGAACTCAATCTGTGTTGTTATTAACCCATTCCCAAACGACAAAATTTTTGGGTGCTCCAAATTCAAAGATGTTGCAGACGACAATTAAAACTGAACAAAAATTTGCATTTTTTGGTATTTTTGTGTAGAAAATATTGTGGGAAATGAAGAAATTGCTTGTCACAAGCAATTTCTTCATTTTCCACAATGTTTTCTCAAGCCTTTCCTTTGTGAGGCATCACTGTGCAGTAATAGGTTAAACTATTTATTTGTTCTTAAAGATAGGTTCATCATTTTGATAAAGATTATCCCCCCAGTTTGATATGTTCCCCTCTTTTCTCATTCCAATGGAGTCTGTATTAGAATGATCTCTTTTGAAGTCTCTCCCATAATATCTTCATGGAGCAGGCAATTCTTTCCATCTTTTAACCCTGTTTTGATTTCCCTAAAAGGAATGGTTTTGGAAAACTTCGAGACTAAAGAAGAAACTGCTGATAACCAGCAGTTTCTCCTTTTGTCTCAATGTTTTCTGTGCTATATTGTTCACAAATTTTACCTTTAGTAATATTAATCTTGACATCTGCAACAGCTTTTAAATTCGACCATCCATACATTTTGTCCTTAGGTAGGAGGAATTAACCTTTGTTATGCAGATCCAGAAATATTCCTGCTTTTACAAGTAACACAGACATGGAACAGTCTTTGCATAATGTGCAGCCTGATGTGGATAAAATTTGACATATTGTTGGTTGGGGATCAAAACCTCGTAACTACAGCTTGACAAAGCTGGAGTTACAAGGTTTTGATCCCCCACTGACGATATGTTCCTTTGATTTTTAATGTTTCTAGCACATAACTATCAGATGTGCATATAAAATATATGGCATTGCATGCACAATTTTTTTGTTCTCTAGCCCCCCTATCTAAATTGGACTTTTGACATCCTGACTAGGAGTAAAATATAAATGTTATGGGATCAGCCTAGCTTGCTGTAAACATGGTATTTTCAAACTTGTTTAACATTTGATCAATTTTGTTAAATGTCATTAAATGCCAACCAGACTTGGACTGTGTACTTTAAAAGAACAACAAAGTGTTCTATTTGAGAAACTTTTATAAACTGCAACAATTTTTATGTGTCAGGCATTTTGCTGCATTTACCGACTTTTTCATTGACAATGAATAATAATTCGTTTTTTTCATGGGCAAAAACGACATTTGTCAGGCTTGTAGGAACAGGGTGGGCTAGGGGGGCTAAGCCCCCCCAAAGTTGGCCAAAAATGCCGAAATTTCCTTTTTTCACACTGAAAATTTTGGAAATTCCAAATTAGCCCCCCCAATATTCAGACACTGAGGCTTTAGCCCCCTATGATATGAAATCGCTTCCTACGGGCCTGTTTGTTATATCAATCTTATCATTTGTAAGTGTAAGCAAGGGTCTATTTGGGGACAGTATGTTAAGCTTTTCTTGAACATGGCTTGTACAATGTTCAAAGAACTTAAAAAAATAACTTGAGATGCTGTTTTTGAAAATTAAAGCTTCTATATATATATAAAGCCAGGCTAAGATTTTGTTCAAATCTAGTGTAAAATTTTGGAAAAAATAATTTAGTTTGATGAATAAATTTGTCATTTATTCTGAAAATCTCATTAATTTTCTCTAGGACTTAAGATCATGATAGATTTTTAATCCAACCCAAAATTAGGATTTATATAGGTTATGTAACTTCCCAAAATTTTTCCCTCCATTTTCTTTAAGTAATGAATTATTTTTAAAACAGATTAAAAGGTCAATCACTGGATTAAATGATTTATAAAAACTCTGGACCACAATTAATTGTTGTGTCACACCAAAATAGGTCAATCTTTCCTGAACAAAACCTGGTCTTGGACTTCCTCTGGGAAACACTAAGAGAAAGGAAGAGAATGGTGATGACCATCATTTCTCCTTTCCTTCCAATGATTTCCATGTCATAATAAACCTTTCTTTAGCGTCAGATACATTGGTTTAGAACTCATGTCAGTTGTAGGAAATTCAGTGTCCTGGGACAGCCTTTTAAATTCTGTCTTTATAAACTTTTAATGAACCTTTGATTTATTCTTTAACCTCTATTTTGAAGTTGACCCTTCATATTCAATTCAAAGTTCCAATGAGTGACCTTTATATCAATGATTGTCAGGTTACATGCTTTAGTTTAATTTATCATTGTTTTGGTATAATAGGAGACATTGTTTGTTGGAGATCTTTAATTTGTCCATGTCTTTGTCCATGCAGTTCCTTGGTTATGCTAGGACGGCTATTTGTCAGCTGAACAATATAGTCTTTCTTAAAAAAGTAATCTGAAACTGGAAATACTGAATATCAATGCTTTTCAACAAACATCTTGTTTACACTGCAGCTTAAGACAAGCTACAGTTGTAAAGTTTTTGTTGAAAAGCATTGATATGCTTTTCTTGTATAGCCTCATAAGTTCAATAACATAATGTATTAACTTTTGACAAAGATCTGTCTGCTTTTTGGCATAATTCAGAGTACCAGGTCCTGTATTGCCTTTTGGAGAAATAAATACAAATGTATAAAGGGCCTGAAGCAATGTATCAAATTTGCTAGATGAAACTGTAATTTCTGTAGTGAAAAATCTTGGAAAATAATCTATCTTCTTCCTGCAATGTTTTTGCAGTTAGAATTTTATCATTTCCCATTTAAGTGACTTTAAATCACTCAATAGTGGGGGACTAAAACATTCAAAAGAACTGTTTGTTTAACAATTTAAGTGGGAAATTGAATATTCAAGTATTTAAGGTAAACAACCAAACAACCAAACCTACTTGACCGATATTTATCATCGAAAGCCTTAGTTAATGTCCTAGCTGAGAGCTTAGTGAAAAACTGTTGTAAGTGGGAATAAATGAGTCGGAATCAGGAAAAAAACAGACTCTATTGCATTTTAACCCATTACTGCACCGTGATGCCTAAATTTGGACTCCTTTAAAAGAAAAGGCTTGGGGAAACATTGTGGTAAATAAAGAAATTGCTTGTGGCAAACAATTTCTTCATTTTCCATAATGTTTTGTCATCCGAAATGGAAAGATTTCTAAAGTTTCATTAACTTGAAATTGTCGTCTGCAACACCTTTCAATTTAGAACAGTCCAAAATTTTGCCCTCTTGTAACAGGTTAAGACCAAACATGGATCCAGATCAACTTGATTATAACATGCAGTCTGTGTTCAAGATCAAATGTATTAGCTTCAACATGATCGGTAACAAATGAAAGATTTGAGTGAATCACAACACGACTTCACTGATGGACACACTGATCTTGAAACTTAGTAGTTGAAAATGCTATAAGGGCCCTTTTTCCAAAATCAGGCTCATAATAATGTACTTATAATGATTTTGTACTAAGCCCCCCAAAGTTTGTTTTTTGGCAATCCTTGAAACTTTTTAAACAAACAATAGTAAGGGATTATCATGATTTAGTCGATATGGGTTGTGGGTTTGTTGAACTTTTATGCTTATGGTCGGAGTTTTGCCGCGGAAAAAAGTTAACCGCCAAAAAAAGTGGACCGCTGACCTTGAGTTAATCTTATTGGTAAACCAAGTTACGTAGGATCGACCTGTTTTCCTTCATTGTGAATATCTTAATCTTGTCAAATAACAAATATCCTCCCTTTGTAAACAATTGACAGACTTTGATTATTGTAAGGACGAAAGCTTTTGAAATCATTAATAGAAAAGAATACAAAAGACTGAATTTAAACAAAAGATTTAACCATTTCCCAAATGGTAAAAATTTACAGTGTTTAGATTTAAAAATTGCTGCACACAACATAATAAATGTCGATGAAGACAGTATTTCCCTCTAAAAGAGGAAGACAGTAAGAGAAATATTTATGGTAAGCGTTTTCTGAAATTCCATCTGAAAATAAATTTTATTCTTATGCTGGAAATGGCTCTCATTTAGGACCAGCCTTAAAAAAATGTTCTGGTAAAGTTAACCCTTTCCCAAACAAGACCTGGTTTTGACATCCCTAATAGAAAAGGCTTGGGAAATCATTGAAACAAAAGAAGAAACTGCTGATAACCAGCAGTTTCTCCTTTTGTCTCAATATTTTCTATGCCTTATTTTACACAAATCCCATCTTTAATAACTTCCATTTTGTCATTTGTGTCAGTTTTTGAAGTGGATCACCCTAAAATTATGGTGTTTGGGAAAGGGATAATTAAGTACAATGAGTATGATATGTCTATTCTTTCCTCTTACCCTCCAAATGACACAAAAAGGAAAAGAAAAACTTTGGGGTTTTCCTTGTTGGAAATTAAAGCATGCTCACAAAAGTAAATGCATCAGTATATAACTATGAAAACAGATAGAAAAAAAACAAGCACTTTTACTGCAGAAAATAAAATATTTTTTTTGTAGATAATTTTTGTTCTTTGTAAAGAATATTATTTTACAATAAAGATAAAAAAATAAAATAATGTACTCAAACATATCTGGCTGTCAAGCCACCAGCTGTGTATTATTCACAAGAAGGACCAAAACCGCTAAAGCTGTTATTGATTTTAGCGTGACTGACAATGGAAAATTTCCACTGCACTGGTAGCAAGGTCAGAGTCGTGCTACGGGAGGATATTGAACATAAAACATTGTGTCTGCTCCTACTGTCTTTCTTCTTTCTTTATTGGCCAATGATGTCTGATGTCGCTGTGTCCTTGGACAGGTCTTGGACAGATTAATTGTTTCCCAAACAAGCCCTGCTTATGATAAAAACTTGGAAAAATATTGATGCTAAAAGAGAAAATGCTGAAAACCAGCATTTTCTCCTTTAGCCTTAATATTTTTAATGTTATTTGATACAAAACGGATATGATAAAGAAAGAATTATTGTATCCATATCCTTTCTTTTATCAACACCTTCTTCGTTATCTGCATTAAGCTTTCAAATTATTAAAGTCAAAATTCTTTTCCCATGCAAATTAACCCATTACCACACATTGGCGCTTTTTGACACCCTTTTAGATAATGCCTTTGGAAAACATTGTGGAAAATGAAGAAATTGCTTGTGACAAGCAATTTCTTCATTTCCCACTATGTTTTCTACGTAAAATTTAATGTTAAATTTCATTCAGTTGAAATTGTCGTCTGCAACATCTTTGACTTTGGAGTGGTCCAAAATTTTGTTATCTGGTAATGGATTAAGATGTCATTTTATCCCACAAAGGCTTTATTGTCTATTTGTCATTCCACCCTGAAAGTAGTAGTTATCAGGTGATAAAATTTAAGGCTACACCGATGTAAAATTGAAAGTTTGTAGAGATCTGCATTGAATAGAAATGTGATGAAATTTTAGATAGATTTTCTTTAACCCATTACCAGATGGCTAAATTCAAAGATGTTGCAGACAACAAATTTTACCCTTTTCTGCATTTCTGTGTAAGAAAAAAAAACATTGTCGGGAATGAAGAAATTTATTGTCACAAGCATCAAAATGGTTAACCTCTACAATTATAAAATTCTTTTGTAATTCTTTATAAATCAACAACAAAAAATATTGAATATTTCTGAGGTTGTATTCATCGATTTTGACCAGTCATATTTTTTACATTGGATAAAGTGTTGACCATATGTCATATGTTTTAACCCATTACTGTATAGTGACGCCTTTTGACTCCTTCGCAATTGAATGCTTTGGAAAACATTGTGGGAAATGAAGAAATTGCTTGTGACAAGCAATTTCTTCATTTCCCACAATAATTTCCACCCAAAAAGACCAAAAAATGAAGAATTCCATTCACTTGAAATTGTCGTCTGCAGGATCTTTCAATTTGGACCGCCCTAAATTTTTGTCATTTGGTAATGGGTTAATATGTATCCACATCTGTTACCACAGTATTATTTTTCTCGTTACAGACGACATGTTCTTGAGCTGACCAGCGGGATCGAGGAACCAGGGATGTTGAGATGGCAGTTAGTCATTGCTCTAGCATTTGCCTGGATCTTCGTGTTCTTCTGCCTCTTTAAAGGCGTGGCTGTGTTAGGAAGGGTAGGTATCAAACTTATAACCTTTAGCTCCCGCCCCTGTATTCCCAATTAAAAATTAGACTCTTTTAAAGGGGAAAAATTCCTCCAACCCCCACACAACCACCCCACAACCCCCCTCCACAAAATAAATAATTAGATAAATAAGAAAAACATAATAATAAATAAAATCATGGACAAATAAAGAAAAAACTCTGATTTAAAACTTTGCATAACCTAAAATCTACTATCCTGTTAGTTGTCCTTTTTCGATTGGATGGTTTGCAAATAAGTCCATATGAATGAAAAATATTTTGGCATTTTATCATATCAGCCCTCTTAATATGTTCATGGTTATTTAAAAAAGAATTTTACATAAAATTGTTTGCCACCAAAAGTGTGGTTACATAAGGATTAATAAAGGACTAAAATCTACTGACCCACACAATATTTTAAAAGTAGTAACCATAACATGGGGGATGACATTTTGTAAAACATGGTCCTATCCGTAGTGGAAATTTACTATTTTTGTTATTCAATAACAATCACTCATTGAAATAAACAAAAACTGGTCCTCTTATCAAATCACACGGTATTGTTAAAATAGACAAAAAAGATTTACAACTTTGGCCTACTTTATTCTATGGGTTAACTAAATTAATTATGGGTGGCCTGAAAATCTGTATAAGTATGTCAAGTTGACCCATTTAGTCTAAATTATGAATGAAATATGTTGCAAAAAAACTATTTTGTGCAATATATCTGCATGCCACAGTATTTTTGTTTGAAATAACAAATAAGAAACACTGCCAGCCATTTATATTTGGGTTGTAGGACTTACAGTTGCCTCTAGATTACCTTTCAACATTTTCATTTGCTTTCTCTAAGACTAAAGTCAAATTTATTTATTTATTTTTTTTTTTTTGAAAGGTTAAACATGCTAAAAAAGACAGATTTGTAATTGAAGAAGTATTTTTGTAGCATTGGGCATATCATATCACAAATATATACAAAAGAATTACTTTTTGCAATTTTTCCATTGTTAGCATTTGAAAGCTTACAAAATTTATTACTTGGCCTATGATCTCGGTCAAAATATAAAAGAAGTCTTACAGTTTTGTTTTTGTATGGAATTCAAAACATTTTTACCCTTTCCTAACAAGCTTTGGTTATCAGTTATTTATTTAAAAGCCCATTGGAATGCATTGAGAAAAAAGAAGAAAATGCTGAGAACCAACAATTTTCACTTTTCTCTCAGTACCTGTATATGTATAGTGAATTACATTTATTAAGACTTTTTTTAAGCATAAACAACTTATGATTCAAACTTTCAGAATTTTTGTTTTAAGTATGGGAAAAGCACTATGGAATTCAAATAACTTGAAATTCTCTAATTACTTGCATTGTGTATTTCATAATATCAGTCATTACGACAAAAACTATGTCCTCAAAATATGACCCAAATGCCCTTAGTGACTATAAATAGTGGGAGTATATAATGACAACATAATAGGGAACGATTTTTATCCAGTTAATCTTGATGTATTTTCGGACAAACAATAGTAATATGTAGGTGTTGCTATAAAATCTCGTAACTACGGCTTGATTCAAGCCGTAGTTTCGAGATTTTATAACAACACTGACAGTTTATCAAAACATAACAGTAAGCCTAGTTTATTTTTAGCACACAATCCATTGCCATTAGGGGAAAGTTTTGTCCGTTCATAACTCATTACTGTGAAATGTCGGACAGCAACAGTTTACTGACAACCACAATACCAGGTCGTTTGTATTTTCACGATTAATTATATTGCGCCAACCACAACTAAAGTCATGCCATCCTTCCCATGGTGCATACTATTAATTAACCCATTCCAACACAGTGACATCTTTTTGATGCCCACCAGATAAAGGCTTTAGAAAACATAGTGGAAAATGAAGAAATTGCTTGTCACAAGCAATTTCTTCATTTACCACAATGTTTTCTACCACAAAAGACTAAAAATACTAAGTTTCATTCTCTTTAAATTGTCATCTGCAACATCTTTGAAGTTGGACTGACCTAAAATTTTGTCGTTTGGTAATGGATTAAACAGAAAAATTAATGACGACCACAATTCTGGGTCAGTCCTATTTTCACGCACAATATTGCACCAACCACAACAAAGTCATGCCAGCCTTGTCGTGGTGCATACTATTAATTAACAGTCATGACCATGAACTGTTGCAAACATTTTTCTTTTTTCACGCATCCAACATCATGATATTGCTTTACGCACTTATGATGGTATTGCGACGTCCTCTACTAAGTCATGCCATCTATCTTGTGGTGCATACTGCTTATGAAAATTAATTTCATTCCCTTGAACCATCAGAAACTTTTCACTCATCCCATATCATGATATTGCTTTACGCACTTACAATGACAGTGGCATCCTCTTTTCAAAGTCATCGATGCCATCCTGGTGTTGGCGTAAATAATTAAATAACAGTCGTTTCATTACCTTGAAATGCCAGAATATACTGACATCAATATTTTTCTTTTTTTTTATTCATCCTAAATCATGATATTTCTGTTGTCATATGGGTCTTGTTCAATATTTCATATGTCTTGATATTTAACCCATTACCACTCAATGACTCTTTTTGACTCCCTACAAGATAATGGCTTTGAAAAACATTGTGGAAAATGAAGAAATTGCTTGTAACAAGCAATTTCTTCATTTCCCACAATTTTTTATACCCAGAAAGATCAAAGAATGCGAAATTTTGTTCAATTCATATTGTCGTCTGCAGCATCTTTGAATTTGGACAAGTCCAAAATTTTGTTGTTTGGTAATGGGTTAACTCTTTCCATAACAAAAAACGCACTTGACAAAGCAATAGCAGACTAATGGCAAAGGTAATGCTTTTAAATCTGCACAAGGTGTATACCATTAAAAACACGGAAAGCATTTCTCTCAATGCCTTGTAAAGCTTCTTGTCTTAGAGACTACAAAACCATATATCATTTTGGAAACCAGATAATGACGCCTTTTGACGCCCTACAAGATAAATGCTTTGAAAAACATTGTGGGAAATGGTTAGTTGTTATTTGTACATAATAAATTGTGTAGATTTAAGAATTTTGATTGTTGGAGGAAACTTTTCTTGGTTATGCATAGTACAAGTTATACTAATTTGAAAAAGAAATATTTTCAAATGCTGCATTACTTGAAAGACCATCTGACTTTTGAGGGAAAATATTGTAGCAGAAAAATTTAGACAAGAACTGGGTATGTTGTGAATACTCACTAGAAATGATTCAAATGGGTATCCACATCATGGACTTTGGAATAGAAATAACAATGTTAGAATTTTGGGGCAGTCTGAAGTAAATAACAGAGCTACAGAAGAGGGGCCGATGACTTTTCAAAATTCATTATTTCATTTACTATTTATCAAACTCTATGTTTTGGTACTCATTGGAATCGTCTCGATGAGACGATTCAAATGAGTACCCACAACATAGGGTTTGGAGTTGAAATGACAAATTTTGAATGTCTTCTGCCTTCTTATCTATAGGGCTGAATCATAACTTTCTTTCTTTTGAAACTCTTGTATATCATCACTTTTCTTCAGAAACTTCGTTACTTCCGCTTGTTTTAAACTGTAGTAACATGATTATGTAAGAAAAGCAGTTGTATTATCCATACCTTTGGTACTTTTCTCTTTAAAGTTTATCCCTATGCATGTAGAAAAAAAGATCAAAGTGCTGTCAGCACTGTAAATTGGGCATCACTGAGAAATTGAGTAGAAGCAGAACTGTCCATGTTTGAATATTAATTTACTTTTGGTGTTGATCAACACTTTTCTTTGAAGTTCAGTCTGAATGACTAATTTTGAAAAGTACAAGTTTTATGTCGTTAGAAATTGAAATGACTTTCTCAAATAGCCACTTTATATAACTGCTTTCTCAAATCACACACACAAAAAATGATGAAAAAGATATTACAAAATGACTAGATTATGCAAGGTTGATTGGCAGCAAATCGTCGGTGCTATGACAAAATGGCGTAATAGAAATTTTGCTCGAAAACCAATTTTTTTAGGAGAGCCAAAAACGTTTTTGCCGTTTTAAAAAATGTTAAAAAATATGCTGGCAATATTGCGTAACTCAATATTACTCTTGTGTAAATTTGTCTACGTATAACGCATTTTTGTCAGCTAAATCGAGTTACGCAATTTTGTCACATGATAATTGAAAGGGTTCTAATAGGTGTAGAAAAACGCCGTTTTGACAGGATATGCGCTCCTACATACTTAATAGAAAGCATTTATAAAAAAAAATTGACAAAATGACGTAACTAATTTGTTACGCCATTTTGTCATAGCACCGACGAAATGTTGCAAAGTTAAAGTTTAAAGAGATAAAGGTTACCAATGGTACTGGATACTATTTAATTAGATTGATAATTGATTATTTGATTAATTCTAACTTGATGTAAATGACATTGTCTGTTCTGTTGCTTTTAAAACAATTTCCAGGGACCCTTTTAACAGAACAAAAGAAGAGAGTATCTTTCCTTAGAGTAAGTTCAAATGAATATGATTTGAAAAATGTTTTTGTTATGCTGTTCTTTCCCCATTTTGCTTTGCTCACAGAATAATTGTTGACTATTGAAAGTGAAAACTGCAATGAGCATGTTTCCATACAATGAAAGAAACAAAACAAAAGAATGAAAACACAAATCTCTCAAAGATTTGAAAAGATTTTCCCCAATCTATGCAGCTTTTTTCCCACTTGAAAGATGGTAGGAAAGTTTTCAAAAGCATTATAACACTCTTGCTGACCTGACATTTGGTACATGAAAGCCATCAATTTTTGGAGTGGAATACTAAACAAATGATGAAGATATTTCATTGGATGAGATTTGGTTGTCAGCCAATAAAATGTTTCAGTGTGGCTTGCATTTTAAGGAAGAATCCAATCATGTATTGATTGGTGATTAAAGGATCCCCTAATCTTGCTCATGAAATAACATTGGTTAAGTTTTATGAAAAGGAGTCCAATTTGCATCTAATAAAACTTTATAAAATTGAATCAGGCATTTGGTTTATCCAGATGTTACAAAAAAAAAAAAAAATAACAACAGATGACAAAGAAAGAAAATTTTGAAGACAAAAGGTGTAAAGACTTTCATTTTGAGATAACCCAGATTTCATAATTATTCCAGATCGAAATACTGAAAATATTACATATGTACCAAAACTCCTTTTCACAAAGCTTAGCCAATGTTGCAATTATTAATGAAACTACAGATTTATAATTCCAATGCTTTCAGCCATTTTCACCCATTATTACATGATGTTGACTATGATCTCCAGCATTGCTTATTCCACTTGTCTCTTTTAGGTGATGCATTTTTGTGCCCCGTTCCCGTATTTGGTGCTGTTGGTTCTTTTGATCCGTGGTGTTACACTGGATGGTGCGTTGGAAGGAATCAAGTTTTATATCATACCCAGATGGGAGAAACTCGCAAGCTTTCAGGTAAGACATTGACACCCAGAGCTGCAGATGAGAGGGGGTAAAGACATTAAAACTTAGTTATTTCAAAATGAAACCCTATGTTGTGGGTACTCATTGGAATTGTCTCGATGAGACGCTTCCAATGAGTACCCACAATATAGAGTTTGATTAACAATAATGAAATATTGTATGTTGAAAAGCCTTCACCCCCTCTTATCTGTAGCTATGTATAATTTAGAATACAACATTTTGAATAAAATTCTAGATGAGACAGTTGAACCATATTAGCTTACCACCCCAAAATGGGAGTAATACAGTAACAGTTTACCTATTTTAACCAATTACATTGTTACATGCATGATATAAACTGTATGTATCAAATGAGTTGATTCATTATGAAGCAGTAAACAATGGCATATGTCACTCACATTTTATGGTGGCAGTTAACTCACATGGCTGTGGACTCCACTTAATTGAAACAATGTTGTTAGCAGCTCACTTCTTATTAGCAATTTACTTTCTGACAAAACTTTAAGAAAAAAAAAACCAATAGAATTTCATTGTGGTAAATGTTTGTTTGCTCCTATGTTGTAGGTATGGGGCGATGCAGCTCTACAGATTTTCTACAGTGTTGGTATGGCCTGGGGAGGAATCATCACTATGGCCTCATACAACGACTTTAAACAAAATGTCTACAGGTACATTGCAATTTCCTTGTTACTCAATGGAGTCAATTCCCAAACAAGGCCTGCAGCTTTTTAATGCCCTCAACCCATTACCAGACGACAAAATTTGGGGGTGGTCCAAATTGAAAGATCCTGCAGACGACAATTTCAAGTGAATGATATTTAAAAGGTTTTGGTCTTTTGGGATAGAAAACATTGTGGGAAATGAAAAAAAATGCTTGTCACAAGCAATTTCTTTATTTTCCACAATGTTTTCCCAAGCCCTTTGCACTAGGGGAGTTATAAAGAGTCAGTATTTGGTAATGGGTTAATCATAAACTGCAATAATTCAGGCTGAAACTACTGAAGCTTCTGAAGTTATGCTTTCTTTGATCTTTCATTGTGCAATAAGTAGCAATTGAGTTGCATCGAGTGGTCATAAATTCATGGCAAGATCATCAAAGATAATCAAAGCCAATAAAAGCTAATAAAAGCTTTAATATAATGCTTTCAATGCCTTTGCACTTCTTCTATTTATTGGGAAAATACTAAAATATAGTATAAAGTGCCTTTTGATCTTTTTATGCCCCTGCATTTGAAAGATAGAAAGCCTTTTCCTTCAATGCCGTCTGTCCATGTTTGCCTTTTGTTTCTTGTCTTATCTAAATTGAAAACTTAAATAAACTTTAATGAATATGAAAACGACTACCATTAATAGCCCAGGAATCCTTGAGGGAAAAAGAGAAACTTTTGATAGCCAGCTTTTACGCCTTTTACATCAACATTTTCTTTGCTTTAGCATTGTGATTTTACACATGATTTAACATTAATTTTGTGGATTACAACTCCTTTCGATTTGGACAAGCCTAAAATATTGTCATTTGGGTAAAAGACTATAAGGTTTAATTTTGATTTCAATGTTTTTTTCACAGAGATGCTTTACTAGTGCCGTTCATCAACTGTGGTACGAGTATTTTTGCTGGATTCGTCATATTTTCTATCCTCGGGTTTATGGCTCATGAGACTGGACGATCGGTGGAAGATGTTGTTAAACAAGGTAGGATGACGATGCTTGAACCTTTTCCCAAACATGACCTTGATTTGACTTGTCAAAAAGGTCTTGGAAAACAATGTGGCAAAAGAAGAAAATGCTGATGATCAGCATTTTCTCCTTTTGCCTCAATATTTTCTACTATATTATACTCATATACTGTCTTTATCAACTGCCGTTTGATCATCTTCAACACCTTGCAAATTTGTAGAGTCTATTTTTTTTGTTGTCTGGTTATGGGTTGAAGTGTGTTCAAGCTCTTTCATCAAATTTTGTTTTGACATTGCAATACGACATAAGTTATCCTTTCGCAAATTGATAAAAGAAGTACTGTCCAAATTTGAAAGGCGAAAAGAATGTAACAAAAAATGAACTTCGGGTATTAGATATACCATTCAGTTTATTGTAATGAAATACCAAATATAAGTAATAAAGTGCTGTTCTGTTATTGTAATGAAATACAAAAACGTGATTTTCTTGAATGTTTATTGTAATAAAATACCAAATACAAGTTTAAATGTTTTGAGTAAGGCAAATTTGTTCAATTCTTTTGAACTAGGTCTATGTAACACATTACTTTACAAAAAAAAAGTCAAAGAATAGATAACAAGATAATATTTACAAGTGCATTGAATTAGCGTTTAACGATCAATGTGTATATCGTTACAGGACCCGGCCTTACATTTGTCGCATACCCTGAAGCCGTATCCATGTTGCCCATCTCACCACTGTGGGCGGTGCTATTCTTTCTCATGTTGTTTATCATCGGACTCGACAGCCAGGTACGTCAAACTTTCTAGCCTCACATACATGTGTTGTGGAATCAAGTCCGATATATAGCAAGAATATTGAGGCCTTCGTGGGGGATAGGTGTTAGATTCAACAATACATTGCATACATTAGGGGTTGATTGCGTAACAGAGGTTTAAAATAAACTCCTGGTTAAGCAATGAAATTTTCATTGCTTAACCTGGAGTTAATTTTTAACCTCTGTTAAGCAACTGATCCCTAGAATACCCTAAATTATTATTTTTAAGTTTTGTGTGAATATTGTCTCTATTTCATTTTGTGCAAAAAATTGATAATCTGGTGTGTCATTCACTGACAAATCTAAATTCCAATTCTACTAAGAAATTATGGAACAATCAATCTGATTTGACGATGCATACATCTTATCCAATCAGATTGCTTGTTTTGTTGTTTACAGTTTGAAAATAGATTTAGAATTGTTGATGAATGAAGACCTTGTTTCTTCAGAGAAAAAAAAAATGAATTAAAACTATAATTTTTCCAAATTGAAAATATTTGTTCAGTAAATCTTTATTTTGTAAAAGGCTAACGTTGCAAAAATTTTCTTTTACTAAAAGGAAAAAAAAGAGTACAAAAGTATGCAATGTATTCGTATGTTTATTATTTCTTGAACTTTCTACCTCAATATAGAGAAAAAACATTCAAATTTGTACAAAGATCTCTGATTGTTAGACAAAGAATGCAAACAATAACATTACATGAAACATGATTATTCGCGGTATGTGAATTACAGTATGCTTTTATCATGAGATTTTGGTTCTGTTTAGCCCATTATGTTTTGATGAAAAGGTAAAGACCCTTCCAAATAACAATTTTCCAGGGATGACTTGAGATGATTTAAAAATGTTTTGAAAAGATAACAACATAATGTATGTCAAAAAGAGTCAACTTGCATTTTTCTCCTGTCTTGTTATATGTGCCAAAAGCAACAATTTTGTATGCTGATCACAAGATATATTCCAGCCGTTTTGACAGGCATGATAAAACAAACTATGGCAGTCATTACACACATGCAGTCTAGCCTTATTACATATTGCTCGCTTAACTGCCCACTTGTTAGCATGTTAGCATGGGTTAATGAACTTTGATAAAAAAAATATTCATCTCTTCATCATGTTCATGGTCTAATTTCCACCTGAAAACTTTATACACAATGCATACATATTGCCCCTTAACTCATGAAAATGTTTGTATAAAAGCATACTGTAAGAAAGGCGTTATTTCAGGTATAAAACACTTGGAGGTTGTTTTAAATTTTCTCCTCAAATTTTCACATCTTCATCTTATCATTTGACAGAGTGTAGGTTTTACAAACATGTATCATTTGCTGTTACACTATAATCAAGAAATGGTTAAATCTTTGCCTTAACAATTCTAGGATGACTATTGCATGCAACCACTGCAAGCCTCGAGAAAACACAACTATTCTGGTGATTTTATAAAAAAAATCTAGCTTATTTTGATTATAAAAGAAAAACAACATGTAAACTCATACAGTGTCAAAAATAATCTAGCTGCAGCCGTTACTTTTTCAGACATATTTGATATTTTGGTTACCTTACACTATGCAGAAAGTCCTCTGATACCTGAGTCAATTCAAATTCCTCGAGCAATAACATATTTAGTTTGGAGAATATTGTATAAGCACTCCTCCAAGGTGTTGACTCCCCAAATATTTCAGGAATGCTCGGACAGTATAACAGAAGCATCTGTATCTAAACTTCAATAAACATCAATGTATACTTAATAGTAATATTCTTTATGAACAAACTAAATAAAAGGTACATACATTTTGATAACCTGCTGTTAAGAAATTTCACACTTTTGTATAAATGAGTGTTTAATTAAGATGTGATAATTGCTATGTCATGAATATATGAAGTAACAAAATTCATTTAAAATTGTGAGGCATATATTTAGCCTGGTTTGATCATATCATTTAGAAAGTTGGGTTGACTTGGTTTTTAGACTGCCATACAGAAAGTTTCTGCCTAATGTTTTTCTGATTTATTTATGTACAACATATTTTGGAGAAATATGGCATAGCAATTTGATGATGTCTCTTTGGCTTAACAATATGAGGATGCCATTAACATTTGCTTCTATTATATTCTACAAAAGCTTAGCCGTACATGATCCAAGGGAAAGAACCCTGATGGTCAGTGGAGAGAAGATATTGTGATTTCATGTCAATATGGAGGCTCTGTATGATTGTCTGTGTTAAGGTTCAAGTGTATAAGTTAGAGCACCAGAACAGATAGTATGGGGTAAAAGGCATTCTAATTTTTTTTACTTCAAATCTATGTTGTGAGTGCTCATTGGAATTGTCTTAAGAATTTCAATAAATACCCACAACTATGTATTTGTTGGCCAAATTATGATGAATATTCATTTTGAAATATATACCCCACCCCTCTTATCTGTAGCTCTGGTGTAATCATGCTTGGTTTCACATTTAGTATTTGAAAGACTGAAGAATATAAACTATATTGGTCTGCAAAAGCCAGCTTCATGAACTTCAAAACATGCCTCGTGTCAAAAAAAGAAACAAGTACAAGTACCTTGTGTTGTTGAATACATTACTTTGATTACTTCTGTTGTGTAACAGCTACCAGAAAAAATGAAATGTATCAATAACATATTGATGCTTAATACAGACAAATATAGAGACAAGTCAAAGACAAAGAATCACAATGTTTTGTCTATCGAATATATATATATGAATCGTGTAACCGACCGCCGCCCCTTTCCTTTTCAGATTAATAGCTAAGATGTGTTTGCATTTTTTGTGTGACATTTTCTTGGGGGTTTATTAAAGGCCTCAGCATTCTTGTTTCATGCTTTTGTAGAATAAAATCAACCATCATTCAAAAAATCTTTTGGAAAAGGATAAAAAGTCATTCTTGTATCTGCTTTACTTGTCCATGTTTAGATGTTTATCTTTTTCTACAAATGAGCCGGGATCTGGAAAAACGTCCCTCAAAGCTTTTTTCGAAATTTAGTTTGAAGATCAGCCTGTTGTCAAATGCAGTCCAATATGTATCCATGCTGCTCTCTGTAAGTTACTACAAGTCACGAAGAAGCTATTAGAGAACAACATGGATCCTGGTCAGACTGTGCGTATGCACAGGCTGATCTGGATCTATGTTGGGCTCAAAAGCCTTAAGGGATGTTTTTCCAGATCCTGGCTCAAATATTTTTGAGTAGATATCTTATTCATTAAATACAAAAATGTCATTTTTTTCTTTCTAAAAAAAAAATTAAAAAAAAAAAAAAATATTTGTCTGAACATTTGTCAGTGATAATAACATGCCTAAATAATAATCTTTTGTGTTAATGAGCATGGCTGTGAACTTCGACACTTGAATACTGGCGACAGGTAAGTTTCTTCGTGAAAATGTTGAATAATTTAAAATGTTCTTGATAAAACAAATTCCATCAAACAGACATGATAGACTTATCATTTATCATTCTCAAAACACACTTTCAGGAATAGAGTAGGTACCAAATAACTAAATCGCTGGAATAGATTTATTTGTGCTAAATATTCCATACAATTTTGAAAAGTTCATAGCTTGTTGATTTTGGGAATGCAATTTTTTAGCAGACATTATGTTTTGTTAGGCCATTAATAACACATGTATTTTCCTTTTGGCATAAAAAGACACAAAATAAAATTATTGGTCAGGTCAATACTGTTGTAAATACATGTAGAATAATATGTGGTTACAGTAGTTTTGTCCTGATCGATCTTTATACACTGAATGAACATGGAGCCAGTTTTTGGTACCTATTCTAGTCCAACATACATCAACTATCATCACGATGGATAATCACGTGATACAATATTTTCTGAAAATGTTCAATAATTTTGTAAATACTGGACCGATTTGAATTCGGTTTGAAGCAGAGAATGTGGACAGCTGTCACGCGTTAGAAGGACGTGATTGACTTTTGAAAAATCAACTGATAAAAAAGTTATTGAAGATAAACCAAAATTTTGGTTTATCTTCAATAACTTTTTTATCAGTTGATTTATCAAAAATCCAACATGTCCAGCTTATTCCTGGCATTGTCCCACCTTTATTGCTTCAAACTGAATTCAAATTGGTCAAGTATTAAAAAAGATATTGAAGATTTTTCGAAATTTGGAGTCACATGATTATACACCGTGATCATGCTATATAGATTTGGAGGGAGGGGATAGAAACATGGTATTAATTGATTAAACTTGGCAGTTTCTAACCAGACAAATAAAAACAAGATCCACTTCATCTTTTTAACACAGACCAGACTTTTACCAAAATTATACAGACAGTTTCTAAAAAAAATTCCATACAACTGTTGCTAGGCAACCACCAATTAATTATGTATCGAAGATAATAAAAATTATGTGAAATATTTGGCATTTTGTCAAATAAATAGTGAAGCAACAAATGTTTTATTGTTCTGCGGTAATCTGATATCGGAGATAAAAATGCTTCACTGATACAGCAAAAAACATCTTTTGTTTGCCATCTGCCACATGTGACCTTGCTTGGTTTTATGTAAGGTCACTGCTGTTACATAATTTGTAGGATAACTTTAAACTTTTACCAAACTATCTCTAGTTTTAACCAACCTAAGAGCAAACTTGAGAACAAAATTAAAAAAATAAAAAAAATTGAAGAAGATGCTGATAAGCCATGACATTTCTAAAAACAAAACAAAAATAATTTAGAATTTGAAAAACAAATGAAAGAAAACAAAAACTAAATCATACAAAACAAAAAAAAGGTTTCACTAACTGAAGATTGTATTTCTATGTGATGAAACTAGAATCAAACTATTATGTAGGAAATATTTTTTTTAGTTAAAAACATTACCGTCTTTAGAGACACATATTTTCTTTCTTTAAGATGTTTTCATTTGTCAGAAGAATAATTTCTCTCTTTACATCTCTATTGGAATTTTGGAGCTATAAGATTAAAGCAAAACTAAAATCCCCCATCTGCATCTTGAAATGGTTACATAACAACCTCAGCCTCAAGTATTGATTTTAATAAACTGTGAATATTTTCACAGGGATGGATGGAAAATTACCAGCAAAAATATACCGCTTGTGGGGGTCAAAACCTCGTAACTACAGCTTTTTCAAGCTGTAGTTACGAGGTTTTGACCTCCCACCAACGATACAGGCTTTAATACAATACATTATTTTACTTCCTTTTGTTACTATGGTATTTCTATGAAAGATGTTTAACTTTTCGTTTTCATAAATACTTAAAATTCCTCCTTATAAATTTACTTCCTGATTATAAATTCTGAAAATGTCTTCTTCTCTTTGCTGAAAGTTACAACGTAGTCACAATGGACAATTATTATTCTTTTCCCAAACTATACATAGCTTTTTTAGACTGTTGAAAAGTGTGGTTGTTTTTTCAGAAGATAAAATAGTTGTTACTGAAAACAAAAGATTTGTTATTGAAAGCATACAAATCATTCAAAGAAAAGGAGGAAGTGTTGATCGTCAGCATTTTCTCCTTTTCTGTTGATGGTTTTGAATCTGAACATCTTATAGTGTTGTCAGAACCAGGGAATTGTTGGGAGAAAGGTTATTAATTTTCTAGAGTAGTGATTCATTCACGCATGTTACATTTTGCTGAATTCCGTCTTTTGTTCATAATTATGAATCATACTACTTGTATTACTCAATGTAACATACTTTATTCAATTCCCTAATGAAATATCAATTATGGTGTCAGCTTGGAAATAAGAATAAAAACATGACAAACATCAACAAAATGAAAAAAAAAAAAAAAAAAAACAATGAAAAAACCCAAAAAAAAGCCTAAGTATTCTATATAAATTTTTGAAAAAAAAAGCTGGTTCCCTCAAACTAATAAAGTGGAAGACTGCATTTATTATTTTAGATAAATTAATTTCAAATATTATTAACCAAATTAATTTCAAATATTATTAACAATGACATAGATCTACTGAATAATTTAGTATAGTATGAGTTCACTAAATATGCAACAACATAAAATTTGAAAACAGCAGTCAACTCAAGTCATATATCATTAAACTCCCATCACACCAATTTGAACAGTCAACCCATTTATATTCTTTCTACAAAACTTCTCCAAATATCTTGTTGTTCCAAGTTTAGATTGACGACTGTCAACTTCGTTTATGATCATGTCCAAAAAGAAATTGATTTTGTTTAAGATAAAAATATGTACCAAACAGGATAATTTCTTTTACAACAAATATTATCAACTGAGCTGTCAAACCTACATCTAAGTTGTTCATATTAACTTACAAATTGATAAGAGTGATTGCCATTTTTGATGGACATCTTTTGTTTGGAGAAGATTTGTTCAAAGACCACACAGCATTCACTTCTTGACCATTCAACTTGGAGCATTCACACAACACACTTCTTTAAGACACACAAGTGACAATTTCTACTTTCTTGATTCTTTGCTGCTACATGACTTGCCTTGAACATGCAGTTTAATTTTTGTACAGACACAGGGTCGATGTTGTTGCGCCAAGGGGGATCTGTGTTGGGGCCCTGTGGCAACCAGCGACGTCATGAAGACCGCCTTCGAAAACTTAAAATCGCGGGCTTACTCATCTATCAGTGGTACATAATAGTGTAGTTAAGATTCTACCAAAAACAAACGTCAAACATGTACTCAACATTCTGATACAAGTACAAACCTATCTTGGTCTCTGTAGAGAAACTCGGCATGTAATTCATGTTTTGCTGTATGATGCCCATCATTTGTCAATTTGTTTGAAATCATCTGGAATGCAAAACCAAAACTTGTCATTTGGATATGATTTATTATGGAATTTTTACAAACATAAAAATCAGATGAAATTTATGAGCAAAGATCTGGAAAGGGGTCCCTTTTTGCATTTTAGAAGAACATGGATAGAGCAGTGCGATCAGATCCTTGTTGGTCTCCATTGCCATAAGAGCCTCTTTTTCATATCTTCTGTCTCATGTTTATTGATGATATGTTCATACAGTACTCATCTTATTGTTTTGAAATGACTTTTCACTTATAAAGACATAACAGAATGTTGCCGCATGTTTTAGAAATCCTTTCCTGTAATAATGAGTCTCATAATCCTTTCCTGTACTTGATATCAGAGTGTACAAGAGTGCATGTTTGACTTGCTGTTGATTTGGAAATTGTTGGAATTGAATCTTGAAGTAAAATGATAAATGAAATGAATATATTGCACGAAAGTGATGGATGAATGCAGAAGAGACACAAAAACAAGGTGCTGATCAAGTCTTGAATTACTCTGTCACTTCAGAATTGTTTTAAATGGCCATTAATTCTGTATGTATGTGACTGTGTCAGATTTGTATGGAAGGTGCTTGCATGACTGAATGGCTGTTTAAAGACATTTTCTTCGGATATTTGAAAGTAGTTGGATAGTAATTAGATAGAAAATAATTGTAGCCGTAAAAATATCTGCGGTTGGAAAATACCAGGCCCCGGTTTCTCGAAAAAACTTAAGTATATTCTCATGAGAATTTGCTCAACTTCAAAGGGATACTCTTCAACGTTGGAGGTTATTCGATTGAAGTTCACGTGGATTTCGTACGATTTGAGCACGGTGCTCAGATTTGAGCATGAGATCGTACTTAAGTTTTTTCGAGAAACTGGGGCCAGATCAAGTCATTTTTGAAGCTATGAAAATAATTTAAAATTGATTTATTGATAAAATAAAGCGAGAGATCTCTAAATCAGCACCATGTTTTGGGATGATGAATGTTTGCTTGTGAGTTGAGAAAAGATCATAAGAAATATTTTTTGGGGTAAAAATGAAATAACTTAATCTATGCTCTATCCTGTACATATGGCTTCTACACAACATTTGGGGTACTGCGAAGGTAGTGCTGGAAAATGCAAAATGAAAATTATCATACAATTAATGATCATATACAATGATTTATCACAGACTTTTCTGTATTTGGAAGCTAAATATTGTTATTATATTATCATTTCAAATTAGGAACAAAATTATTTTGCAATTATCCTTTGGTTGTGTAGGCCTCACAACGGATGGCATAGCTTGAGTACTTTCATTTTGAATATTTGTGAAATCATTATTGCTATTTTGTAATGCCATAAATATAAATTATTTAGATCTATTTCATAATAATGTGCTTATGTATTTATTTTTGCTATGATTATTTATAAATTATTTACCATGTACATTGATCATTTAGTGCCCATTCTTTATATTTGATTGATGTATTTAAATGTGATGCACTAATGTACCTATTTCAGGAAAAAAAATGAAAAAAAAAAAAAAAAAAAAATAGAATAAAATCTCTCACAAGGTATTTCTTCAAATTCCTGACTAAAATCTTATAATCATAATTTGATAGATTATTGTTTGGGATTGTTAGAAATACTTTATTGAAAACCCTTTTACTCTGCTATAAGTAAGAACCTCTTCCAAGACTCTCAAAGTGGATAACAAAAAGTGTGAATCACATGCACTTTCATAATGCAAGATGGGAAAAACATTGATTAACTGGACCAGCTACTATTTCTATACTTAGTGCTAAATTCTGCTATCTTCATTTCAAGACAAAATGTTTTATAAAAGTTTTTTTTTGTGTGTTGTGCCTATTTTAGGAAAATTAGTTCAAAAGAAATAAATAACTTAAATTTTAAGTAAACTAATTTCAAGTACCGGTAAACTGAATTTCATCTTGCATTGTGAAAGTTCATACGCAGACAGATGGGGTTTATTCTTTTAGTAAAAACAAGGGTTTTGAGAAAACAAACAAGAGAAAAAAGAATTTCTTTTGGAAATCTTGTGATCTTGGATAAAGTGAATAAAAGGCAACAATGTAATAGTGCTAATGGCTAATGGCAGGTCTATAATTTTGAGATAATTTTGTATTCCTTACTTCTAGAAATAATTGCCTGTGATGACATAATTTCTTGTCAATTTTGGTCTGTCTGCCTGCATTTTGCTCCCATATTCATGATTTTGGTTTCCATAGTAACAAAGTTTTGACAAGGTTTTGTTCCTCTCTCTTTGGTTATCAACTCTACATTTTATGTTTTCACATATCGCTGGTGGGGAGTCAAAACCTCGTAACTACAGCTTGAATAAGCTGGAGTTACGAGGTTTTGACTCCCCACCGATGATATTCAAAATGATGTCTATGTCAGACGATTTTTGTGGAAAATTCCATGTATTTCAAAAAGCCACAATTTTATCAGTATTTTATGCAATTTGGTCACTCTTCAATAGCTTTACGAGAGGAAAACTTTATAATTCAGTGCATCTAATTTACTTCGTAAAATAACAGTTTGCTATAATGTATTGAATTACTTGCATATTGATGCAAAATACCACAATGTCTACATTGTATCCAAGTTTACTTGTATTCTTAGTAATAAAATGAAAACATAAAAATTTATCATGCATAGGCTAGTAGACATTTATTTGGTGGTTGATGCATTGTAATGCAGCACCATGCAATATCATTAATATTATTACATTTATTATACAATGGAATGTGGTTAAAAATAAGCAATAAAGATATGGGTGCTAAAGTATCGGAGGGGGGGGGGGGAATATCTCAGAAAATTTCCATCACATGTGCGATAATAAAACATTAAAGCAACATTTTGGCGTATTCATCAAAATGCATTATAAATGCATACCGCAGCTGTTTTCCAAAATATTCCATATACATGGTAGGTTTGTACTCATTGTAAGAGCCAATCATTAATTGAAGAGAGCCCATTTACACTGGCTTATTGTGGCTTATTCAATTTCATGTCATGTTGGGTATTTATCTAATGGCTATTCATTTTTAATTTTGAAAAAAAAGTTCATGGTCAGGCAATTGAAAATTTTGCTTTGTTGAAGTGTACTCATGTATTAAATGCAAAGGATGTTAGCCAAGATCTTGTTGTTTTGTAAAGCTCTCGCTCAAACCTCTAAATCTTGACAAAAAACAACAACATAAAGAACTGAATGATCTTGCTTGTCATGTTTGGGTTCTTAAGAATTCTATTTGATTTCAGTTAGTTTCATTTCTTCTTTTCAAAGTGTAAATAATTGATATGGGCTATTAAATCAGTTCAAAGAAGTATTTAATTGTAAATGGCTGGAGTTTCTTTTCTTTTTCAAGCTAATCCAATGAAAAACAAATACCTATTTGTTGTTTTGTGATAGATCTAGATAAAATGTCCTTGGTTTTGCTAAATAAATTTTGTCAGTTCTTTGTATTTGCTCATTTTGAACAGAAATTTAGATTGTGAAAAGAAAAATATTAAAGCACTGCCCTGTATCTCCATTTGATGAAGTATAAAAATGCACAAAGAGAGATTTTCTGGTTGCATATCGGGTATCCTTTCTCCATTTTATGTTGAGAAATACAATCTGCCCTTCTCCTGGCATATAAAAATTCAATAATTGAATAAAGGAATGAAGAGAAAGGAAACAAAATTTTCATACACAATGTTTTTGTGTAACAAAACTCTTATCAAGGTTAGGAGAATTGCTCATTGTTGAGCTTTTATGATCTCTGATGTTGCATTGTAACTAAGATGATAAAACATCAAAAACAACCAAATCATTAAAAAGCGTCGACAGGCCTTTCTTACATTTTATGTTTTATTAATGGATAAATGAGGATTTTAGCCTTTGATATGCTGACCTTTGTTATTTTGGTGAGTAGCATAGAGCAGCATAGAGAAAAGCAAGACTGCGCATATGTGTAGTATGACCCTATTCTTTGCAACAATCCGGGCCAAGTTTACTATAACAAGGGTTCAAAAAGAATTTTGATTAGTTAACCCTTTCCCAAACAATATTTGGTTTGGTTCTATCTTCCCTAATAATAGAGGCTTTGAAAAACATTGGGGCAACAGAAGAAAATGCTGATAACCAGCATTTTCTTCTTTGCCTCAATATTTTCTGTGAATTTTTGTACATAAATTCTATCTTTCTAAACATTGATTTTTGGTCTGCAGCTGCATTTGAATTGGAACAGTCCAATTATTTGCCATTTGGGATAGGGTTAGACAACACGGGAGAAGGGTACTCCATTCTAAATGGCTGGGTGGATGGATAAGATTGTTATATAGTCACTTTTCTTCAAAGACCTTGTAACTGCAGCTTAAAAGAAGCTGCAGTTACAAGGTTTTTGACAAAAAGTCACAATATGATGTACTATTATCAGTATTCTCCTATGATTGCTATCGTATTTCTCAATTTTGTTTGACTTTTTCCCTTTGAAAATATTTCCAAGACTTTTGAAAGTAGATGTTGAAATATCAGCAAAAAATGAACAGACATTTTAGCTTTCTCTGAAAATACTTGTAATAAAGGATGCTTAAATTTTGATGAAAAAAAGCACTTGTATTTACATGGCTTGCACTATTTTAACCCTTTCCCAAACAACCCAAATTTTGACTTCTTCAATGACAAAGTTACTGTAGACGACGAAATCGATGTTATTAAAGAAAGGAAATGTGGACAATATAGCACAGAAATATATTGAGGCAAAAGAAGAAAATGCAGATTATCAGAATTTTTGCCTCATGGTGCCCCCAAGCATTTTCTGTTAGGGATATCAAAACCAGGTGATGTTTGGGAAATGGTTGATAAAAGCATCAAAAACAAGATCAAATTGTGTCTTGGAAATATTTTCTTCTTTCCTCTTTTAATGATTGATTTGCTGGCTAAGATTGAATGTATAAACTTTAGTTTTAAGATAAGTTTTAGTTGTCTTTCCGCACATGAAGTAACATGGCATTTCTTTGTTTATTTATAGTTCGGAATGTTTGAGACGTGTCTCAGTGCTTTCATGGACGAGTTCCCAAACACACTGAGAAAAAGACGAGTCCTTGTCGCTGCCGTTGCTTGTGCTGTTGAGTTCTTGATGGGCCTCCCACTTATCACTCAGGTATGTCTACCATCGCTTAGTATACTTAAACCATCCCCAACTTTAAAGGAGTATTTTTCGCTTTTAAACAACAACTTCAAAAAACGGATAACATTTATATGTATTAGAATAATCAATCTTTGCATCAAGACATACTTTGAAAAAATAAAATTTGAATTAAGGACAAGCAGTAAATACAATTACTGTCACAGGACAACAAAATCTTGACTATTGAGTGCTGGATAGTGACAAATTTTTAGGCCCAAAAAGGGTAAAAATTCCACTGAATTAAATGTCAGAGTAATGAATCTTTGCCAAGAGGCTGATATGATAAGCATAATTATGTGAAGTTTGAAAGCAATAGCTCTAGCAGAAACAAAGTTATCCCAGATATATTGACAATTGCACATAAAACTTAAACAAAAGTTTTAAAGTTCAAAAAGGGTTAAAATTCCACTGAATTAAATGTCAGAGTATGAATCTTTGCCAAGAGACTGATATGATGAACACAGAAGCATGATTGTGCAAAATTTCAGAGCAATAGCATTGGTAGAAATAGAGATATGACATGTGGCATTTAAAACTTTTAACAAACAAGCATTACGCCGATACTTGGGTGACCAGAAACTTGAGAAAAATTTGAAGAAGCATTATCGCTTGACAATGTCATTTTGACAGCTTTATATGTACCTGCATTCCTCCGTCACCTATTTTTTATGTCAAGTTAATTTTGTATTGCCTGGAAATGCCTAAAAAACCCTACTGGACACTAAATTGTTCAACTCTCCATTCATTTCATGGAGGGATCTAGGGCCTACATATTACAGATCATTGACTGGTACTGTGCCAGTTTCTCACTCATGTTATCCCATTTCCGTGTTGACCTTTTGACCCCCCAACAAGATAAAGGCATTGAAAAGCATTGTGGGAAATGAAGAAATTGCTTGTGACAAGCAATTTCTTCATTTTCCACAATGTTTTCTACCCAGAAAGACCAAATATATAAAATTTAATACACTCGAAGTTGTCGTCTGCAAAATCATTAACCTTGCACGTAGATCACTTAAGATTTTGTTGTTTGAGAAAAGGGTGATTGTTCAAGTTTCCAGTTGCATTTCGTCGTTGTAAATGCAAAACCTAGCTCGTATCTCGTTTTTGGAAAATTTTGAAGGGGAGGGAAAAAAGTGTAATAACTTTTCCCAAACTGAAATGTTTTACTTGAAATTTGGACATAAAGTTCACAAATGATTTGTCATTAATACTGATCAGTAAAAATATCTCAAAACCTGCAAGAATGGTCTTTAACTGGGCACACAAAGTTGTACTTTGAAAATGGCAAGAATCAACATACGAGGTTTTGCATTTACACCGAAAATTTACAACTGTTTCAAGTTTGGTTGTCTGTTTATTTCAGGGTGGAATCTACGTATTACAGATTATTGACTGGTACTGTGCCAGTTTCTCACTCATGCTGATCTCACTCACAGAATGTCTGGCCATATCATGGGTCTATGGTAAGTGTTGATCTCACTCACAGAATGTCTGGCCATATCATGGGTCTATGGTAAGTGTTGATCTCACTCACAGAATGTCTGGCCATATCATGGGTCTATGGTAAGTGTTGATCTCACTCACAGAATGTCTGGCCATATCATGGGTCTATGGTAAGTGTTGATCTCACTCACAGAATGTCTGGCCATATCATGGGTCTATGGTAAGTGTTGATCTCACTCACAGAATGTCTGGCCATATCATGGGTCTATGGTAAGTGTTGATCTCACTCACAGAATGTCTGGCCATATCATGGGTCTATGGTAAGTGTTGATCTCACTCACAGAATGTCTGGCCATATCATGGGTCTATGGTAAGTGTTGATCTCACTCACAGAATGTCTGGCCATATCATGGGTCTATGGTAAGTGTTGATCTCACTCACAGAATGTCTGGCCATATCATGGGTCTATGGTAAGTGTTGATCTCACTCACAGAATGTCTGGCCATATCATGGGTCTATGGTAAGTGTTGATCTCACTCACAGAATGTTTGGCCATATCATGGGTCTATGGTAAGTGTTGATCTCACTCACAGAATGTTTGGCCATATCATGGGTTTATGGTAAGTGTTGATCTCACTCACAGAATGTCTGGCCATATCATGGGTCTATGGTAAGTGTTGATCTCACTCACAGAATGTTTGGCCATATCATGGGTTTATGGTAAGTGTCCAGAACTTCTCTGTTCTAGATAACAAGATGATGTCAATATTTGTTAACAAAAAAGCTATAATTACAGCTTAATGAAGCGAAAGTTACGGCATTTTCCGTCATAATCAATGACAATCCTTTACAAAATATCATGGCATTATCTTCTCTCTCGTCATATAAGTAACAAAAATAATACGTAACATGGAAGTTAGAGATATTTAGTGATGGTGGATCTACATGTAAATAAGGTTTAATACAATCCAAAAGTCCTGTCTGTAACAACAACAACAATGACGATAACGACAACAACAACAACAACAACAACAACAACGACTTGAAATGGGCTAACCCCAAGGAAATTTTATTCCAGATGAAGGGTGGGCACCCTGAAGTAACAAAAATAATACGTAACACGGAAGTTAGAGATATCTAGTGATGGTGGATCTACATGTAGATAAGGTTTAACACAATCCAAAAGTCCTGTCTGTAACAACAACAACAACAACAACAACAACAACAACAACAACAACGACGACGACGACGACGACTTGAAATGGGCTAGACCCAAGACAAAAACTTTCCAAATTCACAACCTAGTATTATACTATTTGTTGATATAACTGTTTGATTTACACTAGTTAAGACTGTGAAAATGTAGTGACTTGATTTATTTCTCTATAATGATGTTGAAAATACATCAAAATAGAGATGATATAATGTTCAAAGTATACAGAAACTTTATTAGCATATTTCGTTCTTATTTTCCAGGTGTTGACCGCTTCTACAAGGATATAGAGTTAATGATTGGTTACCAACCACACAGAATCTGGAGTTATTTCTGGAGATTTATCACTCCGGCCACTATCTTGGTGAGTTAGAGCAATTGTCCCTTAATTAGTTTCTGGTTTGTTATTCGCCCATGGGCTATTATATTATAGGCCTGGTCATCTGTCCCTGTCTGTGTCCATTTGCAATTTCTTCCTTCAACAGTTTCATTGGAAACTTGCATCAGTGTATCTCTGTTGTGTCTTGTTGTGAATACTACTTATGAAACTCAGATAACTCTTGTTAGCTCACCTGAGCACGAAGTGCTCAAGGTGAGCTATTGTGGTCACTTTTTGTCGGTCGTCCGTCTGTCTGTCCGTCTGTCCGTCCGTCCGTCCACAATTTCGTGTTTACACTCTAGCATCTACAAATATAAGCCAATCTTGACCAAACTTGATCAAAACATGTATGGCCATAAGATCTCGGATGAGTTCGATTATGGGTCAGATCGAACTAGAAATGCAGGAGTTATCTGCCCTTGAATGCGAAAAATACTTAGTTTTGACATTGTTTACACTCTAGCATCTACAATTATTGATCAATCAAGACAAATCTTGGACATAACATTGCAGACCATAAGATCTCGGATGAGTTTGATTTTCAGTCTGATCTGACCCGAAAGACGAGAGTTATGCGCCCTTGAATTTGACAAAATTGCCATTTTCGGCTGTTTTTGACCTTGTTTACACTCTAGAATCTACAATTATTCATCAATCAAGACAAAACTTTGACACAATATTTGGGACCATGAGATCTCGGATGAATATGATTTTCAGTCTAATCTGATGAGAAAGTTGAGAGTTACTTGCCCTTGAATTTGACAAAATTGACATTTTTTGTTGTTTTCGACGATGTTTACACTCTAGAATCTACAATTATTGATCAATCAATCCAAAACTTGGACACAATATTGGGGATCATAAGATCTGGGATGAGTTTGATTTTCAGTCTTATCTGATCAGAAAGTTGAGAGTTATAAGCCCTTGAATTTGACAAAATTGCCGTTTTTGACTGTTTTCGACCTTATTTACACTCTAGAATCTACAATTTTTGACCAATCATGACAAATCTTAGACACAAGGTTGGAGACCATAAGATCTCAGATGAGTTTGATTTTCAGTTTGATCTGACCAGAAATATTAGAGTTATGTGCCCTTGAATTTGATGAAATTGCCGATTTCGGCTGTTTTTGACATTGTTTACACTCTATAATCTACTATTATTTATCATTTAAGACAAAACTTGAACACAATGTTTGAGACCATAAGATCTTGGATAAGTTTGATTTTCAGTCCGATCTGATCAAAAAGTGGAGAGTTATGTGCCCTTGAATTTGATCAAATTTCCGTTTTCGGCTGCTGTAGACCTTGTTCACACTCTAGAATCTACAATTATTGACCAATCAAGACAATTTTTTGGACACAATGTTGGATATCATAAGATCTCAGATGAGTTTGATTTTCAGCCTGATCTGACTAGAAAGTCGAGAGTTATGTGCCCTTGAATTTGACAAAATTGCTGTTTTCAGCTGTTTTTCGACCTTGTTTATACTCCAGAATCTACAATTATTTATCAAACAAGACAAATCTTGAACACAATGTTGGGCACGATGAAAACTTGGATGAGTTTGATTTTCACAATGTTGTTGACCATAAGTTCGTTTTCAGTCTTAACCCTTTCCCAAACAAGACCTGGTTTTCACGTCCCTTATTAAAATGGCCTGGGTAACATTGAGACAAAAGAAGAAACTGCTGATATTCAGCAGTTTCTCCTTTTGTCTCAATATTTTCTGTGCTATATTCAACACAAATTGTATCTTAGAATAGGTCCATTTGTCGTCTGCAGCAGCTTTTGAAATGGAAATTTTAAAATTTTGATGTTTGGGAAAGGGTTAAAGTCATAAGTATTTTTTGAATTGAAGAAAAGTGTTGCTTATATCATTTTGGTTCAGGTGAGCGATATAGGACCATCATGGTCCTCTTGTTTTTAAATTATCTGCTCTTGAATTATAAAATGGCCAATTTCTTGTGTGCGCAATTTCTACAACTGCAATTTGAGTTTGGCCAAACTTGCCACAGTGAATTTCCATGATGTCAAGTTGTGTGTTTAGTGAGTACGATGGCCCTATTTTTGAGAGCACAGAAAATAATGATTACATTTCACGATTTCAGTTTATTTGGTTGTTCAGTATCATCACATTGGGTCCAGTAACATACGGTGACGTCACATATCCAGACTGGGCTGTCACATTCGGATGGTGTTTAGGATCCATATCTATCATACCCATTCCAGCGTGTGCTCTATATCAAATATACCATGAAGAAGGAACTTTCATGCAGGTACGCTTCATAGTCTTCCTTTCTCATAACTAATAATCTTTTGTTTCTAAACAAAACATGTTTTCGATGACCCTATTTAAGAATCTGTTAAGATTACATTGAAATAAAAGGAAAAAATGCTCCTTTTTCCACCATGAATGTGGGAAAGGGTTGATAGTATTTATGGCTTGACAATACAATATAGTTACAGGTGTGGTTTTGGTGTTCCTTTTAGAAATACTTCGTGAAAACAGTGAAAGAAAAAATGTTGATAATTTGTTATGTTTTATTTTCACAGAGGGTGCGTAAGTTAACACGACCCACAGCAGACTGGGGCCCGAATAAGAAGGAGCACAGAGAGGAGTATTTGTTGTCTCTCGAGAAAGTTGACATCGACGATGGATCTCATTTACCCATGATTCAGTCCAACATTGTGAAACGTAACAAACAGAACGACTCTATATACCCCTCGTTAAACTGAGAAGGAGAGACGGGGTATAAGTTAGGTTGGGTTGTAATTCGAGTAGTGGGTCCATGCAACAATAATGCAATGTTGACAATCTGATTGTGCTAGTGACCATTACGTGGTAGTGGTCAGTGATATTGACCGCTGTAATATTGCGCAATATGGTCAGTAATGTACATAGATACTGCAGAACGTAATGGACTAGTGAAACACGCGGGCACTATTAATAGTGAAGAACGGAAAGAACATCGTATCTTACAGCCGTCTGTCCTCGAGAAAATAAATTCTGGCTTTTCAACAAAAAACCCGTAACTGCAGCTTGATTTAAGCTGCAGTTACGAGGTTTTTGTTGAAAAGCAGCTATGTGCAGTAACACATGGTGTATTATAATAACTATCTAGTTCTAAAAGTAACAACAAAGAATTTATCATTAATGCCATCTATACAGTAGAAAAATAAAAGAACTAAAAGAAAGAAATGTAGCACAAATGCGCAAAGAAGGAACAACAATAGTAGATTAAAGTTAAGACTAAACTATCGAACATTAACAAAATGACTTTGTTGGAAGAATAGTTATAGATTTTAGAAAAGAAGTTAAAATTATGCCATTTTCAGTTGTAGAAATGTGATTCCTAAGCCTCACCCAATAATAAGACCAAATTAAATTGCCTTATGAATTTACATATTTAGATAGTATACAGCTTCGATATGAAATGTGATATATCAGCATTGTAAAGGAAAAAGGACCATTATGGCATTTTAAACCAACATGGATGAGCCTTAGCCAGGGTATGCACAGTCTGATCTAAATCTAAGTTGTTCTTTTAAACCTTTCCCAAATAGCAAAATAATAGGGTAGTCCACTTCAAAAGCTGCTCCTGACAACAAAATGGCTGTTGATAAGGATTAAATTTGTGTAAATTATAGACGCAGAAAATATTGAGGCAAAAGGAGAAAATGCTGATTATCAGCATTTTCTTCTTTTGCCTCAATGTTTTCGAAAGCCAATTCTATTAGGGACGTCAAAACCAGGTCTTGTTTGGGAAAGGGTTAAGCTTTTGATCATGACCTTTTCAGTCATAAGAGGGAAGCATGGACGGTTAAAGGACTGAACATGGTTGTCTAAAACTGCCATAAGGACCTTTTCCATGAACTTGGTTCGTATGTATTGTTGAAATATGGAAGTCAAGCATTCTTGACATGAGACTAGTCCAATTTTAAACAAGTTGCAGACAACTAAAGAAAAAATCATGTTGAAACTTTGAAAGTTTTAGATTGGAAAAAAATCGGGGGAAAAGGAGAGATTGCTGCTTATCAACAATTTCCACATTTCTGTGATCGTTTTCCTACGCCTTTTTTTGTTGGTATCTCAAAATCTGATCATGTTTGGGAAAGAGTTAAGATGTATTGTCACAATCAAAATAGAAATGTGATCTTTTCTTATGTGATCATTTAAGTTATAATTTGTAGAGACATAGATGCTGATATTTTCTGCCATTATTTTACGTTTGATTTGCAGCAACATGAATGATTTCAACCCATTTCCACATAATGATGCCTTTTGGTGCCCCAGTAGAAAAAAGGCTCGAGAAATCAATGTGGAAATGAAGAAATTGCTTGTGACAAGCAATTTCTTCATTTCATTCAATGTTTTCTTCCTAAACGAACCAAAAACTTTAGAATTTGATCGCTTGAAATTGTCATCTGTAACACTTTTCAATTTGGAACTGTCCAAAATTTTGTAGTCAGTTAATGGGTTATAGTGTTTTGTATAGATAAAAGTATGCCATTTTGATTGTTTGAATGACTAAATTTAATTGTTGACATTATCAGTTATCATTATTTTGATATCATTAATTTTACATGAATAAGCATTACTTAATTTATTTTGATATATCCAGATTATGCAGAATGATGTGTAAAGAATTTAAATTCAGCAAAATCTATTCAAATATTTTTCGTGCCGAAATGATGTCAGTTTTGCAGAAAAGAAGAGAGAAGAAAAAACCATCAGTGCATATAAAACTGAAAATTTTAAAATGTTAAAATTAAATAGAATTCAGGGAAAAGGAGAACATGCTGATTATCAGAAATTTCTTTTTTGTCTCGATGTTTTCAAAGCTTTCCTGTCAGAAATAATTTCCACTTTAAATTATCAGGGCAATGTGTGCATGCCTATGTATACATCCATTTTATCACTGCCAGCCAAAATTTTGCCTTTTAGATTTTTGTTTTCTTCAAGGCATTACAATAATGAAAATATTGCATCCATTCTAGATCATATTAATTTATTTCACTTAGTTAAACCCTATATCAAACAAGACTGAGTTTTGACATACCTATTAGAAAAGGCTTCGGAAAACATTGAGGCAAAAGAAGAAAATTATGATAATCAGCGTTTTCTCCTTTTGCCTCAATATTTTCTGTGCCATATCATACACACATCCTATCTTTAATAATATCCATTTTGTCATGTGTGGCAGTTTTTGAATTGGACCGACCTAGAATTTGGTCGTTTGAGGAAGGGTTAATTTATTTCATTTATTTTATTACGGAGCAACAGATAAGAAGGGGTAAATGCAGCCTCAATTTGGTACTTAATAATTTAACATCTAAACCCTATGTTGTGGGTACTCATTGGAATTGTCTCGATGAGAAGAGAAATTTATGACTCTTTTCATTTAGAAACAGCTTTATTCCTTCTAATCTGTAGCTCTGATTTTAGGAAGTCATATAATCACAATCAAAAAACATATACCGGTACATACATGCATTATCACTAGTATTAAAGTATTATGTTTATATTGTATATTATTTTCTGTGTGAAAGGAGTCTTAACGTGCCAGTCTTAAGTTTGTGAATAGTTGTCTTAACACTGGCTTTGTCTTACTATTTTTGTCTGTCTTTAACCCATTAGCAGAGGACAAAATTTTAGACTCATCCAAATTCAAACCTTTTGCAAAGGACAATTCAAAGTTAATGGAATTTTACATTTATTGGTCTTTCTGGAAAAAAAAACATTGTGGGAAAGGAAGAAAGTGCTCGTCACAAGCAATGTCTTCAGTTTCCACAGCATTTTTCCAGGTCATTATCTCAAATTCTTTTGAAACAATACAAAAGTTCAAATCATAAAGAATGAGCATTTTGCTATCGAAATCTTATTTGGGGCATGTGTTTTACATACATTTGTATTTTGTTTTGTATATCATTTTTGTCTTTGTTTATGATTGTTAAGTCTCCCCCAGTATAAAGTGCAAATCTAAAATATTATGTTAAGTGCGAATATGGATGTATGCATTTTAACACTTGGGTTTTTAACTGACAGGACAAGTCAAAAACATTTATTTCAAAAGAAATCTAAAAGCTTTCTTTTCAAGGATTTTCTTTAACAATCTTTGGCCAACCTTTTCAAACTCAAAATTCATACAGTGATATCTTATGCTGCATGTACTTTCTTTTGAGCTTGAACTATTTTTATGCAGTCTTATATTATGTCTACAATTCCCACACTTTTCAAAAGGGTAATTAGATAGTTATGAGCATCTAAAGCATTAGTGTTGCCTTAACAATTAACAGCCTACAAAATTTGTAAAATATAAAACAAGATTTGAAACTGTTCAAAATACAAGATAAGCTGTTTAAAATGTGAAACTAGATTTGAAATGTGAAAATGTAAGATATTGAAATGTGAAACTGGATTTGATATTTTAAAATGTTATGAATATATGAGGTAATGTTAGATAATGAATTTGGAGGCTGTATTTATGAATTTATGAAGTTTTTGTGTGGCAAATAAAATCGTCGCTCACATATTGGTTGTTGGATTGTTTATTTTACACCTCTTTACAAAAAATTTGGAAGCTTTATTCTTTCCATGTTTTTGGTTGACATTATAACGCCGTTTATACACAGAGCATTACAAAATTTGCACACAATAATTTGTGCGTGTGACAAAATTGTCCCAAGAAATTTCCATTCTGATCGAGCATAGCAATTCTATAAATGGACTTTGAAGGTACCAATATGCAACAGGAAAAAGCTTTCCTGTAAACCAACAAAATAGTATTTTTTCCCCAAATATCCTCGCAACAGGCAAAACTTCACATTAACCCTTTCCCGAACGACAAAATTTTAGGATGATCTACTTCAAAAACTGCCACAAATGACAAAATGGAAGTTATTATAGATATAATTTGTGTAAAATATGGCATAGAAAATATTGAGACAAAAGGAGAAACTGCTGGTTATCAACAGTTTCTTCTTTTGCCTCAATGTTTTCCCAAGCTATTTCTATTAGGGGCGTCAAAACCAGGTCTTGTTTGGGAAAGGATTAATGCAGAGCAACTGATCAACAATATTGACTGGTTGAGAATTCTGCCTTACCCTGTTGAGACAAACCTAAATCAGCCCTGTAGACGCAGATCATAGGCGTACCAACCGATACGCAACAAGAGCAACGCTGGGCGTGGCATTATAGGCCTGAAGCTCAGAAATAAATGGGTGATGTTTTGAACTTTTTATTGATCCTTAGGATGTTTTTCTAGCAAACACTATAGTATATTGTATTTATTATGATGGTAGTGAATGTTTAGTTAGCTCACCTGAGTACGAAAAGCTCATGGTGAGCTATTGCGGTCACTCATCGTCCATCTGTCTGTCCGTCTGTCTGTCCGTTCACATTTCTTTAAACATCTTCTCCTCCTAAACCATTTGGTCAATTTTGACCAAACTTGGCAGGAATGTTCCTTGGGTGACCCTTTTTAGCTCACCTGAGCACGATAGTGCTCATGGTGAGGTATTGTGATACCGCTGTGTCCGTCGTCCGTCGTCCGTCGTCCGTCGTCAGTCGTCCGTCGTCCGTCGTGCGTCGTGCGTCAACCTTTGGCTTGTGTGCACTCTAGAGGCCACATTTTTTGCCCAATCAACCTGAAAATTGATCAGAATGATTGTCTTGATGAAATCTCGGACAAGTTCGAAATTGGGTCATCTGGGGTCAAAAACTAGGTCACGGGGTCAAATCTTAGAAAAACCTTGTGTGCACTCTAGAGGCCACATTTTTTGCCCAATCAACCTGTAATTTGCTCAGAATGATTGTTATGATGAAATCTCAGACAAGTTTGAAATTGGGTCATCTGAGGTCAAAAAGTAGGTCACGGGGTCAAATCTTAGAAAAACCTTGTGTGCACTCTAGAGGCCACATTTTTTGCCCAATCAACCTGAAAATTGATCAGAATAATTGTCTTGATCAAATCTCAGACAAGTTCGAAATTGGGTCATCTGGGGTCAAAAACTAGGTCACGGGGTCAAATCTTAGAAAAACCTTGTGTGCACTCTTGAGGCCACATTTTTTGCCCAATCAACCTGAAATTTGCTCAGAATGTTTGTCTTGATGTAATCTCGGACAAGTTTGAAATTGGGTCATCTGGGGTCAAAAACTAGGTCACGGGGTCAAATCTTAGAAAAACCTTGTGTGCACTCTAGAGGCCACATTTTTTGCCCAATCAACCTGAAATTAGCTCAGAATGATTGTCTTCATGAAATCTCAGACAAGTTTGAAATTGGGTCATCTGGGGTCAAAAACTAGGTCACAGGGTCAAATCTTAGGAAAACCTTGTGTGCACTCTAGAGGCCACATTTTCAGCCCAATCAACCTGAAATATGCTCAGAATGATTGTCTTGATGAAATCTCGGACAAGTTTGAAATTGGGTCATCTGGGGTCAAAAACTAGGTCACTGGGTCAAATCTTAGAAAAACCTTGTGTGCACTCTAGAGGCCACATTTTTTGCCCAATCAACCTGAAAATTGATCAGAATGATTGTCTTGATGAAATCTCAGACAAGTTTGAAATTGGGTCATCTGGGGTCAAAAACTAGGTCACTGGGTCAAATCTTAGAAAAACCTTGTGTGCACTCTAGAGGCCACATTTTTTGCCCAATCAACCTGAAAATTGATCAGAATGATTGTCTTGATAAAATCTCGGACAAGTTTGAAATTGGGTCATCTGGGGTCAAAAACTAGGTCACAGGGTCAAATCTTAGAAAAACCTTGTGTGCACTCTAGAGGCCACATTTTTTGCCCAATCAATATGAAATTTGCTCAGAATGATTGTCTTGATCAAATCTTGGACAAGTTTGAAATTGGGTCATCTGGGGTCAAAAACTAGGTCACAGGGTCAAATCTTAGGAAAACCTTGTGTGCACTCTAGAGGCCACACTTTTTGCCCAATCAACCTGAAATTTGCTCAGAATGATTGTCTTGATGAAATCTCGGACAAGTTAGAAATTGGGTCATCCGGGGTCAAAAACTAGGTCACGGGGTTAAATCTTAGAAATACCCTGTGTGCACTCTGGAGACCACATTTTTTGCCCAATCAACCTGAAATTAGCTCAAAATGATTGACTTGATGAAATCTCGGACAAGTTTGAAATTGGGTCATCTGGGGTCAAAAAGTAGGTCACTGGGTCAAATCCTAGAGAAACCTTGTGTGCACTCTAGAGGCCACATTTTATGCCCAATCAACCTGAAATTTGCTCAGAATGATTGTCTTGATGAAATCTCGGACCAGTTTTAAATTGGGTCATCTGGGGTCAAAAACTAGGCCACTGGGTCAAATCTTAAAATAACCTTGTGTGCACTCTAGAGGCCACATTTTTTGCCCAATCAACCTGAAAATTGATCAGAATGATTGTCTTGATAAAATCTCGGACAAGTTCGAAATTGGGTCATCTGGGTTCAAAAACTAGGTCACTGGGTCAAATCTTAGAAAAACCTTGTGTGCACTCTAGAGGCCACATTTTTTGCCCAATCAACCTGAAAATTGATCAGAATGATTGTCTTGATAAAATCTCGGACGGATTTGAAATTGGGTCATCTGGGGTCAAAAACTAGGTCACAGGGTCAAATCTTAGAAAAACCTTGTGTGCACTCTAGAGACCACATTTTTTGCCCAATCAACCTGAAATTTGCTCAGAATGATTGTCTTGATCAAATCTCGGACAAGTTTGAAATTGGGTCATCTGGGGTCAAAAACTAGGTCACAGGGTCAAATCTTAGGAAAACCTTGTGTGCACTCTAGAGGCCACATTTTTTGCCCAATCAACCTGAAATTTGCTCAGAATGATTGTCTTGATAAAATCTCGGACAAGTTTGAAATTGGGTCATCCGGGGTCAAAAACTAGGTCACAGGGTCAAATCTTAGAAAAACCTTGTGTGCACTCTAGAGGCCACATTTTTTGCCCAATCAACCTGAAATTAGCTCAAAATGATTGACTTGATGAAATCTCGGACAAGCTTGAAATGGGGTCATCTGGGGTCAAAAAATAGGTCACTAGGTCAAATCTTAGAGAAACCTTGTGTGCACTCTAGAGGCCACATTTTTTGCCCAATCAACCTGAAATTTGCTCAAAATGATTGTCTTGATGAAATCTCAGACAAGTTTGAAATTGGGTCATCTGGGGTCAAAAACTAGGTCACGGGGTCAAATCTTAGAAAAAACCTTTTGTGCACTCTAGAGGCCACATTTTTTGCCCAATCAACCTGAAAATTGATCAGAATGATTATCTTGATGAAATCTCGGACAAGTTTGAAATAGGGTCATCTGGGGTCAAAAACAAGGTCACAGGGTCAAATCTTAGAAAAACCTTGTGTGCACTCAAGAGGCCACATTTTTTGCCCATTCAACCTGAAATTTGCTCAGAATGATTGTCTTGATAAAATCTCGGACACGTTTGAAATTGGGTCATCTGGGGTCAAAAACTAGGTCACAGGGTCAAATCTTTGTAAAACCTTGTGTGCACTCTAGAGGCCACATTTTTTGCCCAGTCAACCTGAAATATGCTCATAATAATTGTCTTGATGAAATGTACAAAAAGTTTGAAATTGGGTCATCTGGGGTCAAAAACTAGGTCACTTGGTCAAATTTAAGAAAAACCTTGTGTGCACTCTAGAGGCCACATTTTATGCCCAATCAGCCTAGTCAGAATAATTATCTTGATAAAATCTCAGACAATTTCAAAATTTGGTCATCTGGGGTCCTAAACTAGGTCATGGGGTCCAGTCTTGGGGATTTTTTTTGCCCAATCAAGCTGAAAATTTGTCAGAATGATTATCTTATACAGGCCACAAATCTTAGTAAAATGTGATCATTTTGGAGGCTCAGACACACCATATACAGAAAGCTATTATGTCAGGCAGGCCTGTAGGAACAGGGGGGGCTAGGGGGGCTAAACCCTTCCAAAGTTGGCCAAAAATACCAATTTTTCTTAATTTTACACTTAAAATTTTGGGGAAATCCCAATTAGCCCCCACCCCCCAATATTTAGGATAGAGTCTATAGCCCCCCATTATGAAATTGCTTCCTATGGGCCTGTCAGGTGAGCGCTTCAGGGCCAATGGCCCTCTTGTTAAAACTTACTCGTGAATTTTTGTTTCGTCAAAAAAAAAATGGGCGTGGCTTATTGGACTTAGAGAAATCCTAAGAAAATTCTTTAAAAATCAACCAGTGGCCCAATTTAAACCAAACTTGGCAGAAATGATCCTTGGATGACTCTCTTGAAAATTTGTTCGTGAATTTTTGATTCGTCAAAAAAAGTGGGCGTGGCAGGGTGTGACAGATCGGACTTAGAGAAATTCTAAGAAAATTCTTTAAAAATCAACCATTGGCCTAATTTGAAGCAAACTTGGCAGAAATGTTCCCTGGGTGACTTTTTTCAAAATTTGTTTGCGAATTTTTGATTCTTCAGAAAAAGTGGGTGTGGCAGCACGTGGCTTATCGGACTTAGAGAAATCCTAGGAAAATTCTTCAAAAATCAACGGTTGGCCCAATTTGAACCAAACTTTACAGAAATGTTCTTTGGGTAACTCTTTTTGAAATTTGTTTGAGAATTTGGATTCGTCAGAAAAAATGGGCGTTGTAGGGCGTGGCTTATGGAAGTTACAGAAACTCTAAGAAAATTCTTTAAAAATCACACAGTGGGCCAATTTTAACGAAACTTGGCAAGAATTTTCTTTGAGTGACTCTTTTAAAAATGTGTACACAAATTTTCATTGTCGTCTAAAAATGTGGGTGTGGCAGGGCAGAGTTATCAGGCTTAGAGAAATCATAAGAAAATTCTTTAAAAATCAACCATTGGGCTAATTTGAACCAAACTTTGCAACAATGTTCCTTTAGTGACACTTTTCAAAATTTGTTGGCAAATTTTGTATCGACAAAACAAGTGGGTGTGGCCAGGCAGGACTTATTAGACTTAGAGAAATCATAAGAAAACTCTTAAAATCAAGAATTGGGCTAATTTGAACCAAACTTAGCAACAATCATCCTTGAGTGACCCTTTTTAGCTCACCTGAGCACGATAGTGCTCATGGTGAGGTATTGTGATACCGCTGTGTCCGTCGTCCGTCGTCCGTCGTCCGTCGTCAGTCGTCCGTCGTCCGTCGTGCGTCGTGCGTCAACCTTTGGCTTGTGTGCACTCTAGAGGCCACATTTTTTGCCCAATCAACCTTAAATTTGCTCAGAATGATTGTCTTGATAAAATCTCGTACAAGTTCGAAATTGGGTCATCTGGGGTCAAAAACTAGGTCACGGGGTCAAATCTTAGAAAAACCTTGTGTGCACTCTAGAGGCCACATTTTTTGCCTAATCAACCTGAAATTTGCTCAGAATGATTGTCTTGATGAAATCTCAGACAAGTTCGAAATTGGGTCATCTGGGGTCAAAAACTAGGTCACGGGGTCAAATCTTAGAAAAACCTTGTGTGCACTCTAGAGGCCACTTTTTTTGCCCAATCAACCTGAAAATTGATCAGAATGATTGTCTTGATGAAATCTCAGACAAGTTTGAAATTGGGTCATCTGGGGTCAAAAACTAGGTCACGGGGTCAAATCTTAGAAAAACCTTGTGTGCACTCTAGAGGCCACATTTTTTGCCCAATCAACCTGAAATTTTCTCAGAATGATTGTCTTGATGAAATCTCGGACAAGTTCGAAATTGGGTCATCTGGGGTCAAAAACTAGGTCACGGGTCAAGTCTTAGAAAAACCTTGTGTGCACTCTAAAGGCCACATTTTTTTGCCCAATCAACCTGAAATTTTCTCAGAATGATTGTCTTGATGAAATCTCGGACAAGTTAGAAATTGGGTCATCTGGGGTCAAAAACTAGGTCACGGGGTCAAATCTTAGAAAAACATTGTGTGCACTCTAGAGGCCACATTTTTTGCCCAATCAACCTGAAATTTGCTCAGAATGATTGTCTTGATAAAATCTCAGACAAGTTCGAAATTGGGTCATCTGGGGTCAAAAACTAGGTCACGGGGTCAAATGTTAGAAAAACCTTGTGTGCACTCTAGAGGCCACATTTTTTGCCCAATCAACCTGAAATTTGCTCAGAATGATTGTCTTGATGAAATCTCGGACAAGTTCGAAATTGGGTCATCTGGGGTCAAAAACTAGGTCACGGGGTCAAATGTTAGAAAAACCTTGTGTGCGCTCTAGAGGCCACATTTTTAGCCCAATCAACCTGAAATTTGATCAGAATGATTGTCTTGATGAAATCTCAGACAAGTTCGAAATTGGGTCATCTGGGGTCAAAAACTAGGTCACAGAGTCAAATGTTAGAAAAACCTTGTGTGAACTCTAGAGGCCACATTTTTTGCCCTATCAACCTGAAATTTGCTCAGAATGATTGTCTTGATGAAATCTCAGACAAGTTTGAAATTGGGTCATCTGGGGTCAAAAACTAGGTCACGGGGTCAAATGTTAGAAAAACCTTGTGTGCACTCTAGAGGCCACATTTTTTGCCCAATCAACCTGAAATTTTCTCAGAATGATTGTCTTGATGAAATTTTGGACAAGTTTGAAATTGGGTCATCTGGGGTCAAAAACTAGGTCATGGGGTCAAATCTTAGAAAAAACGTGTGTGCACTCTAGAGGCCACAATTTTTGCCCAATCAACCTGAAAATTGATTAGAATGATTGTCTTGATCAATTCTCGAACAAGTTCGAAATGGGTTATCTGGGGCCATAGACTAGGTCATGAGGTCAAATATTTGTAAAACCTTGTGTGCTCTCTAGAGGCCACATTTTTAGCTCACCTGAGCATGATAGTGCTCATGGTGAGGTATTGTGATACCGCTGTGTCCGTCGTCCGTCAGGTGTCGTGCGTCAACCTTTGGCTTGTGTGCACTCTAGAGGCCACATTTTTTGCCCAATAAATCTTAACTTTGCTCAAAATGATTGTCTTGATGAAATCTTAGACAAGTTAGAAATTGGGTCATCTTGTGTCATAAACTAGGTCACAAGGTCAAATCTTAGTTAAACCTTGTGTGCACCCTAGAGGTCACATTTTTTGTCCAATCAACCTGAAATTTGCTCAGATTGATTGTCTTGATAAAATCTCGGACAAGTTTGAAATTGGGTCATCTTGGGTCATAAGCTAGGTCACGGTGTCAAATCTTAGAAAAACCTTGTGTGCAGTCTAGGAGCCATAGATTTTGCCCAATTAACCTGAAATAGGGTCAGAATGATTTTTTTTATCAATTCCATGACACATTTAAAATGGGATCTAGTTTTTGAAAACAATTTATTACACACCAGGGGGTAGTTCCCATCAAAGCATTTATGGAAATTTTTGTCTTCCCAATGTCTAAGAAATATAAATCATTTATTCTCTATTTCTAAAGTCTTTAGAAATGCAACATCTCAATTTTGTCCTTAATGTTTGATTAGACATTTGTTAGACAAAAAAAGGGTCCTATATGTTTTGACGAAACTGGTCCTGGGAATTTACCAAACTTTAATACAATGATTTTGCAAGCTTGTCAGTATTCATGGCCTATTTCTTTTTATTTTTCAGGATAACATGTAAAGAAAAGAAGCATTGACGTATCTGAACCACTACAGTATTTTCTGTAAAAAGATGATGTTCAGAAATTAATCATAGATGCCAGACAAGAACTCTAGATGGCATCATGATAAACACATGCAAATTTTAAAAGTACCCCCTGAGTTTCCTGTAATAACTACATTTGGTGTTGAAATTCGTAATATGTATCATTTAATTTTTGGGTTAAAAATGCACACATCATGTAGTATTGAGGTTATTGCAGATGTCAACTGTACCGGGTAAGTGCCAATGGTGAATTAAGATTTGTCATTCTTCAAATTGAAAATTTATTTAATCAGCTCTTTCATTTTAAAAGGTTTTTTAGAATTTTCAAAATAATTTCTATTTCCTTATTTCATTGTGTACTGAAATTCTCCTTATAATTTGTGTGATATATTTAACATTGTATTCACCATTGTTGTAAACGGGCCTCTTTCTATGGAAAAGAACCACCTTGCTGATTATGATTTCTTCATGCTTTTACTGTTAATTTCTATTTTCCAATCTGTTTATCAAAAGCGTTTATGTTCTTAGAAAACTTTTAGATCTATTATTTATTTTTAAATTTATCACTTTGAAATTATTTTATAACATCATCAACTTTGAAAAATATTGTAGTTTGAATCAAAATTAATAAAGCCAATGGTATTTTTCATGTCAATTGTTTTGTTTAAGAAAAGGTAATAAGTAATTTTGATTCAGTATGCGAGTACTGGTTTGAATATATACCAGGAAAACAAAACTGTTTTAAAAAAATGAAAAAAACAAATAAATGAATAGTAATAAGAAATGATTGAAATTTGAGATATTTTTCATGACCTGTCATTTCTTATTAACCCATTACCACACAGTAATGCCTTTTGACGCCCAACAACAAAAGGGCATTGGTAGACATTATGGAAAATGAAGAAATTGTGACAAGCAATTTTTCTATTTCCCACAATGTTTTCTACCCAGAAAGACCGAAAAATTAAAAATTTCATTCACTTTAAATTGTGGTCTGCAACATCTTTGAAATTGGACAAGTCTGAAATTTGTCTTCTGGTAATGGGCTTATTTTGTATTTTCTCTATACAAAGAGATTTTTTCTTTATTTTCTAGGTGAAAGAAAAAAAAGAAGAAAAAACTGTACACATATTGTTCCTTCATGAACATTGAACTTGTTATCAGATGTTATTATTTGATTTATTCCTCTGTGATTCAAACAATGTAGAAACAGTGAAAGAGATAGTAGTGTAAAGTTTTGTTAAGAAACTTGTGATATTTGGTTGTTAATAACAACAGTGCCTGAAACAGTGACTGTTTTGGGATTGAATAATCAAGAGGCAGTGACTCTTAGTTATATGCTGACTAAATCTGTGTTCATATTTGGATATTTGGATTACTAGTATTGCTGAAAAGCATCGTGACTCAAGTATTGAGAAGATTGTTGCTAGTGATTTTAAATACTGTTATTTATTAATTAATGTGCAGTGAAAAATACTAGTGTTAGTGAAGTCAGTACAGACTCTTGGACCTGATTTAAAGCTGTAAGTATAAAGAACATAATCTTTTGTATAAATATGAACTACAATCTGATTGAAATCTGTTGTTAACTTACAGCAAAATCTGGCCGTCACAATACAAGTTAGGTGTCATCTTCTGTGATCCTGGGAAAACCAAAAATCATTTTTTACTCTAACCAATCAAATCTTTTATTATATACAGTTTTTCATGACAATTATGTGTGAACACTAGGTTCTTCACTGAAATGTGCTGGCTTTGTGACCTTGTTTACAGTTTAAATCACCTTCAGAATCTTGAAACGTTTACTTGATTGGGCAGAAGAAAAGGTCATTAAAGATTGAATTTTACTGGTGCCTGTCAGATATTACTGTATGTTAACACCAGATTTTAATTGGATTGATATGAACTATTTTCTTAGTTATAAGCTGCATTTAGTTATGCAGCATATTGTTATACTGTTCACCATCTGTCTGTCCAAAAACTTAATGTAATAATATAATTAAGTAATGTAGAAGCTATGAAGTTTAACAAACATATATTTCTTTCGTTTCAATACATGTATTTCACCAGCATCTTACATTTTTTCTGACAAATAGGTGCATTGACTCTTACCTTAGAAGTCAAATTAGAATAAAGACTATTGGAAAGGATGTTATGGAAGTACTTGTAAGCATCATTCCAGGAATTCATAACTAGGTGCTATAGCAGTGTAATATGAGTGAAAAAAATAATGGTACTAAACACCATCATATGATTACAATATTATTATGTTTAGGCTTTTTATTACTTTCTTATAATGTCAATATTTTTTGTTCATGAAAACTTATAAATATCTTGAAAAATCTTAAAGCATCCTTAGCATGGAGTCTTTGGTTCACATATTTGACTTCATTTTATTATTATGATCTACTATTATGCTTTGGGCAGGTGTTAAATGTATGCATATTCTGATGATTGTCTGAGATGGGAAACTATATAAACCCATTTCTAAACAGCAAAATACAGCTAAATACAGTAACAAGTTGTTTCAGATGACAAAATGGTTAAGAATAAATTTGAAATCAATACCAACATGATATTTTATCAAAATTAATATGGAGACAAAATGAGAATATGGAGATGAAATGAAAACACATTGTGTTTCTGTATTTTTTGTTTTGCTTCAATATTTCCCTTAGCCTTCTTAATACAATACATAAAACACAATCATTAGGTTGCAAAGGGCTAGCCCTTTCCAAACAAGAACTTCTTTTGACATCCTTAGTATTGATTATTTTAGAAAATGTTGAACCAAAAGAAGAAAATGCTGATCATAAGCAACATTTTCGCTTGTTTTCCAATGTTATTTTCTTTGCTTTATTAAACATATTGTCCTCTTTGTAATTACTGCAGTATTTTTATGCCCCTGTATCAAGAGATCAGGGGCATATTGTTTTACTCAATCTGTCTGTCCGTCTGTCTGTCCGAAAACTTAACATTAGCCTTTTCTCCAAAAGTATTTGATATAGAAAGCTCGAATTTGGTATTTAACATCCTTTCAATGAAATCTATCTGTTCCATGCAATTTGATCTTCCTCAAGGTCATTCGTTAACCCTTATCAACCCTATACTCTACGAAAACTTAACATTTTACAACATTGCCATTTCAGGGGCATTCATGTTTCAAAAACACATCTTGTTTTTAAATTAGACCAGTCTAATACTTTTGGTTTGGGAAAGGGTCAATGTATTGAAGAATGACAAAGTAAAATATATTCTTACTTTTTGTGATTATCTTTTCAGGTAAACATGCCAAAATTAAGAAAGAAATCATCAGCTCAGTACAGTGCCACCAATCGGGCTCGTATGAGAGAGAGAAGACTTCAAACTCAGGCTGCACAACAAAGTCCTGTCATTGCGCAGGCACAACGAAGTCCTGTTATCGCACAGGCACAACGAAGTCCTGTTATCGCACAGGCACAACGAAGTCCTGTTATCGCACAGGCACAACGAAGTCCTGTTATCGCACAGGCACAACGAAGTCCTGTTATCGCACAGGCACAACGAAGTCCTGTCATCGCACAGGCACAACGAAGTCCTGTTATCGCACAGGCAAATGAAAGTCCTGTCATCGCACAGGCACATACAGAACAATTAGAAAGAAACATAGATATAAAACCATTGCTCACTTATTATACTTCAGAAAATCACAAAATGAATTCATTCACAAAAGTCTGTCCAGCAGACCAGAAAAATGACTTTTCAAAATATGCTGAGGAGGTAGCAGAAAAACTTGACTCAAATACCAAAGAGGATAATCCCTTATTCATTGCTATGAATGCTCCTAATTCAAATACAAATGTATGCATAGGATACATATTGGCTGAAAGCTGCAGTGAAAATGAACTTGATACTTCCATTCTTGGATCATTCAACCAAGATGATGTCAGATTTCATACAGAGTCTCGTGGAAGTCAGTGTACTGCCAATGCCTTGTGTGCTTTGATTTATGCAGATTTTGCACAGCTGAATAGTGTAGATGATCTTGACCAAGTGCTTTATGATGGAGATTGTTTGTATAACAAAATTATTACATCCTTGAAAGAAAATGGTACATACAGAAATAAGCTTTTAAGTTTCGATGAAATTCCAAGGAAAGTAAGAATACAAAACAAAGACATGAGTGTTGTTAAAGGAGATATCATTTCTGGCGTATGTACAAAACAAAGTATCACAGAAGATTTTCCCGAACTAAACGAAGCACTGTCAAACGGATTTCAAAAATCCTCATATATTCTACTTATGGTTGGTGCAATATGTTCTGCAGTATTTAAAACAGACAATAGATATTTTATTTTTGATTCACATTCACATGGACAAGATGGTTTGTTCAATGAAGATGGCAGATCAATTTTGATTTCTTTCACTATTTTGGAAGATCTGGTATTGTTTCTGTATAGGATGTATGATAGTATAATGATTGACTTGTCTTCTCAGTTTGAGTTATTACCTTTATTTATAAAAGAGAAAGATTGTGATGATTTTCAAACCAGCTTCAAACAAATCAATCAGGCAATTTTGACAGAGAACGATAAACAAGAGATTTTGATGAAGAACTACTTTGAAGATCAAAAAAAAAAACAACATACCAAGGATATTCAAAATAAACCGTTTGATAGAAAAGTCTATAACAGAATGTATAAACAGAAACAAAGACGGAGTGAACACCAAAAAGTAAAAGAAAGAATGAAAACCTTGAAGTGCATGAGAAAAGCTAGGACATCTGAAGAATTTAAAGAGAAAGAAAGAACTTTAAAAGCTTCTTTGAGACAGAAAGAAGACCAAAAAGTAAAAGAGAGAGTTAAAACCTTGAAATGCATGACAAAAGCCAGGACATCTGAAGAATTTAAGAAGAAAGAAAGAGCTTTAAAAGCTACTATGAGACAGAAAGAAGACCAAAAAGTAAAAGAGAGAGTTAGAACCTTGAAGTGCAAGAGAAAAGCCAGGACATCTGAAGAATTTAAAAAGAAAGAAAGAGATTCCAAAGCTACTATGAGACAGAAAGAAGACCAAAAAGTAAAGGAGAGAGTTAGAACCTTGAAGTGCAAGAGAATAGCCAGGACATCTGAAGAATTTAAAAAGAAAGAAAGAGATTCCAAAGCTACCTTGAGACTGAAGGAAGTCCAAAAAGTAAAGGAAAGAGTAATTACCTTGAAGTGCAAGAGAAACGCCAGGACATCTGGAGAATTTAAAAAGAAAGAAAGAGATTCAAAAGCTATCTTAAGACAGAAGGAAGACCAAAAAGTAAAGGAAAGAGTAAATACCTTGAAGTGCAAGAGAAAAGCCAGGACATCTGAAGAATTTAAAAAGAAAGAAAGAGATTCAAAAGCTACCTTGAGACAGAAGGAAGACCAAAAAGTAAAGGAAAGAGTAATAACCGTGAAGTCCAAGACAAAAGCGAGAAAATCTGCAGAATTCAGGGAGAGAGAGTTGAAAAAGAAATCTCTTTCCAGAGAGAAACATGATTTTAAAGTGAAGGAATTACAATCTCAAAGAAGTTCCAAAAGAAAAGCAAGATCTGATCCATATGTGCTAGAGAAGGAAAGAATCGCTAAACAAGTGTGGAGAACAAATAAAAGAAACAGATGTGTTGAAGCAAGTTCTGCCAGAGAACATAAATCAACCAAACGTAAGGATCCAGACTTTATCACACATGAAAGGTTATCAGGTAAACGCAGAAAGTATGGCTCTGATATTGCATCATGCATTGATATTTTCCACAGAAATGTATCTGTAGGGCCTGTGTTTATTTGTACCTGCTGCCATCAAACTTGGTTCAGACACAGTGTTTCATTGGCAACGTCCTTATCTGAAAGCCAAAAAACAAAATATTGTACAAATCTGTTGTCATTTGATGACAAAGAATGGGTATGCACTACATGCAAAGTTAACATATTAAATGGAAAAATTCCAAAATTGTCTGTAATGAATGGGATGAAATGGCCTGCAATACCTAAAGAGTTGGACCTTTTCCCACTTGAAGAAAGATTGATCGCATTGAGGATTCCATTCATGCAAATAAGAGAACTACCAAGAGGTCGTCAACTGTCAATAAAAGGAAATGTAGTAAATGTACCCGTCAATATACAGCCAGTCGTGAATGCGCTTCCTAGACCATTTGATGAAAATGTTACTGTGGCTGTGAAACTGAAAAAAAAGCTGTCATTTAAATCTTGTGCTTTTTCTGAGAATGTTCGACCTGTTCGAGTGACTTTAGCTTTGCATTGGCTTATGAAAAATAGTGAATTGTACCAAAATGCAAATATTCAAATAGATGAAGATTGGGTAAAAAAAGTATCAGAGACAAGAGTTGAGAATGTACATGAGTTTGTGTCACAAGAATCCATTATCTCTGATGAAAATATGATTAATGACAATGAAAAGGATCTAGGAAGTGAATTGATAACCAGTGAGAAAGTTGAAGATTTACAAACTTCAGAAATAGATCATCCTGGTTCAGATGATTTGTATGACAGTGATGCAGAAGAAGTGAATAAAGAAAATGTTGGTAATATAGATACACTTTTAGAAGATGCCAATCCTGAAAATAGAAATACTACTTTCACATTTGCTCCTGGAGAGGGACAACAACCTCTTAGCTTATACCAAGATACAGATTCAGAATATCTGTGCTTTCCATCAATTTTTTGTGGACAAAAAAGAATGGAAAACAATGAAAGGCATGTAAATGTGCATTATAGTGACATTGCAAAATGGGAATTGAGATGCAAAGACAGACGTTCTGCAAATAGTGTCCCAAATATTTTCTTTAAATTGAAAAAAATACAGATGAAACAACTGAATGATAAAGTGAATTTAGCTGTTAGAAGATGCCAAACTGGGAGAAGCACATTGACAGCAGCAGATGTCAGAAATTCTGCTTCCATGGATAGTATAGTGAAAAAAGATGAAGGATATTACTTATTCAAACAGTTGAGAAACTCTCCAGCGTATTTAGAAACGAAGAAAAAGGATGTATTTGCAATGATAAGACAGTTAGGTCTACCAACATGGTTTTTATCTTTGTCTTCTGCTGACACAAGATGGACAGATCTTTTAAGCATTTTAGCTTCCCTGAATAAAAATGTAAACTACAGTCCAGAAGAAATTAATGAGCTGCCATGGGAACAGAAAATAAAACTTGTCCAATCTGATCCAGTCACTTGCTCTAGATATTTTGATAATAGAGTACAGGAGTTCATAAACATTGTCCTTAAAAGTACCCACACACCACTTGGCAATGTCACAGATAGCTTTTATCGAGTCGAATTTCAGCAGAGAGGTTCACCTCACATACACATGATTGTTTGGGTGGAAAACGCTCCAAAGTACAATGTCAACTCAAATGAAGAAATAACAAGTTTTGTTGACAAGTTTCTGCAATGTACAATTGATGATGAGGATGTTGGTAATCTTGTGGATTTGCAAATTCATAAACATTCTAGAACATGTCGGAAGAAGGAGGACAGATTATGTCGGTTTGGATATCCTTTACCACCTCTGCGAAATACAATGGTACTAGAACCTCTTGACAATGACAAAGAAAAGTATGACAAGATGTATCAACAAATACAGAAGAAATTGAATGCTGAAAAAGAAGGATATGATATTCCTTTTGACCTATTTCTGAAAGATGTTATACAAATGGATGAAGAAGATTATATCAAATGCATCAGAAGTTCACTTTCTTCATCAAAAGTATTTCTGAAACGAAAGCCCAATGAAATTCGAGTTAACTTGTACAACAAATCTGTGCTGAAGGCTTGGAAGGCCAACATTGACATTCAATTTGTTTTAGACCCATATGCATGTGCTATGTACATTGTCTCCTACATCAGCAAGTCACAGAGAGGAATGAGTAACCTGTTGTATGCTGCTGCAAAAGAAGCAAGGCAAGGAAATTTAGATATCAAAAGGCAAGTGAGACATATTGGAAATGTATTTTCAAACAGTGTTGAAGTAAGTGCGCAAGAAGCAGTGTACTTAGTATTACAAATGCCATTAACAAAAGGCACTAGAGATGTTGTCTTTATCAACACATCTTCACCTGAGGAAAGAGTGCAATTATTGAAGTCAAAGTCTGCTCTTGATGAATTACCAGCAGAGTCCACAGACATTGTGGCAAGTAATGTGATAAAAAGGTATTCTCAACGTCCAAAAATGTTGGAAAAATACTGTCTTGCAGATTATGTTTCACAATTGGATATTGTGTATCCTGAAAAAAATGATCAGGAAAATGAAATTGACATCAATGATGATACAGATGAAACTGAAGAAAATTTCCCAGAAAGTACCACAATTTTACAACTGAAAAGTGGAATTAAGATAAAACGCCGTTCTGAATCCAAAGTAATACGTTATGTAAGATTCAACCGTAAATCCAATGAAGAAAACCATTTTAGAGAAAAGTTGCTACTATTTTATCCTTGGAGAAATGAAATGACTGATTTGTTGGGTAATTCTGATACATACAAAGACTCTTATGAATTGAGGAAACATACTATTGATTTAAAGTGTTCTGAGTACGAACATCATGTTGAAGAATTGGAAATAGCAAGAAACATGGCTGAGGCAGATCTTGAAATTTATGATGACATTGTACCAGGAGTTCAGCAAACTGAGGCTGAAACAGCTGAACAAAGTATAGAAGAATCTGAGGCTTTCATATATTTCAATCCTGACAGAATTTCAGAGCACAGAAATTATGACATAGGGATAGAAATTGGATGTTCAAGTTCTGCATCACAAATCAATATAAATGAAAATATTTTATCAGATCAAGAGTATAGGACATTATTAAGAAACTTGAATGCTGAACAAAGACATTTTCATGACCATGTTGTCCATTGGATCAAAACAAAAGAATCCCCGTTGTATACTTTTCTCTCAGGAGGTGCAGGTGTAGGAAAAAGTGTTGTTGTAAGAGCACTGTATCAAACTCTGTACAGATTTATGAACCTTAAAGAAGGAGAAAATGCAGATGACATCAGAGTTCTTCTTTGTGCATACACTGGTAAAGCAGCATTTAATATTGGTGGATCAACCATCTCATCAGCCTTTAAACAAAAGTTCAAACAATCAAACCAGACATTGACATGTGATAACCTGAATTCATTTAGATCAAAATTCAGGAATTTGGCTGTTGTTATCATAGATGAGATTTCCATGGTATCAAACTCAATGCTAAGTTTCATTGACCAAAGATTGCAGGAACTTAAAGGAACAAGACTTCCATTTGGTGGAGTGAGTGTCATTGCAGTTGGTGACCTATATCAGTTGAAACCTGTGAATGGTGACTGGATATTTAATGACTTGAAAAAAGATGCCTCAGCATTAGCTTACAATCTATGGACAGATCATTTCAAGCTATATGAATTGATCCAAATAATGAGACAAAAAGATGACCTCGAATTCGCTCATTTGTTGAATAGACTCAGAATTGATGCCTTAACACACGAAGATAGGGCTAAGTTACAAAAATGCAACATTGATAAAAGTTCAAAAGACTACAGGAGTCATGCCCCTCATTTGTTTGCAGAAAATGTTTTCATGCATTCATTCAATGATTCAATCATAAATGATATGGAAACAGAGAAAACTACCATTCCGTGTCATGACACAGTTATTTCCCCAAAATTGTCAAAGGAGAAACAGAGTGAAGCTGTCAAAAAACTGCCTACTGATCCAAACAGAACTGCAAATCTTCATTGTTCATTGACTGTTGTAGTGAACATGATCTATGACCTTACAGTAAACATTAATACAGAGGATGGACTTGCTAATGGAGCTTCATGTGTTGTCAAGCACATAGAGTATAAGCAAACAGAAACAGATCGTCCAAGTATTATATGGGTTCAATTCCATGATAAAAAGGCAGGCTTTGAGACTAGGGAGAAATTCAGAAATAGACAATTTTATCACTCAAAAATAAATGCAAATTGGACACCCATGTTTGACATCGAAAGAACATTTTTGTACAATAAGAAAACATTCCAGAGAATACAGTTTCCCTTGCAACCATCAGCAGGACGTTCTGTTCACAGAGCTCAGGGAAGTACTCTAGATGAAGTTGTCATAGATCTTTCTCAGAAGAAAATAAGAAAAGTTCCTCATCTCCATTATGTTGCTCTGAGCAGAGTTAAGTCAATGAAAAGTCTTCAGATCCTAAATTTGAATGCAGATGCTCTGAAAGTTGATGATCAAGTAAACAAAGAAATGCAGAGGTTACAAGATAATGCTAAATTAAAGTTAAGCTTTACTCCTTTAGATACCATTGACTCTGCTGTTCACATGAAATTAGCCTTCAATAACTGCAGATCACTTCATCTTCACATAGAGGACATCAAGCATGACAGAGGTCTTTTGTCTTCACATGTTTTCGGGTTATCTGAAACTCGACTTGCAAAGCTTGACAGAGATACAAACTACATTATTGAGGGACACACATTGATAAGAAATGATCAGTCTATCAGTGACAGATCCACTCGTCCACCTCATGGCTTGGCAGTTTATGTTAAAGACTGTTGCAAAATTGTATCCAAAACTTCATTTACCTCTAAAATGTTTGAATATCTAAACTTGAAATTGCAACTTTTGGATAATGAGATTCAGTTTGTCGTGTTGTACAAATCACCACAAATGCCTGTAAACCAATTCACACAAATGATGGTTAATGAGCTTGCTCCAAAATTAGATACAAATAAACCATTGGTTCTAATGGGGGACTTCAATCTTGATATCTTTAACAAACACAGCAGAGCAGTGCAGAAAATATGCAAAGATTTTGGATGTGAATTAAAGAGTAGGGCACCAACAACCGACAATAGTTCCACATTAGATCTTGTACTTTCAAATATTAATGGAGAAGCAGGCACAGCTGAAGCATACTGGTCAGACCACAAAGTAATCTATTTTCATAACTAATTGCTACTCGTAACACTGATGCTAGAAACAGTGGAAATAGTCCCATATACATCTATACCCTTAAAATGTACAATTAGCAAATTATTGGTAAACATGTTACATATTTATCTATGCAATAAATCAAGCTGAATCATTTAGTTGATATACATTGTTCTTAAGGTGGTCCAATGTGAAAATGTGCATGCCATCATTAATAAGACAATGGCATAAATGTTTACACAGAAAGATAAAAAAAATATGATCCATTACATTTTTGTAATAAAAAATGCAATATTTTGCGTCAGATTTTTATGCCCCCGTATTGAGAGATCGGGGGCATATTGTTTTAGTCGTGTCCATCCGTCCATCTGTCTGTCTGTCCGAAAACTTAGTATGAAAACTTAACATTGGCCTTTTCTCCAAAAGTATTTGACATACAAAGGTCAAGTTTGCTGGTGTTTGTGGATATGTCAAACGCAAGGTAAGTCACATTTTATTAACTATTAGTTCATTGATTGATGAGAAATATCTATATTGATATATTACCTTATAACAGCAATACATGTAGCTCACAAAGCTATACACAAAAATGAATAAGGTCAATGACTAATACCTATTATATCCTAAACTAATGTTAATCCTATACCACATTTCAATGGTCCTTTTAAACAATTGTTACTCATGTATGCACAAAGCTATTATCTCAGGTGAGCGCTTCAGGGCCAATGGCCCTCTTGTTAGCTCATCTGAGCACAATGTGCTCAAGGTGAGCCATAATATTGTGGTCGCTTTTTGTCCGTCGTCCGTCCGTCCACAATTTCTTTAAACATCTTCTTCTCCTATACCATTGGACCAATTTTTACCAAACTTGGCAGGAATGTTCCTTGAGTGACCCTTCTAAAAACTTGTCGGCAGATTTTTGATTTGTCAAAAAATGTGGGCGTGGCAGGGTGGGGCTTATCAGACTTAAAGAAATCATAAGAAAATTCTTTAAAAATCAACCATTGGGCCAATTTGAACCACACTTGGCAGGAATGTGCCTTGAGTCACTCTTCTCAAAATTTATTCACAAATTTTTACATTTGTCAAAAAATGTGGCCGTGGCAGGAAGGAAGGGGCTTATCGGACTTAGAGAAATCGTAAGAAAATTCTTTAAAATTCAACCATAGGGCCCAATTGAACCAGACTTTGCAGGAATGTTCCTTGAGTCACTCTTTTCAAAATTTGTTCACAAATTTTTACTTTTGTCAAAAAATGTGCCGTGGCAGGGAGAAAGGGGCTATGGACTTGGAGAAATCATAAGAAAATTGTTTAAAAATCAACCATTTGGCCAATTTTAATCAAATTTGGCAGGAATGTTCATTGAGTCACTCTTTTAAAAATTTGTTCACAAATTTTTACATTTGTCAAAAAATGTTGGCGTGTCAGGGAGGAAGACGCTTATCAGAATAGAGAAATCATAAGGAAATTCTTTAAAAATCAACCATTTGGCCAATTTGAACGAAACCTGGCTGGAAAGTTCCTTGAGTGACTCGTTTCAAAATTGTACCTTCAATTTTTTATTTCCTTAAAAAGTATTTTGGTGTGGCAGGGTTAGGGAAATTTCGTACATTGAAAATTATACTGTACTGTGGTACTTAGTTTTCTTCTTAACTGTTTGGCCTAGAACCTTGAAATTTTGTGTAAGACCTATTTTCATGAATGGCTTCCAGAATACAAGAAATCATTACTATACATGGAAACTAAGCCCCATATTGTTGGTTCTACAGTTTACAAAGCAATTTTGATACATTTAGTTTGCGAATCATACAAGCTGAAGATAAGAGGAGATAATTGCTGTTCAAAAAGCAATATTTTGTTTCAATATTCATCAAACTCTTTGTTGTTGGTGATCATTTCAATCATCTGCTTGAAAAGATTTACATTCTACATAGGGTTGTGATATAAGTAATAAAGGAAAGCTTTTCCTATTTCTCTTATCTATTTCTGTTATCTGTTGCTCTGGCTGGCCCCATGTTTATCTTATGTAAACAAATAAGAAGGGATTAGCCTAGCTTATCAGATGGTTTGTCCTCATTTACTATATTCTTTCAAATCGCATACCAAATCTTGCTTATAATATCATAAATGATCAATTTTTAACAGATCAGTAATGCTTTGAAAATTAGCCCTATGTTGTATATTGCGAAATCATGAAATAGTTATTGAAAGAAACTCAACCATTATGCTAATTCATACCCAACTTTACAGGATCACTTGGAACAATATTATTACTTAATTGTTACCAAACAGCAAGTCCCTATAAGTTTCATGCCTTTGAATTTGACAAAATTGCCATTATCACTCTTGTCATCTTGATTCAGGTGAGCGAATTAGGACCATCATGGTCCTCTTGTCAAAATTTGTTCACAAATTTTTGATTTGTAAAAAAAAGTGGGCATGTCTCCAACTTCTTTCAGGTGAGCGATATAGGGCCATTCTGGTCGTCTTGTTTTGTTTTCCTATTTGTCTTTGGGAATGCGCTCTGTACATCCTAGCTATGAGATCTATACACCTGTGAAGTTTCAAGACTATAGGCCTTATAATTTCAAAGTTATGGACCGGACACGAATTTGCTAACTGAATCAAACAAAATCAAACAAAGGGCATTAACTCAAAAATTACAAATGGTTGAGTTGCTGTTCTTGCGCTCTGCACACCCTAGCTATGAGATCTATACACCTGTGAAGTTTCAAGACTATATGCCTTATAGTTTCAAATTTATGGACCGGACACGAATTTGCTAACTGAATCAAAGAAAGGGCAATATAACTAAAAAATTACAAATGGTAGAGTTGTGGTTCTTGCGCTCTGCACACCCTAGCTATGAGATCTATACACCTGTGAAGTTTCAAGACTATAGGCCTTAAAGTTTCAAAGTTATGGACCGGACACGAATTTGCTAACTGAATCAAACGAAGGGCAATAACTCAAAAATTACAAATGGTAGAGTTGTGGTTCTTGCGCTCTGCACACCCTAGCTATGAGATCTATACACCTGTGAAGTTTCACGACCATAAGCCTTATACACTGCTCAAAATAATTAAAGGGTCATGTAAATATTTTGGATTTGATGGACGCTATGAAAAGATAAATAAAAGTGGATTTTTTAACATGTAATGACAACAATTCCTCGACTTAACAAAGCTTGTAGAATCAACAACACGTCTATAGACAACAAAAATTGGGGAAAATAAGGAAACGTTAAAATTCTCGAAAACGGTATACCTTAGAATATTGAATATTGTTTTGTTATTAACACAATGGTACTGACTCAAATTATGCCTGCTAGTAATGTGTGTGTCCCCCTCGTCTGTTATAGCACTCTAGACACCGATTTGGCATACTCCCGATTAAGGTTGCTATCAATTTCTGAGGTAACCCATTCCACTCTATGATGAGTGCTTGTGTGAGGTCTTGTACAGTTAAGGGCCGGTTGTCTCGCTGCGAAATCCGTCTGTAGATGTAGTCCCACGCATGTTCTATAGGGTTGAGGTCAGGGGAGCGAGCTGGCCAATCCATTACCTCAATACTCTCCTCATTAAGGTAGTCCATCACAATCCTAGCAGTATGTGGACGGGCGTTATCCTGCATAAGAATAAAGTTATCACCTATAGCTCCAACAAAAGGTAGTACAATAGGTGCCAAAATGTCATCTCTGTACCTTAAAGCGGTTAAAGTTCCATGATCAAACACATAGAGTTCGGTATGACCCGTTAAACATATCCCACCCCAAACCATGATTGAGCCTCCTCCGAACCTATCATATTCCACAAAATTACACTCCGCAAATCGCTCACCAGGTCGTCTCCACATCCGAGCACGCCTATCACATGATGATAAATGGAATCTGCTCTCATCTGTGAACAACACTGACTCCCAATCTCGCATCCACCAATTAAGGTGGTTCTATGCAATTTGTCGTCTTCGAATTCGGTGCATTCGTGTCAAAATTAGGCCATTTGCTGGACGTCTTGCATTCATTCCGTCACTGTGGAGTCCATTTCGGATTGTTTGGGTGGATATTCGTTGCCTAGTGGCGAGCTGTAACTCTGTTTGGAGCTGTGTCGCAATGGACCCATGGTTTCGTAAGGCCATCAGCAGTGTGTATCGGTCATCAGCATCGCTGATATATTGTGATCGACCTTGACCTGGGTGTCTAGTGAACTGTCCTGTCTCCTGGTAACGCAACCACAACCTTGCGACCACGCTCTGGGACACACCGTATGACGTAGCCACAGCGCGCTGCGAGTGTCCGTCGAGCAACATTTGTACTGCCATGGGGACCTCAGTGTGGTTTAAATGTCGTCGGACACCAATGCATAAGTGAACAGACACAGTAAGTCCTAGAAAAGACCAGAGAAATTTCATGGTGCTTATTTTCACCAAACATCGCAATTATGCTCCTATACAAGTAATGATGCCTTTTATAGGGGTGTTGTTGGTATCTCAATTTTCACGGACAGCAAATCAACAAAACCCCTAAGATTGCACGTGGTTATTTTGTGGAAGCATGTATTTATACATTATAACAATCGATATATATGTATATGTCAAAATGGTAATCCTACAGTCCATATAAAAAGTGATCCTTTAATTTTTTTGAGCAGTGTAGTTTGAAAGTTATGGACCGGACACGAATTTGCTAACGGACAGACAGACGGACGGACAGACAAACGATGCAGACGATAACATAATACGACCCTCGGACGTATAAAAATGCTATTGCGTACACATGGTATTTTTTTTTTAAAAGTGGAATTCTGGTTTTGTTTGCATTGTTTACACCTGAATCTCCATTAAAATGCAAACCAAATACAAACGAGCCATGAATGACCATAGTCATTCGTGACTCCATGTGGGTATTTGGTATGTATTTTATAATTATGCATTCTACATTTCAAACAAGAGGCCCAAGAGGGCCTGAATCGCCCCACTGGCTATAGTAAAAGAATTATCTCATGATTCCTTGTAAGCCTTGCACTGCTAAATCTTGGAGAGGGTTTCTCAGGGAACATTTCTGCCAAGTTTGGACTGAATTGGCCAATTGGTTTACTTTCAAAGATTTATTTCATGGTTTGTCTAATTCTGATAAGCCCTGCCCTATTACACGCATATTTACTGACCAATCAAAATTTCACATATAATGTAAGTAAAGGATTAGTCAATGAACATTTCTGCAAAAATTGTAATAAATTGACCAAATGGTTGTTTTTAGCTCACCTGAGCACGAAGTACTCAAGGTGAGCTATTGTGGTCGCTCACCGTCCGTCGTCCGTCCGTCCGTTCACAATTTCTTTAAACATCTTCTCCTCCTGAACCATTGGGTCAATTTTGACCAAACTTGACTGGAATGTTCCTTGGGTTCAAAACTTGTTCGTTAATTTTTGATTTTCCAAAAAAAATGTGGGCGTGGCAGGGCGTGGCTTAAAAATCCTAAGAAAATTATTTAAAAATCAACCATTGGGTCAATTTGAACCAAACTTGGCAGGAATGTTTCTTGAGTGACTCTCTTCAAGTTTTGTTTTCAAATTTTAAGATTAGTCAAAAATATGGGCGTGGCAGGGTGGGGCTTATCAGACTTACTAAGGAAGATAATCAATCAGTGAAGCCGTAAGACTTTAAGTGTTCAAGTTGCCTCCCTTGGTCCATTTAGATAAACTTGGATTTTATCTGATCAATGATCTAGACTTTCCCCAGCGTAAGTAAACAAGTGAGGATTTAATCTAGCTGTTATCAGCGTTCTATTATCTTTTCTTTGGATTTATAATCAGACTTGCTTCTATTTTGCAACTTATATATTCTCTTTAGCTCTTTACTAAATTATCATAAAATTAATTTTTTTTGCAATGAAGAAAGGGCTCTATGTTGTTGATTCTTGGGGTTTATGTAGGGGTTAAGAGTTCTATCTCTAACATTTTGACCTTTGACTTGGAAAACCTTTTCATCTCAAAACATTTAGCTACCGGTATGTATTGTGCAAGATACAGTAAAAGTATTTTTACATAGGGCTCTATGCTGTTTATTCTTGGGGTTTATATGGGGTGAACCCTGTTGAAAATTGGAACCTTCTCATTGATATCATGGGAAAAGGGGCCTAAAAGACAAAATCCTTGTTAGCATTGTACAGGCTACAATATTGGAACAATGTTCATAAAACTTGGTCAGAATGTTTGTCTAGTTACAGAGATGGACCCTACAGAAAATTGGAATATTCCATCGGATACCATGGGAAAAGGGGCCATAATGACAAAATCCATGTTGGCAATTTATAGGCCATAATGTTGGCTTAATCTTCGTGAAACTTGATCAGAATCTTTGTCTATTCACAAGGATGAAGCTTGTCAACAATCGGAATTTTCCATTTTGATATCATGGAAAAAGAGGCCTTTATGACAACGTCCTTTTTAGCTCACCTGAGCACAAAGTGCTCAATGTGAGGTATTGTGATCGGTCGTTGTCCGTCGTCCGTCCGTCCGTCCGTCCGGCCGTCCGTCCGGCCGTCCGTCCGTCCACAATTTCTTTAAAGATCTTCTTCTCCCAAACCAGTAGACCAATTTTCTTGAAACTTGGCAGGAATGATCCTTGGGTGAAGGGCTTTCAAAGTTGTTAAAAGAATTTGATTCCATCAAAGACTCTGGCTGCCGCGGCATGAGAAAAGGGGGAAAATAGCCAACTCTTTTAAAAATCTTCTTCTGCCTAACCAGTGGGCCAATATTCTTGAAACTTCACATGAATGATCCTTGAGTTAAGGGCTTTCAAAGTTGTTAAAAGAATTTGATCCCATCAAAGACTCTGGCTGCCGCGGCATGAGAAAAGCGGAAAATAGCCAAATCTTTTAAAAATCTTCTTCTGCCTAACCAGTCAGCCAATATTCTTGAAACTTCCCATGAATGATCCTTGAGTGTAGGGCTTTCAAAGTTGTTAAAAGAATTTCATTCCATCAAAGACTCTGGCTGCCGCGGCATGAGAAAAGGGGAAAATAGCCAAATATTTTAAAGATTTTCTTCTGCCTAATTAGCAAGCCAATATTCTGGAAACTTCACATGAATGATCCTTGGGTGAAGGGCTTTCAAAGTTGTTAAAAGAACTTGATTCCAACAAAGACTCTGGCTGCCGCGGCATGAGAAAAGGGGAAAATAGCCAAATCTTGTAAAAATCTTCTGCCTTCAACTAGTTGGCCAATATTCTTGAAACTTCCCATGAATGATCCTTTGGTGAAGGGCTTTCAAAGTTTTTGAGAGACTTTGATTCCATCAAAGCCTTTGACTTCCGCGGCATGAGAAAAGGGGAAAATAGCCAAATCTTTTAAAAATCTTCTGGCTTACTACATGTAGTGGGCCAATATTCACATGAATGATCTTTGGGTGAAGGGCTTTCAAAGTTGTTATAAGAATTTGATTAATATCAAAGCTCTAAGTGCAGTGGCATCAGAAATGGGGTAAAAGAGCAAACACTTTTGAAAAGGCTGAATTTTGTTTCATTCTTTTGAAAAACTAAGGAAAAGGGGCTTTATTGCAAAATTCTTAATTTGCTGCTATACAGGTCAAAAGTCAAAATGTTTATTTCAACAAGGCAAGAAATTTCAGGTGAGCGATCTAGGGCCATCATGGCCCTCTTGTTAACACTCTAGAAGCAACAGTTTTGGTTTAATCTTCATGAAACTAAAAGGAATGTTTGTTTTAGTCACAAGGATAAACCCTGTAGATAAGGAATTGGAATGTTCCAGTCGATATCATGAGAAAAGGGGCCTTAAGGTCAAAATCCTTGTTAGCACTCTAGAGACAACAATTTTGGTCTAATCTTAAAGAAACTTGTGTTTGTCTAGTCACAATAATGAACTAATAGGAATGTTCCATGGGATGCCATGGGAAAAGGGGCCTTAATGACAAAATCCTTGTTAGCGCTATAGAGACAATATTTTTGGCTCAATATTCATGAAATTTAGTCAGATTATTTGTCTAGTCACAAGAATGAAGCCTATTGACAATAGAAATATTCTGTTGGATATCGTGGGAAAAGGGGCCTTAAAGAAAAAATCCTTGTTAGCAATGCAGATGATACAATTTTTTTCAATCTTCATAAAACATGTTCAGAATGTATGTCTATTCACAAGGATGAAGACTATTGAGAATTGGAACGTTCTTTTGGATATCATGAAATAAGGTGCAATCATTTCTCACCTTGTAAATCTCAGTTCAGATGAGCGATTAAGGACCATCATGGTCCTCTTGTTAAAGAATAATTTCGTGATTTCTCCCACTCTGATAAGAACGGCCTGCCACGCCAACATCAGTGGGTCAATCAAAATTTCACAAACACCCAAGAACATTACTGCCAAAATTGGTCTACATCATTGGCCCATTGGTTGATTTATAAAAAAAGTATTTTGTGATTTCTCCAATGGGTCTAATAAGCCCACCCTGCTACGCCCACATTTATGGACCAATCAAAATTTCACTGACAATTTAAGTAAAGAGCTACCCAAGGTAATTTCTGCAAACTTTGGTCAAAATTGGCAGAATGGTTAAATTTTAAAGAATTATTTTGTGATTTCTGTAAGTCAGATTTATTAGCCCTGCCCTGTCACGCCCACATTTATGGACCAATCAAAATTTTACTGACAATTTCAGAAAAGGGTCACCTAAGGTAAATTTCTGTCAAATTTGGTCAAGATTGGCCATATAGTTGATATTTAAAGAATTATAGTGTGATTTTGTGGTTTGATAAGCCCCGCCCTGCCACGCCCACATATGGGTGAATTTAAAAAAAATGAAGTCAAATTGTGACATTGAGTTAAAAAATCAAACAGCAAAAAATCAAACAGCCTTGTATCTGTTTAGTTTCGATATAAATCATTACTAAAGATGTTGAAGTTTCAGAAATTAATAGCGAACACTCTCTGAAAGTACATGTATCCATGTTTCTGCAATTTATGGTTTTGTCATTAATGGCACTATATTTCAAAACACAGTACTTCTTTAGCAGAGCGCCATAAAGTTGTTACATACACGTCTGAAATAAAACATTTGTCAAGTCAAATTGAATATATCTTCGTTCATAATTCTAAAACATCAATTCCAGCAAATTCCTCAAAAAAATATTTTTCACCATTTTTTCATACATTTTACCTGAAATTCTTTGTTTCTACCTATAAAAGTTATCCCAATCATTTGATTTCTCCATATATATTGCAATTAATATATTTTCATTTAACTTCAATACACTCCGAAACAGCTCTGAAAATTTCTAAGCGATACAATAATTAAATCTGGTAAAACATGACCTTCAAAAAGCTGCCCTTTTTCCTCATTGCGTTGCACTTGGGACAAGAATATGCTAATAAGGCTTCTTGTAGCAAAAAAGAACACTTTTCACTTAATATCTTAGTACTTATGTGCCATATGCATGTCGAATAACTAATAAACATAAGAAATTTTAACTTTGAGCATGAAAAATATTCAAAACAGCACACTTTATTCCCTTAGAATTTAATGCTATGGTTTATGCATGCTTATCACGCTAGCTATTTTCCATTGGTTTGAAAATGATAGTAAATAAAAAAATAAATCATAATATTGTAAATTTGATATTTTCCTTGAACCTCAGAAAATCCTAAGACTGGTCATCAACATATCATTGGTAATAAAATGTTGCACTTGGGACAAAAATCAGATTCTTCGAATTTAAGGTTTCCTGGTTAAAAAAAGATCATATTTTTGTTTTAAATAAACATGATAATGAGTGAGGGTAACACCATGATAAATGTAAGGTGTGGAATAATGTCAGTTTGGGTTGACTTAGTTACATGCAAAGTATTTTTAAAAGCGTTTCTTTGAAGTTTGTGTATTGTAGATATTTTGAAATTGAATTGAAATCGATTTAAACGCTTCGTTTGTCTAGTTTATTGATAAAAAGTTCTGTAATTTAACAGAGTTTTATAAAAGTCAACGTTTTAACCGATGTCAATCCCGACTAATCTGGAGACCCGTAAGAGATTTCATTGTCGAGTCATAAGCTGTCGATGGAATAAAAATTAAAAGAAAGTTACAGTTTCCTATTGGGTTTATATAAATAAAGCTCATGTGACACTGTTAACTAATAAAAGTAAACTGAATTACATTAGAACCTTGAGTTTAATTGATGACTTTCCAATTGCAGGATCTTTTAGGTACATGAAGCATCACGCTTTTCTTAAAACAACATTTGAAATTGATGAATGTATCAAAATGTCACGCTTTTTACGTTGCACTTGGGACATTTTTGGGCATATTTTTCGCTGTAACTTTGGTTTGGATGGTTCGATTTTCATGAAATTTTCCATGGAATTTAACACCATCAAAATGCATAGTTTTAATAAAAAAAAACAAAAAACATTATTCTTAAGAACATATTCATTCGGGCTTTGATTTTAATAAAAACTTCATTTTTTTTTAACTTCATGCACCCATATATCACTGGTGGTGAACTCGGACAAAGCGAGGAACATTTTTCATGACCACAAGGTACAGATACTTCATTGCACATCCCGATTTTTGTAAACAATACACGTGGCATTTTGTTTTACTTCTCTTTCCGTCTTTTTTTAAAGGATGCACTCAAATGGAAGTTACTAAGGTATGTAGATATGATTTATAATACGCACGAAAATATCAGTTTTAGCGATCATTATTTTCAAATGGTATAAACGGATTGCAAGTGCACAAAGCGCATATTGAGATCATGTGGGTTGATCTTAATCGCCCGAACGAAATGGTACGATATCACTGTTTATGTTCATCTATTTGCATTGCAAGTAAACAAAAAGACATATAAATGTACAAATAACGGCTGTAAATGGCAGTTTTCGGTGTCATGTCATTGAAAATCATTGTGCGGTTTCTTCGTGACAACGTTACAGCATGTTTGCGATGTTATCTTTTCCAGCTACGGTGTTTTATGAGCACATGTTTGATAAATTAATCGATTGCACTGGACTTAACGGCACATTTAAACATTTATTCGGTAATATCGCACTGATTTGAGCATCTAACCATGGATTTCCGGCATCATCCTCATCATCATCATCATCATTTTGATCGTTACCTTGGAGTTTCACCGGTAAGATTTTCGTTATGCCTTCTTAAATTTGGTACAGGTGGAGAATAAGCTATCAAATGAGAACAAGATGGATCTTGATCAGACAGTGCATACGCAAAGTCTGATCTGGATCCATGTTGGCCGCAAAAGCCTAAATGAACGTTTCCAGATATATACTGAAATGTTTGTCATTACCATTTTCACCATTTATTCTAAGGAGGATCAACTGTTTCACACATCCCAGGCCCATACGAACAGTGGGACTCTGGAGCCACACCCCCCTTCATAGTTGGCAAAAATGCCGAATTTTCATCATTTCACATTTAAAACTTATGGCAAATCTAATTTAGTCCCCCCCCCCCCCCCCCCCAAATTAGACACTGGCCAAGACAGGGCCCATATGGAATTGCTTTCTACGGGCATGCATTCTAAAGTATACTAACGGGAAAAGTTTCCTTTCTAATTCACATCTTGACTGCATACGGTACATGAATAAAATGTTGCAAATGCACATTATTTTAATCTTTTACTTTCAATAATTGTCAATTTATTACTATACTTGTTATTACCGTAACAATTCCTGAAAGTGGATAAGGATAAGATTCTCGTTTACAAGACATTTTCGAGTGTGAACACCGTTTGTATTAATACATGCTATGCAATTGTCCTTAGAAAACAATAGATGCTGTCTAACCCACTGAAGGTAATGTTGTCAATAACATCGTAGCAAGACTATGGGTATCGCAAGACGTCTGAAACGGATGGTCTAATCCGTTAATCAGCCTCTACTGCTGATAGAACTCAACTCAGGAAGCAATCTATCTGTAACGTTTGCCTTTTCCTGTCGATTTCACAAGTAGTCGTTCCGATAATGGTTGTCTTGTCGGAATGACGTCACGTGTAGACGTTGGTTGTGTTGGAATCGTCTCAAAATTGTAGCATGGCAAGTAAATCGAAAATCTAATTAATGGGGTAATTCGACTGTTTTCGATTTACTTGCCATGCTTCAATATCTTGTATTTATTTCGGTACATTTATGAATAATCCTAAAATTGGCGACCATTTGCATTAGACAAGTGGCTACTTTCTTATGACGGGGAGTATATTTGTGCTATATTGCTTCGTTTGCCCGTCCGTCCGTTTTTCTACCCGTCCGCCAATTTGTCTAGCTGACTGCTCTAGATGTCAAAATACATTAATTTTATATGTTGAGAAGTTAAAATGTGTGTACTAAATAAGAAAAAATGAAAGAAAAATATTAAGAAAAAAGCAGCCAAATTATTTTCAGTATAGATCTATTCTTCTTTTGATTCAATGTTTTTATAAACCTTTCTAATTGGGGGAAACTGTTTCGGAAATACATAATGTATTTCATTGCTTCGTCTTTGAATAGGGATCAATTTTATCGAGAAAGCAGTGATTAATTTCGGACAAACGATGGCATTCCGTAAATGTAAAACGTCGCAACTAGAGCTTGTTTGAAGCTGTAGTTACGACATTTTATACCAATACCAACGGTTTATAAAAACAGAACAGTAACCAAGTCTATTTTAGCACACAATTGATTGCCATAACCGATATCTCTTATTCATGTGTTCTTCCTATTGATAGGTGCCTTAAAAGGAAAAGTATCATTATCCTTTCCCATGAGTGAAACATTTTAACCCTTTCCCAAACAATGATTTTGACGTAATCGGTCAACAATAATATTGGGAAAATGCAAAAGTCAGAATGCATAGCGACGAAAATTATCTTGAAAACTGTCTGAAAGTTTTTTGGACTGTCATATTTACAAAGTCATTGTACATTAAGTATTAGTATGGCGTTTCAAAGCAGAACTTAAAATATATATACATAGGTATAAGAATTAAATATATAGAATTAGGAAAGTTCCACCGTCCTAAATTAAAGAAATCACCATGGAAACATGCCCCATGTGTATAATAATATACACAAAACATGCTAATTTTAATTTTGCTTTTAGTTTGTATATCCTATTGGACATTGTATTGTTAAGAGGTTAAACTGAAAATTGAAAAAGTAGAAGTTGTATGACAATAAGCTATACGCACTTCAACGTCAATTACACAAAACGCGGGAACGACGTCGTATTGTTTGGCGGCGATGTTATAAAGTCATGAAAACAGAT